>CM069153.1:47828484-48233484 GCA_035221665.1 Okamejei kenojei | reverse complement strand
ATGTGTAGTTTGCTGTGGTTTTTATATATTTGTATATATGTGGATATGTGGGGGGCGGGGGGAAGTTTTAATGTCTTCCCTGCACGGGAGACCCGACCTTTTCCCTGTCGGGTCTCCATTGTCGTTGGGGCCTAGCATCGTGGAGCGGCCTCCAGCCGGAACGACCTGGGGGCTCCAGTCGCGGAGCGTGCGGGGCCTGCGGACTTACCATCCTGGGGCTGGCCTGCCTTGGAGCATGGGGAGCTGTGGTGGCGCGCGGCTGCGACCAGAATTTGGAGTTTCGGAGGCTCCAGCTGCAGGCCTGTGGACGGTGACATCGGGAGCTCGTGAGTCCCTGGTGGGAGACCGCTTTATGGAGCTCCCGCGGTGGCAGCTTCTCCCGCCCGAGTTGCGGGGCTGAGGACGTCCTGGAGCGGGGCGTGACATCGCCCGGCGCGGCTCTAACGGCCGCGGGACTTGCCATCGCCCGCCGGGGTCTCCGACATTAAGACCCGGAGCAGGGCCTTACGTCGCTGGCAGGGCCTTAACAGCCGCGGGACTTACCATCGCCCACCGGGGGCTTTAACATTGGGAGAGGATGGAGGACAGGGGAGAGACGAGACTTTGCCTCCCAACACAGTGAGGAGGAGATTCACTGTGATGGATGTTTGTGTAAATTGAGTTGGTGTGTGTCTTGTAAAATTGTTTCTTTTTGTTGTATGGCTGCAGAAACCAAAGTTCCTAGCGGAAAAATAAAGTTCATTGAATTGAACTGGATACCTCACAGTGATGATGTTGCCTTCTGAAGACTTCTGCAGATAGGTTTTTACCACCCAGGCAGCATGTTCCCTGTAGGTCATCACACGGCTGTGGAGGCAACAACCAGGCTGTTATTCAGTTTAGTTTATTGTCACGTGTACCGAGGTACAGTGAAAAGCTTTTGTTGCGCGCTGCCCAGTCAGCAGAAAGACAACACATGATTATAATAAAGCCATTTATAGTATAGATAACGAATAAGGGAATAGATAAGGGAATAACGGTTAGTGCAAGGTAAAGCCAGCAAAGTCCGATCAAGGATAGTCCGAGGGTCACCAAAGAGTTAAATAGTAGTTTAGCACTGCTCTCTGGTTGTGCTAGGATGATTCAGTTGCCTGATAACAGCTGGGAAGAAACTGTCCCTGAATCTCCACTATAAACTCACTGACTCCCATGGCTATCTGGACTATCCTTCTTCCCACCCTGCTTCCTGTAAGGACTCCATCCCCTACTCCCATTTCCTCCGTCTACGCCGCATCTGCACCCAGGATGAGGTGTTCCAAACCAGGGCATCGGAGATGTCCTCATTCTTTAGGGAACGGGTGTTCCCCTCTTCGACTATAGATGAGGCTCTCACCAGGGTCTCTTCTATATCCCGCAGCTCTGCTCTCACTCCCCATCCCTCCACTCGTAACATGGGCAGCGTCCCCCTTGTCCTTACCTTCCACCTCACCAGCCGTCACATACAACAATCTTCCGACATTTTCGCCACCTCCATTAGGATCCCACCACTGGCCACATCTTCCCATCTCCTCCCCTTTTGGCTTTCCGCAGAGACCACTCTCTCCGTAACTCCCTGGTCAATTCGTCCCTCCCCACCCACACCACCCCCTCCCCTGGTACTTTCCTTTGCAACCGCAGGAAATGCTACTTTACCTGTCACTTTACCCCCCCCTTGACTCCATCCAAGGACCCAAGCAGTCTTTCCAGGTGAGACAGAGGTTCACCTGCACCTCCTCCAACCTCATCTATTGCATCCACTGCTCTAGGTGTCAGCTGCTCTACATCGGTGAGACCAAGCGTAGGTTTGGCGATCGCTTCGCCCAACACCTCCGCTCGGTCCGCAATAACCAACCTGATCTCCCGGTGGCTCAGCACTTCAACTCCCTCTCCCATTCCAAATCTGTCCTGGGCCTCCTCCATGGCCAGAATGAGGCCCACCGTAAATTGGAGGAGCAGCACCTCTTATTTCGCTTTGGGTAGTTTACACCCCAGCGGTATGAACATTGACTTCTCCAATTTCAGATAGTCCTTGCTTTCTCCCTCCTTCCCCTCCCCTTCCCAGCTCTCCCACAGCCCACTGTCTCCGCCTCTTCCTTTCTTCTTCCCGCCCCCACCCCCACCCCCACATCAGTCTGAAGAAGGGTCTCGCCCCGAAACATCACCTATTCCTTCGCTCCATAGATGCTGCCTCACCCGCTGAGCTTCCCCAGCATTTTTGTCTACCTTCTGAATCTGGAGGTGTGCGTTTTCACACTTCTATACCTTTTGCCTGATGGGAGAGGGGAGAAGAGGGAGTGGCCAGGGTGCGACTGGCCCTTGATTATGCTGCTGGCCTTGCCGAGGGAGCGTGAGGTATAAATGGAGACAATAGAAGATCCAAATCCAAGGTATTGTACTCATCGAGTGTAGGTAACGTTAATGCTGACAGCTGTAAAACATCCCCACCATCACCCATTATTTACATTCATTATACTCGAGTCCGATGCAGCACATCTTAGATGCAGGGTTAAACTCCTATTCAATGTCCCAACGTTATAGTAAATCCAACTACTTTCTTTCTAAACTAGGGATTAGTAAAAATAAGCAAAATTGCTGACATTGACATCGAGCGCTGATATAGATGGGTCGTTTCTATGCTGTATGACTCCATTGAGTTGGATGATCAGCCATGATCATATTGAATGGTGGTGCAGGCTCGAAGGGCCGAATGGCCTACTCCTGCACCTATTTTCTATGTTTCTATGTTTCTATCACAATTTAGTACCACAGAGTGGAACTGTACCCTACAGCAAGCAGACACAAAAAGCTGGAGTAACTCAGCGGGTCAGACAGCATCTCTGGATAAAAGGAATACGTGATGTTTCGGGTTCAGACCATTCTTCAGACTGAGAGTCAGGGGAAAGGGAAACTAGAGATATTGGACAAATGAATGGAAGATGTGCAAAAAGCAACGGAAATCAAGGAAAGGTTGAGTCCACAATGGTCCATTGTTGGCTGTGGGGTTGGTAATAACGAGTTATACAGACAATGAAACTCAACAGGACGACAGTGAAACTAGTACGACAACGAGGGTGGGGGAAGGGACGGAGAGAGAGGGGGTGCAAGGGTTACTTGAATTTAGAGAAATCAATATTCATACGCTGGGTTGTAAACTGCCCAAACGAAATATGAGGTGCTGTTGTCCTTTTGAGTTTCAGTGTGTGTATAACTCATTCACTGTTCCTAGTGTGTAGGATAGTGCTAGTGTACAGGGTGATCGCTGCTTGGTGTGGACTCGGTGGGCTGGAGGACCCGTTTCTGTGCAGTATCTCAAAACTAAATCAATCAACCAATGTTCCTAAGCAAATCCCACAGCAGGGAACCACCTCCTAAAGAAAGGTGACTGGGTCGGAATAGTTTGGGAGAGAGAATCGGGAATGTGCATGTTCTCCTACAGCCTGCACAAGCCACCTGAGGCCCCTCAACCATTGAATGACAGAACGGGTCGCATCCAACCTCAGGATCTGTTCCGTGTAACAATCCTTGATCCTTCCTCCAGAACTGCGATCGGGCTGACATAAGATGGAATGCATTAAATGGGTCATTGAGTTCATCATCAACCACTCAGCTCGGCTGCACAATATTTAGTTTACAGCGCGGAGACATCCACTTCGACCCACCGAGTCCCTGCCGACCAGCGATCCCCACTCACTCGCACTATCCTACATGCTACAATGGTCACGAAAGCCAATTAACCTGCAAACCTGCACGACTTTGGAAAGTGAGAGGAAACCGAAGCACCTGGAGAAAACCCACACAGTCACAGGGAGAACGTACAAACTCCGTACAGACAACACCCGTAGTCAGGATCGAACCCGGGTCTCTGGCGCTGCGCCACCGTGCTGCCCTGAAAGATGAGCGGTTTGGCGATTTCTGATGAACAATCAGTTTGAATTCCACTGATTCTCCCCCCTTTTTAGTCTGAGTCCTGCTGGCCTGGTTAGACGTGAATGGAAGGTTAAAGCAAAGGTAATGTAAACCTACCATTCATTAGGAGCCATCCGCCTGTCATAGATACGAACGGAGCCATCGCCAAGCCCACCCACGATTAGGGAACGGTTCGAATCGCAGGAAAGACTAGTCACACAACTGTCTGCTCCAGTTGGAATATCCTACAAAACAAACAAAGGCCGGTGATGCTCAATCAAAATAGAAAGAATTAAATATTTAATCGTGTATTGAGACGTCAACCTTCTCAGGGAACCTCACTGGCAATGAATTAATTTTAAGTTAGGGTAGTGTTTGAAGTAAAAGTGGCTGCTACTTTGTATATAGCCCCCAAGAATAGCAATTAAGGTTTAAGTTTTTATTGTCATGTGGACTGAGATACAATTCTCTCACACCTCCACCATCAGTCTGAAGAAGGGTGTCGACCCGAAACGTCATTTCGCCAGAGATGCTGCCTGACTCGCTGAGCTACTCTAAGTAAGAATTTCATCGTTCCGTTTGATATGACCATGAAACACTCTTGATTCAACGTGCAACAACTCGCTTGCAGATAAGTGTTTGAGTTCAAATACACTGTTTTAAATCATTTGAGGCAAGAACAAACAAGCATAAGCTTTGAAAGGTGGGCGAGTGCTGGGGATAAATGTACAGGAAGTTTGGAGTAAAGCATAACGTGCTTGAGTAACTCAGCGGGGCAGGCAGCGTCTCTGAAAGATATGGATGGGCAACGTTTCGGGTTGAGACCCTTCTTCGGACTCAAATACAGAGGGAAATACAAAGTCCTGATCTTTCCTGGCTTTTAATTGCTTGGCAGATATGTAGAAGGGGACAGAACCTCCTTATTACGGGGCTGTCCCACTTGGGCGACCTAATTGGCGAGTTTAAAAAAATGACATGTTGAAGACCTCCTTCGACTATGCAGAAGACTAGCTTCGACTATCTACGACTAACTTTGGGAAAATTGGACACAGAATAGTGGAGAGTGAAGACGACCTCCTTCGATCTCCTTCGACCTCCCTTCGACCATGAACGGGCGCCCTCTTGGAACAGCGCCCGGTCCGCCCGAGCGCCTGGCTGCTTCAGGGGCCTCCAGCGGCCCGCTCCACGAGGTCGAGGTGCACTGCCCTGCCTCCCGCAGCCGGCCGCTGGCTCCCTCTATCCACCTCTCCTGCAACAATGAGTGTGCGCTGCCTATCCAGGCATAGGTTGGAGAGATGCTGAGATGGTTACATTTACAATGACGTCTGAGTTGGGTCCAGAATGGAAAATAAAGTCCTTGAGTTTGGGATGGTTTTGAATTGTATTGGCAGAATTCCAGTGGATATTTCATTTATTTCCGGGCAAAGCTCCGATGAAGACGGACATGGAACTGTTAAGCACCCCTGCAATGTCTTGTCCGATTCACTTCAATGGCAATTTTTCAGCAACAGTATAATAGAGAAAGCACAACTACTTTCCTGCTCCATCCCTGCAAAAATCTACTTTGGTTGAATTATATATTAAGATATTGCAAAGCTCTTTCTCCTGTCAAATGTGGAAGGGTTGAATGGAAAAAAAAGGCATAAAGATTGGAGAATAACCTAATGCTAACTTCATAGATCTTTCTTTAATGGACTGGTGTTTGAGCAAGTCTATGAGAATAAAGCTTGGTATGAAATGACTCGAGATGCATTGACCAAAATTTGGGAATTCTATCTGAAGTAAACTGTTAAGAAATTGACAAGTAGTTCAACCTAAAATCAACCTACTGACTTTATCTGGATGTTGCAACCCCCACAACACAGGTTATACATGTCATGTTTAGCATAGCCATTGTGGGCCGAAGGGCCTGTTCCAGTGCTGTACTGTTCTGTGCTCTACCTATACACTGCAAGGGCCCGGAAGCGAGCGGGCAAGATCATCTCTGACCCCTCTCACCCTGGCCACAAACTCTTTGAATCACTTCCCTCTGGAAGGCGACTCCGGACTGTCAAAGCTGCCGCAGCCAGACATAACAACTGCTTTTTTTTCTACAAGTAATAGGTTTACTCAATAACCAAAAATCTGTAGCCACCTTGTGCTCTGGTATTCCTTGTATGTGAATATACTTGGCCAATAAACGTATTCATAATCCACAGATGGGCTGCCGCTGCATGACGCCACTTTGACTGAGCACATTATTAGTCTGTTGCTGTCACTCCACATCATTAGATTGTAAACATAAGGGTGGCATCATGGCACAGCTGCTGGAGGTACTGCCTCACATCACAAGAGGCCTGGCTTCGCGTGCGTGCGTGCGTGTGTGTGTAGGAACTGCAGGTAGACACAAGAAGCTGGAGTAACTCAGCGGGACAGGCAGCATCGCTGGAGAGAAGGAATGGGTGAAGTTTCGGGGAAGGGTCTCCTTCCCGCTGAGTGACTCCAGTTTCTCCGGCCTGTCCCGTTGAGTGACTCGTTTCCTGTGTCTATCTTTGGTTTAAACCAGGATCTGCAGTTCCTACCTACACAAGGAACTGCAGGTGCTGCTTTATGCTGAAGATAGACACAAAGCGCTGGAGTAACTCAGCGGGACAGGCCGCATCTCTGGAGAAAAAAAAGATGTGTGACGTTTCGGGTTGGGATCCTTTGTAGTCTGGAAAAGTCCCGACCCGAAACATCACCCATCCTTTTTCTCCGGAGATGCTGTAGAACCCACCGAGTTACTCCAGCACTTTGTGTCTATCTCAGGTTTGTAGGTTAATTGGCCTCTGTAAATTTCCCCTAGTGTTGTTGAGAAATGGGTAACATGGAACCAGTGTGAACGGGTGATCAGTGGTTAGCACGGGCTCGGTGGGCCGAACAGCCTGTGTCCGTGCTGTATCTCTAAACTAAACTAAAATGTAGCAACCCTGTTGGCAAACAATGACCTACCAACGTCGGATTGGGCATCTGAGATCTCTGACCTATGGTTTAAGTGTTCTCCTAAAAAACAGAGATGGTGTTGATAAAATGAAACTTTGTGTTTGCTGACAGTCTGGGAATATTTAGCTTGTTGCGTGAACTGGTTGCTGCAGTACAACAAAACAAAGTAGACCGATTTCCACCAGCCAGCAACTGATGATCTTAAAGCTTCAGTTATGGTTCATGTGTGCTTTGATTACCCATAGCCAAACAGCTCATCAATTGTAGCGTTAAATCTCTATCCAGCCGACTATTGGAGCTTTAAATCAATTTTCCTTCTCCTTGGCAAGTATTCACCGCCAATGGCTTTGAGAATAAGCCGAGTGCAAGCTGTGGACATGATCTATTGCAATTGGGTCGTGAAATAAAGTCACACATCGATATACTATGAGACTACACATTGTTTTTCAGAAGCTTTATGAGCAGACACTGCAGTAAACACTGGGATCCTGCATCTTTTAAATCAAAAGTGTCCCAAGATTGGAAACAAGACCAATATTTGCAGTTGAATCTCAAATATTTTAAGTATTTGAGAAATGGCAGATTACTGGAATAACCTTGAAAGAAAAGGTTAAGTCTACACATATTCAATTATATCTCCCGGCCTCTCAGCAGCTACCAACATGTTCTACACCCCAGCAGAATGCATAGATGGACCATAAAATGGAGGTAGTGCTGCATGTTTCTTCCGTTAAATACTTTATTACTTCTGTTGTGATTGCAGCTACAGAATTTTGAAAAAACAGCCCCAAGACAGCGATTACAGTTGTGTTATGTGTGGGTTGAGCTGCCGAGATCTTTGACCTGTGGCTTCAACATCACCCATACAAGGACATCAGATCTGAACTCAACTTTCATAAGTTTACCTGTTGTTTTAATCCTTTTAATCATCAAAAGGAAAATACTACAGATACAGGAAATCCAAAATTAAACAAAATGTAACGGAAACACATAGCAGGACAACCAATGTCCATGGGGAGAGAGGGGGAGAGGTAGACAGAGAGGTAGAGATGGAGAGAGAGGGGATAGGGAGAGAGGGCGAGAGAGAGGGAAGGAGAGAGGTGGAGAGGGGGAGAGGGCGAGGGGGAGGGGGAGAGGGAGGGTGCGAGGGAGGGGGAGAGGGAGAGGGAGAGAGAGAGGGAGGGAGAGAGGGGGACAGGGGAAGGGGGAGAGTGGGAGGGGGAGGGGAGAGGGAGAGGGAGGGAGAGGGAGAGGGAGAGGGAGAGGGAGAGAGAGAGAGAGAGAGAGAGAGAGAGAGAGAGAGAGAGAGAGAGAGAGAGAGAGAGAGAGAGAGAGAGAGAGAGAGAGAGAGAGAGAGAGAGAGAGAGGGAGAGAGAGAGAGAGTGGGAGAGAGTTTCCTGGTCCACCAAAAATATTCCAAATGGAATTTAAACTGGAGGTGGCGGGTTAATTTTAGTTGCGTCTGGTTGGGTAACTATGGGAGGGTGAAGATTATTCCATGCTTTAATTGTGTGGGGGAAGAATGAATTGCTGTACATATACGGTAGCTGGTATCTCAAATTGGATGGAATGCCTTTGTCTGCTTCTAATAGGTTTGGGTTTGGTGTAGGTTTGGTAATCTATGTCGAGGTGACCATTTAGCATTTTGTAAAAACAGGTCAAACGGTTTGCTTTACGTCTGTCTTGGAGAGGGTTCCACCCCAGTGAATTCAGGAGTTTGGTAACACTCGCTTCTCTCTCATAGGTATTAGTAACAAATTGGGCTGCCTGTTCGATGGAAGAAATGTTTCTGTTTGTGTAGGTGTAGTTGGGGACAGGGAGAGGGAGAGAGATAATTTGCTTTTGAGGTGTAGGAAGGAACTGCAGATGCTGGTTTATACCTAAGATAGACACAAAATGCTGGAGTCAGGCAACATCTCTGGAGAAAAGGAATAGGTGACATTTCAGATCGGAGCCCTTCTTGGGACATAGAGGCAGGGGTGAACTGGGGGTAAAATGCCAGAACAAAGCAGGGCTGGCAACAGATGACCTGAGGAAGGGTGGAGTCCATAATGGTCTATTGTTGGCTGCGGAAAATGTGGTAATGACAGGGATACAAGGATGTGGACAGTGGAACTATGGCGTTCTGATTAAACGTCATGGATCAAAATCGTTAATTTTACTTTTCTTTTTTCAGATACTGCCTTATCTGCCGAGCAGTTGCAACATATTCTGCTTTTATTTCTCAACATTCAGCTGTGTATTTATTGGAAAAGCTAACACTGGCCTTAATCCCAAAGGTCCGACCCAGTTTCACGCCAAATACATTTTCTCTGCTTCGAATCAATAGCTGCAAGATCTCAATTGTGTGTGAAACTGAACCAAGAGGGATTTAGAATTTAGTTTGTATTTTGTGGAGTTATTCATACAGACACAAGAAACTGCAGATGCTGGTTTACAAAAAAAAGACAAAGTGCTGGAGTAAATCAGTGGGTCAGGCAGCATCTCTGGAGAACATGGAAAGGCACCCTAACAGCCATGAGGTGGTGAAGGAAGCAGCTTTCAAATGCTGCAGCCTCTCTAATGATGCACGACCATGGTGGTGCTGGGCAGCGGTGTGGCACAATATCAACGAAGGAACAACAACAAGGACAATGGCATTACTGAGTGAGAGTGTGAGAGAGTGTGAGTTAGAATGAGAGTGTGAGAGAAAGTGTGAGAGAGTGTAAGAGAGTGTGTGAGTGTGAGTGAGAGAGAGATAGAAGATACAAGGAACTGCAGATACTGGTTTACAAAAAAGACTCGAGGTGCTGGAATAACTCAGTGGGTTGGGCAGCACCTTTGGAGATCATGGATAGGTGCTGTTTCGGGGCAGCACCTCTTTAATCATATTATGTTGCTCTATCAGAAATACGGCTTTAATGAACCGGTCTGTAAATTGACCGCTATCAGCAGCACATCAAGCCAACACTAACACCGATTTCTGAAGTTCCCTTTTGTTGGGCATCTGCTGCAGTTTTGATTGTGCAGAAGGTCTTGGATTCATGAGGCATATGTGGAACACCACATCAAATAAGGAAAGCACTGCAACAGCAGTAACTAACAAGCTGCAGTCCAGGGGTTCCCAACCTTTTTCGTCCCATGTACCCAAGGCAACTTTAATAGCACATAACAATGTTATTTCACTTATTTATGAACAACTAATGATGAACAGATACCGGCATACCAAAACCAAACACAGCCAGTCAATGAGAAAAAATATGTACAAATCCTGAATTAACAAATTTACTCCCTGGGGGTAAATTGACCTCAGGTTGGGAACCCTTGCTGTAGTGGGAGGGAGTGCAGCGTAGGTTCACAAGGTTAATTCCCGGGATGGCGGGACTGTCATATGTTGATAGAATGGAGCGGCTGGGCTTGTACACTCTGGAACTTAGAAGGATGAGAGGGGATCTTATTGAAACATATAAGATTATTAAGGGTTTGGACACGCGAGAGGCAGGAAACATGTTCCCGATGATGGGGGAGTCCAGAGCCAGGGGACATAGTTTAAGAATAAGGGGTAAGCCATTTAGAATGGAGATGAGGAAATACTTTTTCACACCGAGAGTTGTGAGTCTGTGGAATTCTCTGCCTCAGAAGGCGGTGGAGGCCGGTTCTCTGGATGCTTTCAAGGGAGAGATAGATAGGGCTCTTAAAGATAGCAGAGTCAGGGGATATGGGGAGAAGGCAGGAACGGGGTACTGATTGTGGATGATCAGCCATGATCACATTGAATGGCGGTGCTGGCTCGAAGGGCCGAATGGCCTACTCCTGCACCTATTGTCCATTAAACCTAACGATAATAGCTCCTTGTTTAAAATCACTTTATATCAATTTAAAATATTTAAAAACATGAATTAAATAGAGCAGGGGTTTTACCTGTACTTTCATCTCGCGGTCTGTGTCCCAGATACGAATAATGCGCACATCCCCAGAAGTCATTAAGAGACCAGTGTCCTGCTCCCAGTCCACTACCATTCCAGCACCTAGACAAAAAGCAAGCCCTTCAATAGGGGGGGAGGCACACAAACTGCAACAGCATCACGTTCCCACTGAACTACCAGATTTTATTTCTGCAGTCTCCGCATTTGAATAGAATCAAAGAAAATCGCAAAATTGTAAATACTGGAAATCTTAAAAAACAAAAAAATATATACTGGGAAATCTCAGCAGCCAGACTGTGGAAAGAGAAACATTTTCATCTTGAAGATCCTTCACCAGAATTGAGAGCGTGAGAAACGAGTTTGTTTTGAGTTGTGCGGAGGGTGGGGATGGGGCATGAATGGATAGGACAAAGGCATTATCTCTGATAAGGCGGGGGGGAGGATTGCGGAGTTGATAAACTGTCGATAAACTCATCTGGTTAACAGGTTAGCTCATTCAATTTGAAAGGGAGGATAAAAGGGTCATGTAGCTACGCAAAAGAAAGGTTTCGTTGGAGGGATATGGGTCAAACATGGGCAAATGGGACCAGGTTTATCTGTCTACTGAACCTTCCTACGGCCAACCAGAGAGTGGTCCTGACCTACCAACTACCTAATTGAAGACCTTTCAACCATCTTTAATCGGACTTTACTGGACCTGATCTTGCATTTATATCTTTCATGGAAGGGTGCCCAAATTCTGTCAGGTCTTCGCAACTTCACACCCATTATTGGAACTGACTCATAATTATCCTCTGAAATAGACCAGGAAGCGACTCAGTTCAAAGGATAATTAGAGATGGGTGATAAACGTTAGTCTTGCCAGAGACCTTAACATCCCATGATAAAAAGGAAATCTTACTGGAATCCACTTTGAGGAACTTCTCAGTTTACTCATGAACGAGTGAATAAGGGTATTGGCCAAGTATGTGCACATACAAGGAATTCGCCTTGGAAGAGCAGAGCAAGTTTGTTGATACATTCACCATCACCTAAACCAACCTCCCTTCCGTTGCTTCCATCTATACCTCACGCCGCCTCGGCAAGGCCAGCAGCATAATCAAGGACCAAGCTCACTCCCTCTTCTCCCCTCCCCCATCGGGCAAGAGGTGCCTAAGTGTGAAAATGCACACCTCAGGATTCAGGGATAGTTTCTTTCCAGCTGTTATCAGGCAACTGAACCATCCCATCAACAACTAGATAGCAGTCCTGACCTACCATCTACCTCATTGGAGCCCCTGGACTACCTTTAATCGGACTTCACTGGACTTTATCTTGCAGTAAATGTTATTCCCTTTACCCTTTTTCTGTACACTGTGGATGGTGTAATTATAATCATGTATAGACTGTATGCTGACTAGATAGCATGCTACATAAGAGCTTTACACTGTATACGTGGCAATAATAAACTAAACAAAACTAAGATGTGTAAGGTTGAGAGGAATGCTGAGGATCAATGCTGTGGGGTCACCAGGATGGTGAATCCAACAATCGAGGGCTTCGTCTCTGGATACGAGGTCAGAAACATCAAACTGAGAAGGCAATAAATGTCTTATTTAGAGGTTGTAAATCTTTGGCGAAGATAGGCACAAAACGTCACGGTGGCGCAGCGGTAGAGTTGCTGCCTTGCA
This sequence comes from Okamejei kenojei, assembly GCA_035221665.1. Lineage (NCBI taxonomy): Eukaryota > Metazoa > Chordata > Chondrichthyes > Rajiformes > Rajidae > Okamejei > Okamejei kenojei. The sequence goes on along the minus strand of CM069153.1, from coordinate 48,221,024 downwards.
GCGAAAGCAGCGCCGGAGACCCGGGTTCGATCCCGACTGCGGGTGCTGTCTGTACGGAGTTTGCACGTTCTCCCCGCGAGCTGCATGGGTTTTCTCTGAGATCTTCGGTTTCCTCCTACACTCCAAAGACGTACAGGTTTGTAGGTTAATTGGCTTGGTAAATGTAAACATTGTCCCTAGTGTGTGTAGGATAGTGTCAGTGTGCGGGGATCGCTGGTCGGCGCGGACTCGGTGGGCCGAAGGGCCTGTTTCCGCGCTGTATCTTCATGTTTAAACTAAACGAAAGCTGGAGTAACTCAGTGGCTCAGGCAGCATCTCTGGAGAAAAGGAATAGGTGACGTTTTGGGTCGAGACCCTTCTGCAGATCGAGAGTCTGGGGAAAGGGAAACAAGAGATATAGAAGGTACGTAGGACTAATGAATTAAAGATATGCAAAAAGCAACGCTGATCAAGGAACGGTGGAGCCCACAATGGTCCTTTGTTGGCAGTTGGCCAGATGATAACAAGTCACACAGACAGCGAAACACAACGGGACGACGGTCAAACTTGTAGGACGACTAGTGTGGGGGAGGGATGGAGAGAGGGGGAGGGGTTGGCATCTTCTACTGCAGACCAATGTAGGTCGATGCCCAATCTTCACGCTATTGTCAATTAGAATATGGAGATGAAGGGAATCAGAAATATGGATAATTAGCTGAGAATAAAGTCTACTTTGAAACAACCAATGATACATAAATATTTTGATCTGCATCACTGACACAAAAATCAACTTGGTTTTCGCAATATTGATTTTGCAGATTCATTTATTCCACTCTCCTCTGAGCATTCGTACAGACAATTCCTTCCATCCCTTCAGAAAACAGACCCAGTTCTACACAACATGCAGACTGCGTGTGGCGGGGGGGGGGGGGGGGGGGAGAGAGAGTCAGCAAGAGAGACAGAGAGACAGAAAGAAACAAAGAAAATTAGACAGACAGAGAGAAACAGAGAGAAAGAAAGAGGGAGGAAAAAATACAGACACAGAAAGAGGTGAGGAGGAAGAGGGGGGGAGCGGGGGTGAGGTGGGCGTGCGAGGTGCGAGAGAGGGCGGGCGGGCAAGAGAAGGTGAGAAAGAAAGAAAAAGAGAGACGGTGAGAAAGAAAAAGGGAGAGGGCGAGAAAGGGAGAGGATGGAGAAGGGGGAGTGGGAGTAAAGGGGGGGGGGGGTAGAGAGAAGAGGGAGAAAGAAAAAGGGGGAGAGAGAGAAAAACGGGGAGAGAGAGAAGAGGGAGAGAGAGAAAAGAGGGAGAGAGAAAAAAGGGGGAGAAAGAAAAAAGGGGAGAGAGAAAAAGAGGGAGAGAAAAGGAGAGAAAGGGGAGAGAAAGAGAAATGAAGGGGTAGATACAGAAAAAGAGAGAACACTTGCAATCTGTTCTCCAAACGTTCTGAAATGCTTATGATGTCGACTCATTTTTTTCCTGAAGAGAAGGGAAGCGGTTTGATTGAAATCAGAAAACCACATCAATAATGACGAGAACTAGCCCATCATTGCAAGCCAGCGGACAACATGAACCCCAGAGCACCTTGCATTTGATAGAAATACAAGCGAGAGTGAAATGTAAAGAAAGTCGCTGTTTAAAATTCCTCTGGGCATCCTCCCCATGATACGTGCAGTGTGTGGGCGTGTGGGTTGTGCAAGGCTGGGGAAATCCCTGTAGTACTCCAGCTTATGAGAGCGCGCGCTCTGTGTTGTAACTGATTAATCAGTATAGCGCTGCTAACCACCCACACAAAATAAAAGGTTTTCGAGAGCCAGGGCTGAGCTCCTACACTATTCATGATGCACTGCCTTGGCAGATTTATCCAGCTGGCCATTCAGCCATTTACGAGATTTGGAGCCCCGATATTTAAGCTGCTGCATTTCAAAAATTGCCCATTCAAAGAAATAAAATGCCATTTGCTGGTAGTTAATCCATTAATAAGTTGAACGACAACTTAATCTAAGCAACTAAAATGGCGCATCTGTCCTTCAAAAGGTTATTTATCTTGCCTGCAACGTTTTTACTGCAAGCAGCTTTCCCGGAACCACCAGCTTCAAATGAATACTTGATGCCACCTCTAACAAGTTAGCTTTCAATCCAATCCTTTAAAAAAAAATGTAATGAAACACCACAAACAGAACAAAGGCATGGACCTAAACCATGGCACTGGGCCTTTACTCGCTGGAGTTTAGATGGATGGGGGGGGGGCTCATTGCAGTACAGAATAGTGCAAAGCTTGGATAGAGTGGATGTGGAGAAGATGTTTCCACTAGTGGGAGAGTCCAGGACTAAAGGTCAAAGCCTCTGAATTAAAGGAAGGAGATGAGGAGGAATTTCTTCAGTCAGAGGGTGGTGAATCTGTGGAATTCTTTGCCATAGAAGGCTGTGGAGGCCAAGTCAGTGGATGCATTTACGGCAGAGATAGATAGATTCATGATTAGTACGGGTGTCGGAGGTTATGGGGTGAAGGCAGGAGAATGGGGTTTGGAGGGAAAGATAGATCAGCCATGATTGAATGGGAGTAAACTTGATGGGCCGAATGGCCTAATTCGGCTCCTATCATTTATCTTATGATCTCCACTGTTTGACTTCCTGATGTTTCTCATTCCGGAAAGATGACTTTGAGGAGCAGAGTGCGGCCTCTGTCTGTGGACATTTCCAAATGGCAAAGCACAAACATTCCCGCCCCTTCTTCTTTGTGCTTCCATTTGTAGATCTTTCAGTCCTCACCAAGTGTTCACATCTAACAAGCTAATCTATCTATAAGGCAGTACCTCTGGAGAAAAGGAATAGGTGACGCTTCGTGTCGAGACCCTTTTTCAGACTGAGAGTCAGGGACCAACAGTTTCCCTCTCCCGTGACAAGAAGGGTCTCGACCTGAAACTTCACCTATTCCTTCTCTCCAGAAATGCTGCCTGACCCGCTGAGTTACTCCAGCATTTTGTGTCCATCTTTGGTGTAAACCTGCATCTGCAGTTCCTCCCTACACAAGCTAATCTTTCTCAGAAACTGGCTTATCCCTGTGTGTATTGACAGCAATTTGCTTTTATTCATAATGTTAGTCTGCGCTTTATGCAGTTTACGCTTTCCTTCCGTTTCATGAATAAGCCAATGTAAGAGCTGCATTCATTGAGATGATAATGTACTGGGGATGTAATCCATGTTAAACTGGGTGGGTTTAGGACGACTTGTTGAGAGAGTTTGCCCATGTCCCCACATGTTCATAAACACAAAATGCTGGAGTAACTCAGTGGGACAGGCAGCAGCATCACTGGAGAGAAGGGATGGGTGATGATTCGGGTCAAGACCCTACTTCAGAACTTATCCTACACAAATATGCAAGCCGTGTAAAAAAAATGGCATATAGATTAGAAAAGTTATTATAGATTAGTCACAGAGTCATACACCATGGAAACTAGCTCCTTGACCCAACTGATCCATGCCGACCAAGATACTCCATCTTAGATTCTACCCCTACTCCCTATTCCTCCGTCTATGCCGCATCTGTGGCCACGATGAGGTTTTCCATACCAGGTAATCGGAGATGTCCTCATTCTTTAGGGAACGGGGGTTCCCCCCTTCCATTATAGATGAGGCTCTCACTAGGGTCTCCTCGATATCCCGCAGCTCCGCTCTTGCTCCCCTCCCCCCATTCGTAACAAGACAGAGTCCCCCTTGTCCTCACCTTCCACCCGCATCAGCCGTCACATACAGCATATAATCCTCCAACATTTTCGCCACCTCCAACGGGAACCTATTGCTGGCCACATCTTCCCATCTCCACCCCTTTCTGCTTTCCGCAGAGACCGTTCCCTCTGCAACTCCCTGGTCAACTCGTCCCTTTGCACCCAAACCATCCCCCTCCCCAGGTACTTTCCCCTGCAACCGCAACAAATGCAACACCTGTCCCATTACCTCCCCCCTCGACTCCGTCCAAGGACCCCGACAGTCTTTCCAGGTGAGGCAGAGGTTCACTTGCACTTCCTCCAACCTCATCTACTGCATCCGCTGTTCCAGGTGTCAACTCCTGTATATTGGAGAGACCATTTTGCTGAACACCTCCGCTCAGTCCGCCTTAACTTACCTGATCTCCCGGTTGCTCAACACTTTAATTCCCCCTCCCATTCCCAATCTGACCTTTCTGCCCTAGGCCTCCTCCATTGTGAGAGTGAGGCCCAGCACAAATTGGGGGAACAGCACCGCGTATTTCGCTTGGGTAGCTTACACCCCAGCAGTATGAACATTGATTTCTCTAACTTCAAATAGTCCTTGCTTTCCCTCTCTCAATCCCTGTTCTCCCACCAGTCTTACTGTCTCTGACTACATTCTATCTCTGTCCCGCCCACTCCCCTGACATCAGTCTGAAGAAGGGTCTCGACCCGCAACGTCACCCATTCCTTCTCTCCAGAGATGCTGCCTGTCCCGCTGAGTTACTCCAGCATTTAGTGTCATACTCTATCTAAGGTTGTCCCATTTTGCTGCGTTTGGCCCATATCATTCTCACCTTCTCCATCTCGATGTATCTGTCCAATGGCATTTAACTGCTGTTCTGCTGTTATAGTACCAGCCTCAACTACCTCCTCTGGCAACTCGCTCCATATATCCACAACACTCTGAGTGAGTAGGAAAGAACTGCAGAGGACCCTCTGAGTGAGTGTCCCTCAGGTTCCTATTAAATCTTTCCCCTCTCACCCTAAACCCATGTCTCCTTGATTCCCCTACTCTGGGTAAAAGACTTCATGAACAGGAGACGATTCAAAGTTAGAAACTTGAGATGAGGAACCTACAAATCGCCTGAAATCAGGGGGCTTTGATCCAATACCCATGTTGAAATCTTTCTTATTTACACAAATGATTTGGCAATGGTTCAGATGGATCAACATCAAGATTTGCCATGAACACTTGGGCACAAGGGCAATCTATCAGAATCCACAAGAAGACAGGTCGGGCAAGAAAACACCGGGTAGATATCAAATGGAATTTTAATGTGGATAAATATGCTGCAGTATATTGTAGGGAAAAAAATTGAACAGAATTGAAGCGTAGCCCAAAGCAGTACAAGACACAATAGAATGGAGCAAAGGAAAAATCTTGCTTTACTACCTTTTCAGGCTTGATTAATGATAGGTAATCCATTAAAGTTAATTGGGATTCTGCATTGCCAGTGAATAATTGCATATTGTTTACAACAAAAAACAGGCTGTTCAGATATTCATGTGTGCTCCATCTAATCCTATCACCATATCCTTTTACTCATGGATTCCTTTTGTGCTTAACCAAGTCTCCAGGAATCTATTGATGCAGTAACTGTGCACATTAATAGTTAGGCCGTTGTTGGACATCTGTGTGTCCACCACTGACAAATAAGATATTAAAACCATGCAAAAAAAAACAGGTAACAGATAGGTTAAGAAGAGGACATCTAGGGATATATGAATTCAGGGCAGAGAAGGCAGTTTTCCAAAGTGGGTGAATTGTTGAAATTAATTTCAAGATAGCTAAAAATTTAAAGAACTCCATTTAACTTATTAATACCAACACTGCAGTGGCCGATAAAGCTGAACCAATCTCATCATTTAATAAACACTTTTGCAGGGGGGAAAAATACTAGACCTGTGCAAAAAAAGTGGAGAAATGGGATACAAGGAAGAAAGTCTCATGCCATTGCTCACTGCCAGTGAAGGCTGGTGTAATGGTGAATGTCCACAAACCTATGATGTTAAATGGTCGAGTTTAAATTAAGATAGACATCATTGACCATTACTGAGTCGTGTTCACCCAAGAGTTGATAGACAAAATATTAGATTTCTATTTGAACATTAATATTCACTGGTATGCAGTTCCTTTAATGCCCTCTGGAAACCATGGGACTGTTAAAAGCTTGTTAATATCTTATTGGAGCACAGGAGGATGAGATGTGATCTTATAGAGGGTGTACAAAATCATGAGAGGAATAGATCGGACAAATATACTGAAGTCTTTTGGGCACAGTAGGGGAATCAAGAACCAGGGGACACAGGTGAAAGATTTATGGGAAGCTGAGGGGTAACCTTTTTTACGCAACGGGTGGTGGGTGTATGGAACTCGTTGGTGGAGGAGGTAATTGAGGCAGGTACTTTTGCAAGGTCGCGAGGGAAATGGGTCAAAAGCAGGCAGGTGAGACTAGTTTAGATGGGCATGTTGGATTGGCGTTGGGGCTGAAGGGCCCGTTTCCACACTGTATGACTTTATGACTCAATCCTTCCGATACTTCTTTTCCATTCCCTTTTCACCCCAGAACCTGTCACACCTGTTAAAAGCAAAGCACTCAATCCATTACATAACGGGTTATCTGAGTTCAAAACCATTACACTATTCACTGCTCAGCATGTTGAGTTACCATCAGACTTCTTCAAAACTACTAACAGGTTGAGCAAAATAGAACTTAATTGATTTCTTGGTTCCTCTGTGAACATCATATTCATTAATTTTCTCTTGTTGCCTCCCTGCCCACACGATTCAACTGGAAACCAGTAAAAAAGCTTTTTGCAATTCAGTTTAGTGAAGGCCTGGATTCTGCACACGGTATCATCTATGCATATTTTACCATCTAGAGATGCTTGCAAAGACCCAAATATACTCTTCACTGTCTACACTAATTCCCTTGGCATCATTTTCTCATTAATTCTTCAGGATGATTCATTATTCCCACCTCTTAGGCAAGATACTGGAAATGTAAAAGGAATTTCCTCTCTAAAGCACCACTTGCAAAATGAATAATATATGCCTAAGAGTCCCCTCACTCAACCAGGCTTGCATTCTTGTACTTCCCTCTTTGACATTTGAATTAGCAAACTTTCAGCTAGCTTAGGACCAATATTTTTGCTGGAGTTATTTGACTGGATTTAGTGAATTCCTTCTTTTAGACTTTAATTTGGAGTATTGTGTTCTGGGCACCATATTATAGGAAAGATGTTGTCAAGCTGGAAAGGGTGTAGAGAAGATTTACGAGGATGTTGCCAGGACTCGAGGCGCCTGAGCTCTTTCGAGCGGTTCAGCAGGCTTGGACACTATTCCTTGGAGCGCAGGAGGATGAGAGCTGATCTTATAGAAGTGTACAAAATTGTGAGAGGTCGGGTAGACACACAGAGTCTCTTGCCCAGAGTAGGGGAATCGAGAAACAGAGGACATAGGTTTAAGGTGGGGGGGGGGGGGGGTGGATTTAATGGGAACCTGAGGGGTGACTTCAACCTCAAGCGGTCAGGATTGTAGAATTATGGAACACAGAAGCATTGCCGCACCAACCCACTCTCAATCATCAGCCAAGCACGTATTACGAACAAGTGTCATGAAACACCACTTGTTCATCAATAGCATGCTCATCATTGCTCAGTTTGCACTCTGCCAGATCACTTGGACCCGTAATACCGTCTTGATCCAAACTTCAAACACTGACTTCAGGGGTGTTTGATGTCAAACCAACATTTGATTATGCATGGTGTCAAAAAAGTCTTAATCAAATTAAACTCAATGAAAAATAGGAGGAAAATGCTCCAATAGAATTGTGCCGAGGTCAAAGCAAGATGCCTAACTTTGTTGGAGGTCAGTTATCAATGCATTCGGGCTTTCTTCAATCTGGTGCCCTGGGCCAGACCGTCTCTGGCAGATACAGCATGGAAGCAAGCCCTTTGCGCCACTGATTTTGCACTGACCATTGTTCACCCGTTCGCACTAGTTCTATATTATCCCAGTTACTCATCCAATCCCCACACACTTGGGGTAATTTACAATGGCCAATTAACCTGCAAACCCGCATGTCTTTGGGACGTGGGAGGAAACCGGAGCACCTGGAGGAAACCCAGGCGGTCACAGGGAGAACGTGGAAACTCCGCACAGAGAGCGCCTGAGGTCAGGATCGAACCTGGGTCTCTGGCGCTGTGAGGTAGCGGCTCTATCCGCTGCTCTGCTGTGCCGCCAAATGTAGCATTAATGATCTCCTCGCCAGAGTGGCAGTGGGTACATTTGCTGATCATCGTTATGCAGGTTAATTGGCCTCTGTAAATTGCCCTAGTGTGTAGGGAGTAGATGAAAAGGTGATCAGCAAATATACCCACTAACATTATATACCCACTGACACGATGGTGAGAGATCATTAATTCCACATTGGATACCAATCGGAAGTCCTCACATAAGGAGGCAGCCCATGGCCACAAGATGCGGACACAGTGAGGTGTGGGCTGGATCACATCACATGAATACAAGACAATGGCAGCATTACTCTACATGAAATTCACTGGCAAAAGACATCCATACGAATACTAAAGTTACAAGAGAAGGCCAGAGGTTCGGTCACCTGAAGCAACGGACCCAACCTTCAACTCCCTGATATTGTTCTATCATCTACAAGGCAGGAACACAGTTGAACCTTCTCTACTCACCTGGAAAAGTGCACTTTAAACAACTCTCAAGAACCTCAGCATCATCCCGGTCAAAGCCACCCCACCTAGCGGGCATTTATAGACAATAGACAATAGGTGCAGGAGGAGGCCATTCAGCCCTTCGAGCCAGCACCGCCATTCAATGTGATCATGGCTGATCATCCACAATCAGTACCCCATTCCTGCCTTCTCCCCATATCCCCTGACCACTATCTTTAAGAGCCCTATCTAGCTCTCTCTTGAAAGTATCCAGAGAACCGGCCTCCACTGCACTCTGAGGCAGAGAATTCCACAGACTCACAACTCTCTGTGAGAAAAAGTGTTTCCTCATCTCCGTTCTAAATGGCTTACCTCTTATTCTTAAACTGTGGCCCCTGGGTCTGGACTCCCCCAACATCGGGAACATGTTTCCTGCCTCTACCGAGTCCAATCCTTAATAATCTTATATGTTTCAATAAGATCCCCTCTCATCCTTCTAAATTCCAGAGATTACAAGCCCAGTCGCTTTCATCCACAACTCTGCATATACACTCCCCTCGTCCATGGATGCAGTGTATCTCACTCACAAAATGCAATCCAACAACTCAACAATGCTTTTTTAACTGCACCTCGCAGACCCGTCACCTACGCTACTTAGAAAAATGGAAGCAGCTGGTGAAAGGGAACATCCCTGGTTCACTCATCCCTTCCCACCCCCTCCTCAGGTACTTTCCCAGTAACCGCAGGAGATGCAACACCTGACCCGATACTTCCTCCCTCGACGACTCTGTCCAGGGACCCCGACAACCTTTCAGATTCATTAGGTGGATGTTCACTTGCACCTCATCCAACCTCATCTACTGGATCCGTTGTTCAAGTTGTGGACTCTTATAAATTGGCGAGACCAAACATAGACTGGCCGATCGTTTCGCTCCGTCTGCCTGGACCTACCTGATCTCCCGGTTGCGAAACAGTTTAATTCCCATTCCTACACTGACCTTTCTGTCCTAGACCTCCTCCATTGTCAAAGTAAGGCAAAAAACAAATTGGAGGAACAGCATCTCATAATTTGCTTGGGCAGCTTACAACCCAGGGATTTATCTAACTTCAAGCAGCCTTTGCATTCCACTCCATCCCTCCCCCACCCAAGTCGTACCAGCTTCAAAGACATCTTTTTTTTAAAGAAGGTACTGCAGATGCTGGAGAATCGAGGGTACACAAAAAGCTGGAGAAACTCAGCGGGTGCAGCAGCTGAAGAAGGGTCTCGACCCGAAACGTCGCCTATCTCCTTCGCTCCTTAGATGCTGCTGCACCCGCTGAGTTTCTCCAGCTTTTTGTGTACCCTCAAAGACATCTTGTTGAGTCTCATTGCCTCTAGTCATTTTCACCTCGGCCACAGTGAACAATGGCCCGTTTCCTTTATCATTGTTACCTTTTTTGCATATCTTTCATTCATTTGTTCTATATCTCTCCACATCACTGTCTATATCTCTCATTTCCCTTTCCCCTGTCTCTCAGTCTGAAGAAGGGTCTCGACCTGAAACATCACCTATTCCTTTTCTCCAGAGATGTTGTCTTACCCACTGAGTTACACCAGCTTTTTGTGCCTGTCATCTGCATCTACAAGGTGCCTTCTCGGTCAATCACCATCTTGACTTGGAAACTCTTACCCTCAGCTCCATTCCCTCATGGGCATTAATTGAATGCCGTGACAAGATAGGCTGAGATGACCCCATTGCATGAGAGAATTAAAATAGTGGGGATAAACTAATTCCTCAGGGGATTATAAATTTGAGTAAAGCATTGAACAGTATGCATAACACTCCTGCTAATAAGATTTTCTTCATTAATCTTTAATTTATAGTAGAGCTCTCAAACTTATAATTTGTCCATAATGACATCAGGTGCAAGCTCAGAAACCTTTCCGAACATGGACTCCATTTAAGAAGAATTAAAATAGACAAATAATACATTCCTGCCTCATAGGCTCTGTAAATTAAAAAACATTCCTTCAACATCTAGCATCTGTGATATCAGAGCAAGAACATAGTAGCATTTTTAACCGGACTTTAATGTAAACTAGATCTTTTGCTGGTGATAGAACAGAGTCTTTCTCAAATATTTGAATCAAGGTATTGCTTCTATACCAGGGGCTGCACAGTGGTGTAACTGGTAGAGCTACTGCGTCATAGCACCTGTGACCTCGGTAGGATCCTGACCCAGGGTGCTGTCTGTGTGGAGTTTGCATGTTCTCCCCGTGACCAAGTGGGGTTCCTCTGGGTGCACCGGTTTCCTCCCACATCCCATCTGCAAATTGCCCCTGGTGTGTAGGAATTGGATGGGGAAGTGGGGAGCTAGTGACAACGGCTGGTCGATGGTCAGTGTGGACTCGGTGGGCTGAAGGGTCTATTTCCATGCTGTATCTCGAAACCAAACGTAACCGTGTAGCTCACATTGGTGCTAAATTGCCATTTAAACCATTAATTTCCCGTGGTAATGCCACGACATCTGAATTAGAAATAGACCATTCACCAATGGGTGCAGCACTCTGGTCTTTTCATAAGCCTGGGGCCTTCGATCAAATTAAGGAGCTCAGAGATCGTGGAAGTGTGCGATGGGAAAAACTAGGCAAGAACCAGGTGTGGAGATGATCTTTGCTGTTAAAAGAGAACAGCAGATTCGAACTGAAGTAACTTTATTTCCATTCCCTTTCTGTTTGGCAAGGGCTGAAAGCATGGCAATAAATGAGGAACAGCATAAACATGGGAATAAACATCACCTCTGCATCAAAAGAGAAGTAATTTCTCACTGGTAATATATTCCCTCTCAATAATTAATGCAGTATAAGTAATTATGACTGTGCGGCAAGCTCTCTCTGCGACTGCTTAACATCGAGGTTGGTTGAGAAAATCTCAACATTTATCCATGAAAGATTCGGAAGATCCAGAATCGAAAGTCAGCGGTCAGAAGATTACAGAATTGAGAGCGGTCCTGAGCTACTATCTACCTCATTGGAGACCCTCGGACTTTCATTAACCGGACTTTATCTTGCACTAAGCATTATTCCCTTTGTCATGTATCTGCAGACTGTGGATGGCTCGATTGTAAACAAGTATTGTCTTTCCGTGGACTAACTAACACACAAGAGCTTTTCACTGTACAAGTGACAATAAACTAAACTAAGCTTTCAGAAACAAAGAAATATGGTGCTGATCATGGCTTGAACACAAGAAACTGTTTGAAGAAGGGTCTTGACCCGAAATGTCACCCATTCCTTCTCTCGAGAGATGCTGCCTGCCCCGCTGAGTTACTCCAGCTTTTTGTGTCTATCTTCGGTTTAAACCAGCATCTGCAGATCCTTCATACACAAGAAACAAGTTGTTTTCTTTCAAAAGTCTTGAGGACTATCAATATCTTGTCTTATGAGCAAACACAATCGGTATATTAGATGCATTATGTAGAAAAAAAGAACTCCAGATGCTAGCTTACAAAAGTCACGAAGTGTTGGAGTAACTCGGTGGGTCAGGCAGCATCATCGCTAGAGAACATGGACAGCTACGTTTTGGGTCACGTTTGATGAAAGGTCCCGACCTGAAGGGCAACCTAACCATGTTCTCCTGAGATACTGCCTGACCCACTGAGTTACTTTAGCATTTTTGTTTTCCTGAAAATACCAAAGTCTCTCTAGCTTTGCTGAAAATACCTGCACTTAAATCGATTATTTACGAGGACATTTATCAGAAAAGTTAAAATCCCAATGAAAATGTATGTATGACAATACATTTGCAGTACGTAATAGAAATACGTTTGTGAATGTCACAAATTGTCTGATTCATAGAAGACTGACAATACAAATGACATTTCAAATGATAGTCAACATTAATGCTATTAGCGTGCCAGCTCATTGTTAATCTGCATCAATGCTATTTCCATTTTCCTTCTGTGTAGAAATGATTTTCCATCTGATAAAAATAATAAAACGCAAAAGTGAAATGTTTTTAATTTATTCAAGTCTCTGCTCAGTCATGACCAATACCTTATTTTTTTTATTTGGAAGAAACCTGGGTGGGTGGAGATGAAAGAGTGATGAAAATGAGCACTTAGTCCTAAGACATTCGATTTCTTTACTTCCACTGTTCAAAGATCTTAATGAGATCAGTTGGCTATGAGAAAGTTCAAAACAGAAGGTCATCATTTTCGAGCGGTTTTGCTTCGAATCAGCTCTGGAGACAAAGGACTGTGGGGAAAATCTCTCTTCATGATATTTACTCTTTTCCATGCAGAATTTTTTAATCAGATGACTCCTTTATCTTCATAACAGTGTGGGGGAGGTATTATCAATTAGATTGTTCAACCACAATATTGAAAATCACTTTTAGAGTAATCAAATTAAAAACTTGGAGCTTTGATGTTGAAATTAGATTACACTGGTACAGCGGTTTTGTAAAAAACAGGCAAAAATTAAAGCTATATCTTTTTTCTACACAGCAATCTTGACAAATCACTGCAGTTTGCTGGGTAGCTCTTTAGTTTAGTTTAGAGATACAGCATGGAAACAGGACCTTGGGCCCATCGAATCCATGCTGACCAGCGATCAATTATACCCTCTTTCTATCTTGCACGTTAGGGGCAATTAACCCACAAACCCGCACATCGTTGGGACCTGGGTGGAAAGTGGAGCACCTGGAGAAAACCCTTGTGATCACAGGGAGAATGTACAAAGCACCCGTAGTCAGGATCGCACCCGGATCTCGGGCACTTCAAGGAAGCAGCTTAACTGCTGCGCCAGTGTACTGTCCAGAAAAACCAACCAGAAAGTTCGATTTAGAAAAATATCAATACAAAAACAAAAAGATATGGCTGTTTTTTTGCCAAAATAACTTTACTTGTGCATATCACATTTATTTTAAGATATGTTACAAGGGGATTTCAATTAGTTATAGCCTAATAACCTGCACCATAACACAAGCTAAAACATGATGCATCAGTTCTAATAACTACACACAAATCGATGGAAACATTCACTAATTGTGTTGTTTGCATGAAAGCTCCTCCCTGCTTCTATTTATACAGTGCTGAATAAGTAGTAACAATGGCAACATTTGCAAATGTGCAAATTGCATTAACTGGTAATTGAGGCTGTGATATTTGGAGCTACAACAGATCAGCTCAAGGAAAGTCATGAATACTTCATCATTTTCTCTCCCGCTTTACCAAAGCAGCAGCTTACTTGGATGAAATGTCAGGTCATCCAGAATGCTGGCTAAATAGTCTGATGTACAGTGAGAGTGCACAAGTGTAGAAAAAGGGCATTAACATGCGTACAAAAATCACATCCGAACTCACAACCCCTCACATTCTCCATCTTTCAGTCTGAAGAAGGGTTCCGACCCGAAACATCACCTATTCCTTTTCTCCAGAGATGCTGCCTGACCTGCTGAGTTGCTCCAGCATTTTGTGTCCATCCACATTAACCTACCATTGGAACGGGTTTGCAAGAGCATGCTGAGAGCAAATTGGCAGTTCCTTCCACATTACTTCAGCCGTGTGCTTTGACAGTGCTATATTGGCCGAAAATCACATCGGTGCCACTCGAGATTGTGAGCCACACTGGATAAAAGGACGTTTTTATTTCTCTTTAAATATACTTAGAATGAACTGCAATCAGACTGAATTGTTTTGTTGAAAATCTATATATATGGTCTGAAGATAAATCCTGGTTAGAATCATAGTTATATGGTGCGTTTTTCTGACAAGATGTTATGTAAAAAGCTGGTGTCAATAATAGGTTCACAAAGAGGTTATCATTATGCATTAGAAAGCTCTGATAACTCATCTCTCCAACACTAGCCTCCAAATTTCAAGTTAATTGCAAATTATATCTCTGCAATAATTACATGCATAAGAATAAATCTACATTGACATCCTTTCATTAGCATGTGCAAGTGCTCACATGCACGACAAGCCTTAATTGACAGAAGTCAGTGATGATGGTGTGAATATGATGATACACAAGTAAATAAAATAAGAGTGAAATTGTTATATGTAAATTTGATTAAATTAATTGGATTCGTTATTATTGAGGGTAAAAGCAAAGAAAAAAACATTAATTATTGTTTTAAACTTCTGCTGACCCCTTGAGTCATTGCACAGTACAATGTGCCTGCAATGACAATCACAATATGCAGGAAAAATAATTGTGGTAAACATAATACTGCCCAAAGGAGCCAAGACTTTAGATGTAACGACATATTATTGTTCGGCTGTGAAAATAAAAGTGCAAAAAGGATAGCTAAAGTCAACTCCATATTTACATCATTATAATTAGGAGTGAATTTCTTCATGAGTAACCTTGACAATAAATCAACACAAGAGCAGACACAAAAAGCTGGAGTAACTCAGTGGGTCAGGCAGCATCTCTGGAGAACACGGATAGGTACAAAGTGCTGGAATAACTCAGCGGGTCAGGCAGCATCTCCGGAGTTTCGGTCTCCTAATTTGAGGAAGGACATTCTTGCTATTGAGGGAGTTCACCGGGTTAATTCCCGGGACGGTGGGACGGTCATATGATGAAAGAATGGAGCAACTGGGCTTGTATTCACTGGAATTTAGATGAGAGGGGATCTTACAGAAACATATAAAATCATTAAGGGATTGGACACGCTAGATGCAGGAAACATGCTCCCGATGATGGGGGAGTCCAGAACCAGGGGCCACAGTTTAGGAATAAGGGGTAGGCCATTTAGAACGGAGATGAGGAAACAAAAATTCACCCAGAGAGTTGTGATTTTTTGGAATTCTCTGCCTCAGAAGGTAGTGGAGGCCGATTCAGTGTATGCATTCAAAAGAGAGTTAGATAGAGCTCTTAGGGCTAGCGGAATCAAGGGGTATGGGGAGAAGGCAAGAACGGGGTACTGATTGTGGATGATCAGCCGTGATCACATAGAATGGCGTTGATGGCTTGAAGGGCCGAATGGCCTACTCCTGCACCTATTGTCTATGTAGCTATGTAAGAAATGTCTCAATCCAAAACGTCGCTGATTCTTTTTTTCCAGAGATGCTGCCTGACCCATTGAGTTACTCCAGCTTTTTGTGTCTGTCTTCGGTTTAAACCAGCATCTGCAGTTCCACCCCCAACATGATAAATAAACAGCCTGCAGAAATTCTAAAATAAATCTTCTCATTAATCTGTTTTAAAATTATAGGGAAAGCACCAGAATAGATTGACTGGGCAGAATGGCCTATTTCTGTTGGAATTTGGTGTGATTCCACATGATAATTCAAAAGGAAACCAGTTAGGCATTAGATTGAAAGGGACATGGAGTAGCACCAAGTTTAATTACAACTTCTTGTTCAGTCAGAACATATTTAATGCAAAAAATCAATGATAAATAACCACAGCAACAAGTCCCTGCTTCGGTACAATAAATACTTGACAAAGTGTACGTTTTTCAAGCTCATTATCAAAATGGAGAATTATGAACTCTCATGAATCCTTTACCCGAGGTGAATAAGAATTTTAATTCTGAGTGCACAAAGTGAAATCTTTGCAGGAAACATGTTCCCAATGTTGGGGGAGTCCAGAACCAGGGGCCATAGTTTAAAAATAAGTAAAAATAAAAATGAGCCATTTAGAACGGAGATGAGGAAAAGCTTTTTCACAGAGAGAGCTGTGAGTCTGTGGAATTCTCTGTCTCAGAGTGCGGTGGAGGCAGGTTCTCTGGATGCTTTCAAGTGAGAGGTAGATAGAGCTCTTAGGGATAGTGGAGTCAGGGGATATGGGGAGAAGTCAGGAACGGTGTACTGATTGTGGATGATCAGCCATGATCACATTGAATGGCGGTGCTGGCTTGAAGAGCCGAATGGCCTCCTCCTGCACCTATTGTCTATTGAAATCAAGCATGAATCAAAGCAAAGATAGACACAAATTGCTGGAGTAACTCAGTGGGTCAAGCAGCATCTCTGAGGTACCCCAGCACTTTGTATCTATCGTCGATATATACCAACATCCGCAGTTCCTTTCTAGACATAAATGAAATAAAGTTCATTTACACTTCCATTCCTCGTCAGGTAGGCCGCAGGGTCCACGGTTTCTTCCCAGAACAGAGACCCAGCCAGTTCCCCTCAACTATCACTCTCCTCCATCTGGTGGACCTGGCCTTGCCTTCAACAACTTTGCATTTGGTTCCGCTCACTCGTCACGTGTGTACTCACACACGCCCCAGTTGTACACGTTATTTACGTTGGCTTCACTCAGCACTCTTTATTCCAGGCACAACTACCCAACCCGTTCTCTACCACATCGATGACTGCATTGGGGCTGCCTCCTGCAGCTGTGTAGATCTCATTGTAGATTTCATCAACTTCACTTCGACTAGTTCTGATACTTCTCTCTACTTTCTTGATCTCTCTGCCCCCCTCCCCCCCCATCCTCCCCTTTAGGAGACAAGATAACTACAGGATCTACTGCAAACTGCTCTCACAGATACCTTGATAACAATTCCTCCCACCCAGTCTCTACAAGAATGCCATCCCCTTCTCGCAGTTTCTCTGTCTCCATTGCATCTGCGCCCAAGATAAGGCTTTCCAGTTTGTTTTTTTTGGTTTAGTTTACAGATACAGCGTGGAAACAGGCCCTTCGGCCCGCCGAGTCTGCGCCAACCAGCGGTCCCCGTGCACTATCCTACACACTACGGACAACTTTACAATTTTGCCGAAGCCAATTAATCTACAAACCTGTACATTTTTGGAATGCAGGCGAGAATGAGGGTTAGAAATCTAGATCACACTTCTTAGGGTGGCACGGTGATGCAGCGGTAGAGCTGCTTTCTTACAGCGCCAGAGACCCAGGTTCGATCCTGACTACGGGCACTGTCTGTCCACCAGGGGCGCTGGGGAGATGGCAGCCCTGCCAGCAGTTTTTTTCATCTTTGTTTATTTTTAGTGTTTGTTAAAAGTTTGATTTAATAATGTACTTTGGTTTGTTTTATGTGGGGGGAGGAGGGGGGGAGGTGATCGGAGGAAACTTTTTTTCAAGCTCTTACCTTCACGGAGTCGTGATCAATTTTCAGATCACATTCTCCGGGCTCTGCGGCCTACCATTGATGGAGCTGGGTGCCGCCTCGGACTGTTGTGAGCCCCACCGCGGGGCGCGGACTTAACATCGGAGCGGATCCCTTGCCTGGGATCGCTCCCACCGCGGCCTGCAGACTTACCATCAAGGGCTCACAGTCTCGGGAGAGGCTAGTCGGGAGCTCCAATGCCGCAGAAGGTTCGACCGGCCCCGATGCGAGGTCTGATCACAGTGAGGAATGTGTAAGAGTCACTGTGGTGGATGTTCATGTTAAAATGTGTTTTTGAGTCTGTTGCATTTAATTGTATGACTGACCTGGCCAGTGAAATTCCTCGTATGTTGCAAAACATACTTGGCGAATAAAATCTGATTCTGATTGTGAGTTTGTACATTCTCCCCGTGACCTGCGTGGGTTTCCTCAGGAATCTCCAGTTTCTTCCAACACTCCAAAGACATGCAGGTTTGTAGATTAATTGGCTTGGTATAATTGTAAATTGTCCCTAGTGTGTGTAGGAAAATGTTAATGTGTGGGGATCGCTGTTCAGCATGGGCTCAGTGGGCCTGGTTCAGGCGCTGTATCTCTAAACCAAACTCTAACAGATATTTTAAGAGCTCCTGGGTAGACAAAAATGCTGGAGGAACTCAGTGGTTGAGGCAGCATCTACAGAGAGATGCTGCCTCATTTCAGGTCGACACCCTTCTTCAGAGCTCCTGATCATTTATGTCAACATTCAGAAATTATACTGAAGTTCAGTCGCCATAATGCTGTAAAAATGCAATAGTATTTTGAGAAATGTTGTTGCAGTTTGCATTGAAAAGGCTTTATACTTTTTATTGCTGAAAACAAACTGAAAGTAGAGCATCCTGTAACGAGAGATTTGCGATTTCTTCAGATTTTCCCAGCAGGAAACACCTCCTGCTTGAAAGTAATCTCTATTAACAAGCGAGGCAAATCAGGGCAAGATCTCTAATCAGTGGGCACATGAGTCACATATAGCTGCACTTACCAAGATTGGAGGGAACAAATGGGGTGATAAAAGTCAGTAAGTAATACTTCAGATGATTCATTCACAGAGCAAGGGGAGCTATAAAACAGATTCCTATCTTGCCACATATACCAGGAAGGGGCGGAGAAAGACAATATCCGAGGCAAAATCTTCAACAAAAAAAAAAGCAGTGGCATAAGCTTAATAGTTAGTAGAAGGATGAAGTGAACTAATTAAAGCAATTGTATTAACAGTTGAAAAGAGCAAAGGCAATGCAAGATGTAAATTCTAGAGTTAGAAAAAAAGCAAAGCATTCCTCAAAAAGGGTTAACATTTGTTGATATAATCTCAAACTTTCAGAAACTATAGAGACACGCTAGAGACAGGAAACATGTTCCCGATGTTGGGGGAGTCCAGAACCAGGGGTCACAGTTTAAGAATAAGCATTAAGCCATTTAGAACGGAGACAAGGAAACATCTTTTCTCACAGAGAGTGGTGAGTCTGTGGAATTCTCTGCTTCAGAGGGCGGTGGAGGCCGGTTCCCTGGATGCTTTCAAGAGAGAGCTAGATAGGGCTCTTAAAGATAACGGAGTCAGGGGATATGGGGAGAAGGCAGGAACGGGGTACTGATTGGGGATGATCAGCCATGATCACATTGGATGGCGGTGCTGGCTCGAAGGGCCGAATGGCCTACTCCTGCACCGATTGTCTATTGTCTATTGCTGAAAAGCAAAATAGTTGGCACATAGCTTTTCAATTCTGTTACTATCGGTGCATTGATAGGGCAGGTTTGGAGGGATACGGACCAAACACGGGCAGGTGGGACTGACGTAGCTGGGACATATTGGCCGGTGTGGGCAAGTTGGGCTGAAGGGCCTGTCTCCACATTGTATCACTCTATGACTATATATACTATAATACATCACTTTTCAAAGAGAAAGAAGACAGTGCACAGTGGGGCGGCGTGGTGGCGCAGCGCTGGAGTTTCTGCCTTACGGTGCCAGAGACCCGGATTTGATCCAGACCACGGGTGCAATCGGTACAAAGTTTGTACGTTCTCCCCGTCACCCGAGTGGGTTTTTTCGGTGCTCCGGTTTCCTCCCACACTCCAGAGACTTACAGGTTTGTAGGCTAATTGGCTGTGTAGGATAGTGTTGGTGTGTGGAGATCGCTGGTCGGCGCAGACTCGGTGGGCCGAAGGGCCTGTTTCCGCGCTGGAACTCTAAACTAAATTAGACTTGACTAAATGCAGCAGCACACAACATGCAACAGTTTTCCAGCCCGCCTGTCAACTACTCTCAAGAGATAGTCGCATCAAGTACATGACAAATACAATTTGTTGTGAGTGAGTGGATGCTTTGCCACGACTCTCTTGTGGCAGTAATTCTGCAACTTCCATGTAGAAAAAGCCATTTAAAAAATTGGGAAATATAAATCGCTAGACAAGGCACACCATTTACAAGAAACTTGGACAAAACAAAGCAGGTTCAGCAGAACTAATTATGCACGTTTCCCTGAATCTTACGGATCAGCCTTGATGTCGTATTCAACACAACAATTTTCTTTCTGTGCTATGGAGCAAAATCTTTCACTCAGTGCCAAGCCAAAACTACCAAATAAATTAAACAGTTTAAACGTGCCTTTTGACGAGTTATGTCGAAGTTATGTCGTAGTTTGCATTACAAACCACGTCTACAGGTGAATTAAATGCATTTACCCAGCTTAGAGAGCCGAGCCTGTGAGCAATTTAGGGATTGACCAAAAACCTTTGTTGTGTTTAGTTCAGTTTAGTTTAGTGATACAGCACGGAAACAGGCCCTTCGGCCCACCTGTCCGCGCTGACCAATGACCCACGTACACTAGCACGATCCTACGCACTGGGAACAATTTACAATTTTTACGAGAGCCAATTAACCTACAAACCATTCGGTAGAAAAAAATGCTGGAGAAACTCAGCGGGTGAGGCAGCATCTATGGAGCGAAGGAAATAGGCAACGTTTCGGGTCGAAACCCTTCTTCAGGCTGATGTGAGGGGGGGGGGGTGGGGGAAGAAAGGAAGAGGTGGAGCCCGAGAGCTGAGGGAGAGCTGAGAAGGGGAGGAGAAAGTAAGGACTACCTGTAATTAGAGAAGTCAATGTTCATACTGCTGGGGTACAAACTGCCCGGCGAAATATGAGGAGCTGCTCCCCCAATTTACGGTGGTCCTCACTGGCCATGGAGGAGGCCCAGGACAGAACGGTCAGATTCGGAATGGGAGGGGGACTTGAACTGATTCGGAATGGGACAAACCTGTACGTGAGAGGAAACCAGAGCACACATGAAAAACCCACTTGGTCACGGAGAGAACGTACAAACTCCGTACAGACAGCGCCCGTAGTCAGGATCAAACCCAGGTCCCTGGCGCTGTGAGGCAGCAACTCCACCACTACGCCACAGTACTGCCCTTTGTTCTGGTGCACACTAATATGCATGTTCACATGAAACAGCAGTGAGTAGAGAAATATTTAGCTGACTGTGAAAAGTTAAATTAGCCATTACATTTGATTAATTATAGTTTAGCTCCCTTTTTCAGCAGAGTGAGACACAGCCAAGCGGAGGATTATTTTACTAAATCTAATGAGATTACTACACCATCCTGTAATCATCACGTCTATGGAGCAAACGGGTTAGGAGGCCTGATATGAGCAATATACTGCGCTCCAATCTTTAAAAATTGCATTATACTTTATCTACGGCTACCATTAGTAAGTCACAAGAACCCAATACAACACATCTCCATACAAAATTGCTTAATTCAAGAACTATTTCCTTGGCTTCTACAATGAATGAATTCTACTCCAGTAGAAACATTACTCTAATGCA
Organism: Okamejei kenojei; assembly: GCA_035221665.1. Taxonomy (NCBI): domain Eukaryota; kingdom Metazoa; phylum Chordata; class Chondrichthyes; order Rajiformes; family Rajidae; genus Okamejei; species Okamejei kenojei. The sequence continues at coordinate 48,199,687 of CM069153.1, read as the reverse complement.
TGACATGCATGAGTATAGAGGTTGGGAGGCCACGTTGCAGTTCTATAAGATGTCGGCGAGGCCACGTTCACTGTATCGTTCAGTTTTGTAGCATGTTATAGAAAAGATTTACAAGAATGTTGCCAGAACTGGAGGGTCCGAGCTGTAGGGAGAGGTTGCGCAGGCTGGGACTTCATTCCCTGAAGCGCAGGAGGATGAGGGGTGATCTTATACAGGTGTACAAAATCATTAGAGGAACAGTTCGGGTAAATGCACAGTCTTTTGCACAAAAGGTCTTTTGCCCAGAATAGGGGAATCGAGATTTAAGGTGAGGGGGGTGGGGAAAGATCCTGAGGGATATCTTTTTACACAAGGGTGGTGGGTGTATGGAACAAACTGGCAGATGAGGTTGTTGAGGCAGGTAATAGTGCAATGTTTAAGAAATATTTGGACAGGTAAATAAAAAGGATAGGTTTAAGGGGATTTGGGCCAAATGCAGGCAGGTTGTACTAGTGCAGATGGGGCATGTTGGTCAGCATTGGCAAGTTGGGCCGAAGGGCCTGTTTTCACGCTGTTTGACTCCATTAATATATATTTTTCCAGGCAGTTAAACACAGTATTTTTCCAACAAAATACATTTCTATTAAACTTCCTTCATGATTTAACAAACCGTTTAAGTGTTATAGTTCAGTATAAGAGAAAATACATTCCCCTAATTGATGCATTTTAAGATGAACTTATCAAAGTGATGAGACGTAACAGAAATCCAATACTCTTTTTTATTTGTTTTGAATGTGACACAACTGCAATTAAATAGAATTACGAACGTTTTGCCTTCCAGGAACTGGAAAAACAACACAGGAAACAGATAAAATCACCATTAGGAAGGCTGGCTCGGTCCAGGGACTGGAGTTGGATTCATGGGAGGTGGTCCTGGAGGGGAGGATGCTCCTCAAACTGCGGATCATCTTGGACAATACAGCTCACCCCCTCCATGACACACTGGTCAACCTGAGGAGCACCTTCAGCAACAGACTGGTTCCACCAAGATGTAATACAGAAGGCCAAAGGAGATCCTTTTTTCCCGTGGCTATCAATAGACAATAGGTGCAGGAGTAGGCCATTTGGCCCTTCGAGCCAGCACTGCCATTCAATGTGATCATCCCCAATCAGTACCCCGTTCCTGCCTTCTCCCCATATCCCCTGACTCCGCTATTTTTAAAAGCCCTATCTAGCTCTCTCTTGAAAGCATCCAGAGAACCTGCCTCCACCGCCCTCTGAGGCAGAGAATTCCACAGACTCACCGCTCTCTGTGAGAAAAAGTGTTTCCTCGTCTCCGTCTAAATGGCCTACTCCTTATTCTTAAACTGTGACCCCTGCTTCTGGACTCCCCCAACATGTTTCCTGCCTCTAGCGTGTCCAAACCCTTAACAATCATATGTTTCAATGAGATCCCCTCTCATCCTTCTAAACTCCAGAGTGTACAAGCCCAGCTGCTCCACTCTCTCAGCATATGACAGTCCCGCCAGCCTGAGAATTAACCTTGTAAACCTACGCTGCACTCCCTCAATAGCAAGAATGTCCTTCCTCAAATTAGGGGACCAAAACTGCACACAATACTCCAGGTGTGGTCTCACTAGGGCTCTGTACAACTGCAAAAGGACCTCTTTGCTCCTATATTAGATTCCTCTTTTTATAAAGGCCAACATGCCATTCGCTTTCTTCACTGCCTGCTGTACCTGCATGCTTACTTTCATAGACTGATGTACAAGGACCCCCAGATCCCGTTGTACTTCCCCATTTCCCAACTTAACGCCATTTAGATAGTAATCTGCCTTCCTGTTTTTGCTACCAAAGTGGATAACCTCACATTTATCCGCATTAACCTTCATCTGCCATGCATCTGCCCACTCCCCCAGTTGTATCAAACTGTACAACTCCCCCCCCCCCCCTTCAGTCGTGGGGTAGACTGACTCCCCTTCCCCATCCCCGCCCAACACCCTCCCCAATCTTTGCACATGCCCAATCCTGGACTTTCCATTTGTCACTTTAATTTCATGTTTCATGTATCTCGTTGTGTTTTATGACTATTGGCAGACCAATTCCCCTACTGGGATAAATGAATTTCTATCGTATCGTATCGTAAAACATTAAAGGATCACCAAGCAAATTGCTAATTCAGAAAGATAATGCTAAACAAGAGAGGGCTCAGCGGTAGAGTCGCTGCCTTACAGCACCAGAGACCCAGGTTCGATCCCGACTACGGGTGCTGTCTGTACGCAGTTTGTACGTTCTCCCCGTGACCTGCGTGGGTTTTCTCCATGATCTCTGGTTTCCTCCCACACTCCAAAGACGTTCAGGTTTGTATGTTAATTGGCTCGGTATAACTGTAAATTGTCCCTAGTGTGTGTAGATAGCGTTAGTGTGCGGGGATCGCTGGTCGGTGCGGACTTGGTGGGCTGAAGAGCCTGTTTCCACACTGTATCTCTTTGCTAAATTAAGCTAAATGTTCAGACGTCTTAATTGTCCTTTATTAGGAACAATAAATTACTCCTAGACCATGCTGGTTAATCCTGGCATGTTATAATCATATTCAAAGTAAAGATGTGACATTTAGACAATAGACAATAGGTGCAGGAGTAGGCCATTCGGCCCTTCAAGCCAGCACCACCATTCAATGTGATCATGGCTGATCATCCCCAATCACCGCCCCGTTCCTGCCTTCTCCCCAGCATTTAAAAAGAGATGATTTTGTACTCCAAGAAGGTGATGTCTTATTCCCAGTAAACTACTGAACCTGGGAAAGGCTTTTACTATGTTGAAACAGGTATTTGAAGAATGTGCAGCAGGTATGGCTGTATGAAGGCATTACAGGTAATAAAATGACTGAACCCATAACTATGTGGCAAACTAACCTCTGGTTGTGGGAAGCATATCAGATAATCCTTGCCATGCAGTCACCATCTCAGGATTCTTTTCCAAATCCGCAAAGTTTTTCCACACTCGGATAGCACCGTCATCTAAAAATGTTTTAATTTATAATAATTAATAACTTGGTTAACAAAACAAGTGCAGTGAAAAATGTGCTCGTCACTATAGTACAACTTGGACTGGCAATGCTAACCAAACTGTTGCTGCTTATACATAGAGGGTAAATGCATTACATTCAGTTGACTAAGACGTCAGGATTCAAGTTGGACCCCTTGGCCTTGGCATGTAGGCAGGTTTACGTTGAAATACCATCCAGTTTAATATATTTGTATCTTGCAATCTAAAGTGAACAATCAAGAACTAGAGAGCGGTCCTGACCTACCACCTTCCTCATTGGAGACCCTCAGACTATCTTTAATCGGACTTTACTGATTACAATATCTAATTGCGGGCATTGGGCCTTTTCTCTGGAACTGTTACACTATAATGCGGTGAACTGTATAATTCTACACTCCAGTATTTTTCTCATCGCACTACCTATGTTACATGTGTTTGGCTTCATTGTATTCACATATAGCACCATCTGACTTGATTGGATAGCATACAAACAAAAGCTCATAAACCTAAACCAGAAGGAAAGACAGAAACTGGGTTGAGAGATTGCAACCCTCACGTGGTCCGCCCTGTTTCGACGAATGCAATCAACCCGGCGTGCACAATCAAATATGATCAACTAGAACAAGTTGTCCTGCAACTTTAGGCTGTGCACGTCACACGCAAGAAGAAGAAGACAGAAACTGCTTTCCCACCACAGTAAAAGAACTGAATAAAATAGTGAGATTCAATGATTCAAAATGTAATTCTGGAAAATATGATGAATTATAATTTTAAGCACCGAGTCTTGGTAATGTCAAGAGGCACTTACAGTGATAAATATAATTAATGATGTCGGTAAGGTTAATGGTATAAATCATGCTCTAGGATTTGGAGCGGAAAGGTCCTATTATACATGACATTAATTTTAAAATCAAGTACAAAAGGGCGAGTAAATAGGATCTAAATTGGGCATTTCAGAGGTTTGATGATCAAACTTGTTACACTTCTCAAACAAAACTAAAATTGAATTACAAACTTTGCTTAAAATAAGGCAAAACAAATTCCATTCTGAAACTAGACGTAAGTTAACAATTTTTAATTTGAACACTTGAACAAAGTGTAATCTTTTGACGTCAAGCGCTCACGAGTAGCTTGCAAGTAAACAATGGCCAATTCAGATATTTCCAGTAATTTTCTAATGTGCTTGAAGAGAGGATAAAAAAAAAAATCAATCTCCTTCATTAAAGCAGGCTTAAGTGCGTCATTCTTCAGGTCAAAGCAAGAATGTTGCAAAGGTGAATCATCCTTCTTAATTATAGGAAACAAACAGAGAAAGAAAAATAATCTTTTGTCATGGTGAAATTAAAGAACAAAAGTTAAATGGGAATCCTGTGGTGATATTCTGAAACACAATTCCTAGAAATAGGAAGGCAGGTTAAAAACACGCAGGGTTGTCAGCACCGATCACAATAAATCCTTGCACGAATGTTTTCAGGTGGTCTAAAACTCAGGTTGAGCTGATTGTCATTTGCACAAGTACGGTGAGGAACAGGTACAATGAAAATCTTCGCAGACAGGCAACATTATGAACACCCAAAAATAATAAAAACATCTCAGGATCTCATTATGGATGTGGGCATGTGAAAACATTGAAGTCGCAGTCACGGGGGAACAGGTGAGATACCGTGCAGCTTAGGAACAGCTCATCAAGTCTGTGCGGACCATCAACCACCCATGTGCACGAATACTACATTGAACTCATTTTATTCTCCCTACATTCCCACTAAGTTCTCCCAGATTCCACCCCGCTCACTCCGGATAATTTAGTGGACAATTAATCTATCGGCCCGCACGTCTTTGGGGTGTGGAAGGAAACTGGAGCAGCAGAATAACCCGCAGAGTCAGGGGAGAACATAGAAACTCTGCATAGACAACACCTGAAGTCAGGATTGAACCCAGGTCGCTGGAGTTGAGAGACAGCAACTGGGTCAGCTGTGCTGCCCATTGTTTGAATCTAGGGTAGCCTGGTGGATTTAGGGCGGCACGGGGGCGCAGAGGTAGAGCTACCGCCTTACAGCAGCAGACACCCGGGTTCGGTCCTGACTGTGGGTGCTGTCGGTACGGTGTTTGTACGTTCTCCCCGAGACCGCGTGGGGTTTCTCCGACATCTTCGATTTCCTCCCACACTCCAAAGACATGCAGGTTTGTACGATGATTGGCTTCTGTAAATTGTCCCGAGTATGTAGAATAGTGCTGGTGTACTGGGTCGGCCCAAGTGCCTGCTTCCGTCCGCACTGCATCTCTAAAACTAGTAGCCAGCAGCAAATGCAGAGAGTGAGATACCTCCTGAAAGAAAGTGCGATAAAAATCGACAGATTATCTCCTGTGCAATTCATCACATCACAATGTTTCATTAAATTTACTTCACCTGTGGCTGAGAGGAGCAGAGAGAAATCCTGCCCGTTCAGATATTCCATGGCTGTAATCCTCGTGTACCGGGGATTTCCATTGTGAAAATAGTCAAGCTTTTCTCCTTTCTCCCAATCCCAGAAACTTCAAAGACACAACAAAAAGAGAAACAGAATGGTGAACAAGATGGAAAAACATGCACTTGGAATAATTGTTATTGAAGATCTGAGCTAGAATTACCATATACTGTCTTTATCAGCTACTGCTATACATGGAGTAAAAGGATGGAATTTAACCACAGAGGGGACGCCTGGGTTTCTGTTGATAAAGATTTGGTCATCCAGTCTTGTAATACCTAGGTCAGGGGAAATAAAAAAAAGATTACAAAAAAAAAACCGTAGAAACAGATTTGTTTTGAAACATGATTAATGTGGCCTTATCCATTCCTCCAGAGATGCTGCCTGACACGCTGAGTATCTCCAGCACTTTGTGTGTTTTGTCCAAGATTCCAGTATCTGCATCTTAATGTAACTGAGTATTTACACTACGCTGCAATGCAGCTGCATTGTGAAAGGCGTTACATGCAAGATTTAAAGTTAGATTTTAACCCATACATTCTAGTTCCTAGTCACCTATCCGTGTTCTCCAGAGTCGCTGCCTGACAGGCTGAGTTACTCCAGCACTTTGTGTTCTTTTCAGCAAACCAGCACCTGCACTTCCTTGTATCCAGTGTTATGTTCATGTGTTCTCCAATATCACAATGGCAGTAAGTGGCTCAGAGAATCAATGGATAGATTGCTCATCACAATTCAAGAATCATTTGCTCTCATGTAACTCCTCAGTCAATCATCCTTTACACTAGACATGTCTATATTAAAGTACTTCCCCATACTTGATGTGGAGGATCATTTCAACATAGCTATCCTACAACTCATTAATAAACGCACTGTCATATTGAACATCATTTTGCCACCAGTTACCCATTCCCAATGATATATTTGCTCTCATCCTCTACTCTTCCTTTGTCTATTTCAAGTGCCAAATATTAATTTTCTTTCCTGCTTCACACTGAGTGACTTTACATTGCTCTCTGTTTCTAGTTGGATTAACTTCTTCTCTAGTAGTTCACATTCCCCAAAACAAAGTCCAAAATATTAATCATTCATGCAAATTCATATTTTCTCCTGAACAAACCAACATTCTAAATTCCCAGCCAATTGTCTGAACTATTTATTTTCCATAGACATAAAAATGCTTCCTCAGACCGAAGAAGGGTCTCGACCAAAATGTCACCCATTCCTTCTCTCCAGAGATGCTGCCTGTCCCGCTGAGTCACTCCAACGTATTGTGTCTATCTTCGGTGTAAGCCCAGCATCTGCAGTTCCTTCCTACACTTATTTTTTTCCCCATGATTATTTTTGTGATTCTATTTTCTACCAGCTATGACTGGTAGTTGATATTGTGTTGGGAAGGCAACCAATTAAGAGGAAAAGAAGAGGTGAAAGGTCATAGCTGGTAGCAAAGGCATTATGGGAAAGTTACATGAGTTCATGAGAGGAATAGATCGGGTAGATGCACAGAGTCTCTTGCCCATAGTTGGGGAATCGAGGACCTGAGGACAGGTTCAAGGTGAGGGGGAAAAGATTTAATAGGAATACGAGGGGCAACTTTTTCACACAAAGGGTGGTGGGTATATGGGACAAGCTGCCAGAGGAGCTAGTTGAGGCTGGGATTATCCCATTGTTTAACATAGGTACATGGATAGGACAGGTTTGGAGGGATATGGACCAAGCGCACGCAAGAGGGACTAGTGTAGCCGGGACATTGTTGGCCGTTGTGGGCAAGTTGGGCCTGTTTTCACACTGTGTCACTATCACTCTATGAGTCGCTTTCCTTTCACTCTATCTGCTTGCCTTCCCGTCTCAATCCCCAATATGCTGTTGTTATACACTCTGGAGAAAGGCTCTGACCCAAAACGTCACCAATCCATGTTCTCTAGAGATGCCGCCCAAGTTACTCTAGCTCTCTGTGTTGTTTTTTTGTTACCCACCATCAGCAGTTCCTTGTTTCTACAAAACATCAATGTTGCGTTTCTGAAATTTGGCGCTTAATATAAAATCAAGCCCACAATCTGTAATAATGTTCTTAAGGTAGACACAAAAAGCTGGAGTAACTCAGCAGGGACAGGCAGCATCTCTGGAGAGAAGGAATGGGTGACGGTTCGGGTTGAGAGATGCCACTCCAGCTTTTTGTGTCTATCTTCAGTTTAAAGCAGCATCTGCAGTTCCTTCCTGCACATCCAAAATGTACTTGTTTATTTAAAGAATACATCCCAGTTCAGGGCATTTTGATTGAAAACGATGGTGGATTGATTACATCTGATTAAAGTTACAAAGACTTTAAGACTTTTTGCCTTCCATCACAGTGAGGAGGTGTCTGGTGAACTCACTGTGGTGGATGTTAAATATGTGTTTATTGTGTGATTTGTTTTTTATTATACGTATGACTGCAAGGCAAAAACATTTCGTTCAGACCGAAAGGTCTGAATGACAATAAAGGATACTTTTGACTTTTGACTTTGGTAAATGACTCACCCTTTTCTATAATTTGTGAAGCACGTTTTCTAACCAGCCCATTACGCAAGAATCTCCATTCTCGCTCCTTGCGAACCAGGCTCTCGACATCGTGCTCCTCAGGAATCTGGATCAAAATCATGGCATTATCAGCATTAGTTCATAAGTGATAGGAGCAGAATTAGGACATTTGGCCCATCAAGTCTACTCTGCCATTCAATCTTGGCCGATCTAATGCTCCCCTTCAACCCCATTCTCCAGTCTTTTCCCCATAACCCCTGGCACTCGTACTAATCAAGAATCGATCTATCCCTGCCTTAAAAATATCCATTGATGGCCTCCGCAGCCTTCTGTGGCAATGAATTCCACAGATTCACCACCCTCCGACTAAAGAAATTCCTCCTCATCCCAATCTGAGATCCTTTTATTCTGTCCTTTTATTCTGTGGTGATGACCTCTTCTCCACATCCACTCTATCCAAGACTTTTACTATTCGGTAAGTTTCAATGAGGTCCCCCCCTCATCCTTCAATACTCCAGCGAGTACAGGCCCAGTGCCGTCAACTGCTCATCATATGTTAACCCAACTCATTCCAGATAGACCATTGAATCCATTCAACTTAAACCATAGCTAATCTGAACATAGAAACATAGAAATTAGGTGCAGGAGTAGGCCATTCGGCCCTTCGAGCCTGCACCACCATTCAATATGATCATGGTTGATCATCCAACTCAGTATCCCGTACCTGCCTTCTCTCCATACCCTCTGATCCCCTTAGCCACAAGGGCCACATCTAACTCCCTCTTAAATATAGCCAATGAACTGGCCTCAACTACTCTCAACTGAAGGAGGGTCCCGACCTGAATCGTTGCCTGTCCATTCCCTTCCCAGACACTGCCTGACCCACTGAGTTCCTCCAACTATCTTGCTCAAGATTCCAGCATCTCTGTCTCTGATTCCATACCCGTCTATTCCCAGAAAATTATGTTAAAAGGATGATTAAGACAATTAAGAAAGTCATGATTACAATCTCAGTTTTAATAATTTACTCACACTAACTTTAGTTGGCAAGCCATGTTAATTTTTTACAAATTCGAGAGTAAATATTAAGTACACACTTAAATTAAAATATCAAAGTGAGCAAAATTATACATCAGACTTTGAATCAACGTGATAATGGAAGGCTTTTGGCATGCTGGCTTTCATTATTCAGGGAATTGAGGATGGAAGGTAGGACATTATGCAACAGTTGTACAAAATGTTTCGGAATGGGTGCGGAAGAGGTTCACCAGGATGTACCCTGGGATGTATTTTTTAAATAAACAAGTTCATGGAAAAACAGTTTATTCTGGACGTCACAGGCTAAGGGGCGACCTGGCAGAAGTATATAAAATTACGAGAGGCATAGGTAGGGTTGATAGGGTCTTTCCCCCCCAGGGTGGAACTGTTCAATACGGGAGGCATAGGTTTAAAATACGAGGGGGAAAGTTTAAAGGAGATTTATGAGGCAAGTTTTTATTTACACAAGAGTACAAGGTGATTGGGTCACACTACCAGGGCAAGTGGTGGAAGCGGATATGATAGTAACGTTTCAGAGGCACTTCAACAGGCACATGAACAGGCAGGGAATGGAGAGACCAAGACTATGTGCAGAGAGAAGGGATTAGTTAAAATTGGCACCATGGTTGGCACAGACATCATGTGCTTAAGAGCCTGTGCTTTGCTACAGAGTCAAAAGGCATGGGAACAGACCCTTTGGGCCAATTTCCTCTAAATCTTTCCTATCCATATACCTACCCAAATGTCGTTTGAACGTAATTGTACCTACCTCAACTACTTCATCCAGCAACTTGTTCCATATATACACCATCCTCTGTGTGAAAAAGATGTCCCTCAAGTTCCTATTAAATCTTTCCCCTCTCACCTTAAACTTCTGCTCTTTCATTCTTGCTTCTCTTAATCTGGGAAAAAAACAGTATTCACCCTATCTATCCCACTGATGATTTTGTTCACCGTTCAGTCTCATGCACCCCAAGGAACTAAGACATAGCCTGCCCAACCTCTCCCTGTAGCTCAGGCGCTTGAGTCCTACCAACATCAAGATCCCTGTGAATCTTTTCTGCACTCTTTCCAGCTTAAGAGCATCTTTCCTGTAGTCGGGTGACCAAAACTGGAATCACAATTCCAACTGTGGCCATCGTAATGCATGTACACCTGTAACACAGTGGACTAACTTCCAAACTCAGTTCCCTGACTAATGAAAGCCAGCGTGCCAAAAGCCTTCTACACAACCCCATCTATCTGCGACGCCACAGTTAAGACCCTGTCCCACTTAGGCTATTTTGTAGGTGACTACAGGCGACTAGGCTGTCGCCACATGGTCGCGGGGGTGTTGCCTGTATGGTCGTGAGTAGTCTCCTCAGTCGCCCAAAGAGTCGTCGTGCCTTTCTGGTCGCCGCTGGATTTTCAACATGTTTTTCTGAGACAGTTGGCGACAGTGGGTTGGACGCCAATGAGCGTAGCTTGACTTCTCCTGACGCAGGTGCTGTCGTAGTTGTCGCCAGGTGACGTAGGCTGACTTTGCTTTTTTTTGTTGTTAAATTAATGATTCTATTTCAAATGATATGTCGAAGGACTATAACAGTTGCCGGCAGTCGCCTAAAATTAGCCTAAGTGGGACAGACCCTTTAAGAACTATCTACTTGCGCTCCTAGATCCCACTGTTCCACAACACTCCCCAGGGGCTTACCATTCATTGAGAAGATCCTTCCCTGGATTGACTTCCCAAAAAGCCACTCCTCACACTTATCTGAATTAAACTCTAATTGCCATTTCTCAGCCCACTTGCCAAGGTGATCAAGTAATTCTTTATAACATCTTCTGCCTATGATACCACCCATTTTGGCATCATCTGCAAACTTACTAATCACGCTGTGTACATGGTCATCCAATAGTTGAGACACAGCAATGGTTCCAGCAATGATCCCTGAAGCGTACCACTGGTCACAGGCCTCCAAACTGAAAAAAACAACCTTCCACCACCTTGTGTTTCCTTGCATTAAGCCAATCTTTGCACCCAGTTAGTTAGCTCACCATGTGAACTAGCCTTCCAGAGCAGCCTCCCATGTGGAAACTTATAAAAAGGCCTTGCTAGTCCATACAGATTACATCTACAGTCCTGCCCCCATCAAACTTGTTTGCTTCTACAAAAAACACAATCACATTTGTGAGACACGATCGGCCATGCATAAGACCATGCTGACCATCCATAATCAACCCATCTTTGAAAAGTGTTTGTGGATCAAATGCATCATTCACTTCTAGAGATACAGGCCCTTTGGCCCACCGGGTTTGCAGCGACCAGCGATCCTGGTACACTGGCACGATCATACACACACACACACCAAGGGACAATTTACAATTATACCAAAGCCAATTAACCTACAAACCTGCACGTCTTTGGTGTGTGGGAGGAAACTGGAGCACCCGGAGAAAACCCACGCAGGTCACGGGGATTAGGTACAAACTCCGTGCAGACCGCACCGGTAGTCAGGATCAAACCACGGGTCTCTGGCGCTGTAAGGCAGCGACGCTGCCGTCACGCCACATGCCGCCCTGTCTACTAAACATTCTGTTTTTCCATTTTAATTGATTTATGACTCCACAGTAGCAAAGGCTCTACTCAATATAAACAAAGGCATGCAAACAACACCTAATCTTGTTGCAATGTAAAGGTCTTCGACAATACTTTTACTAGTTGGTATATCACATAATCAATTGTAATTAGATTCCAGATCAATAATTATTGAGAATAGCATTCGGCTGAAAAAAATGAAGCTGAATGTGTTTGAACACTCTCCTGACAGATACTGTGGAGGAAGACACAAGCAGCTGCAGGAACTCAGCGGGACAGGCAGCATCTTTGGAGAACAGGAATGGGTGACATTTCGGGTCGAGACCCTTCTTAAATCAGCCCAGCATTTTGTCTCTACCTTCGATTTAAACCAGCATCTGCAGTTTTTTCCTGCACAGATACGGTGGAGACTTCACATGATGTTATAGGTGATATCATTACAAATAAAGAGGGCTAACTACTTCTCCAACTCAAAAAAGGGCCACATGTATAAGCATGAATACATCGGACTTCCAGCACCCCGGCGAGCGGGCCTGAACATCGGGCTTCCATCACCCCGGCGAGCGGGCCTGAACATCGGGGACTTCCAGCACCCCGGCGAGCGGGCCTGAACATCGGGCTTCCATCACCCCGGCGAGCGGGCCTGAACATCGGGCTTCCATCACCCCGGCGAGCGGGCCTGAACATCGGGCCGCCCGTAGTGGCGACAGCGGGATTTCGGGACCCCCCCCCCCCCCACCATGGGAGGACAACAGAGGAGGATGACTGAATTTTTGGAGCCTTCCCTCACAGTGGAAAATTTGATCCCGCTGTGTGGGGATGTCTGTGTTAAAGACTATCGCGTTCTGTGCTCTTTATTATTCCTATGGCTGTATGGCGACCACACATTTCACTGCACCAATTGGTACGTGACAAATAAATGTATCTTGTATCATGTATACGTGAATGATGGCCAGGCCACTGATCCTGGGATCCCATCAAGGCAATGGGGAACCTAAATTCACAAAATAACCCAAAATACATCAATAAGTAATGGTAACCAAAGTTATCAAACAAAATTGAGTTTTAAATGCTCATTTTGTAAGTTCATAAGTCACAGGAAAAGAATGAGGCCATTCAGCCCATCAAGTCATGGCTGCTTTATTTTTCCCTCTCAACCCCATTCTCCTGTCTTTCTCCCCATTACCTTTGACACCCTCACTAATCAAGAGCCTGCCAATCTCTGCTTTAAAAATACCCAAAGACTTGGCCTCCACAGCCGTGTGCAGAGATGCCAACCCTAAATTTAGTTCACAGTAACATTTAACCCATTTGTCCGTAACAAATGGGGTTAAATGCATTTCTCTCCGTAACATACTCACTTGGGGTTGTTGCCGGCGGCTATGCGCCTGCGCACTGGTGCAGATCAGCGGGCTGCCGGCGGGCGGGTGCGGCACATGCGCACTTGGCAAGGTTGCCGGCGGGTCTGCGCCTGGGCACTGGGTGGGGGTGGGGGGGAGGCCCGGTGATGGGGCTGCCGCGAGCAGCCGGCTGGCGGCAAGAAAGTGCCGCTGATCGCGCGGGCCGGCGCCGCCCGGGCTCTGGGCCGGGCGTGGCGTGGCTCGAAATGGCGCCAGGCCCTGGCAACCCTCCCCCACTGCGCACGCGCGGCCACTGTGGCCCGGCAACCCTCCCCCACTGCGCACGCGCGGCCACTGGGGCCCGGCAACCCTCCCCCACTGCGCACGCGCGGCCACTGGGGCCCGGCAACCCTCCCCCACTGCGCACGCGCGGACACTAGGGCCCGGCAAAGTGCCGCTGATCGCGCGGGCCGGCAAACCGGGGGCACATGCTGTTACGGCGCGGCGGTGTTCCGTAACAGCATGTTTGGCTGCCGGAACACCGTAAAAAGTTTATTTCGCCGGGATAAAATACGGCGAATCCGGGACACTTGGCATCTCAGCTGTGTGTGGCAATGAATTCCACAGATTCAAGAAATTCCTCCTCATCTCTTTTCTAAAGGCACGTCTTTTTATTCTGAAGCTGTGCACACTGGTCCTATACTCTCCTACTAGGAAACATACTGTTCACATCCACTCTATCTAGGCCTTTCATTACGCGGTTAGTTTCAATGAGACCCCCCCCCCCCATCATCTCTCTAAACTCTAAAGGAGTGAAGTAAAGGGGCGGCACAATGGCACAGCAGTAGTGTTGCTGCCTTGGAGCACCAGAGACCTGGGATCGATCCTGATTACGAGTGCTGTCTATACGGAGTTTGTACATTCTCCCTCCAATCCCGTGGGTTTTCTCTGGGTGCTCCAGTTTCCTCCACATGCCAAAGACGTGCAGGTTTATTGGTTAATTGGCTTCTCTATATTTTCCCTAGTCTGTAGGATAGAACTAGTGTAAGGGGTCAGCGCGGTTCAGTGGACCAAATGGCCTGTTTTTCTACGCTGTATCTCAAAACTAAACAAAATAATTCACCACAATTCAATTATTTTCTCTCATGGCTTCTACCTTTTCATCTCTGACCTTTGTCCAACCACCTACCTATCAAAACACTCTCCTCACCTGTATCAATCTATCACTTGCCAGGCTTTGTCCTGCCACTCCTCTTCCAGCTTTCTCACCCCCCACCCCCCCTTCCCACTATCAGACTGAAGAAGGGTCTCGACCCAAAACGTCACAAAAAGTCCACGTGCTTCAGAGATGCCGCCTGACCCACTGTGTTACTCCAGCACTTTGTCTCAGATTTGAACAGCTGTGCTAAGTTAAAGAACTGCAAACAAGATGGCTTAAGGACTCATCAAATACCTAAACATCAGTCAGTAGCCTTAGATACTGTTCATTATTGAGAGATGCTCAGTGGAAATGCAATGGTCAAGCACCAAACTAAATAGGAGGAGGATTTAAAAAAAACAATGCAAATGCTGGAAAACAAATAATGCTGGAAACACTCAACGGGTCAAGCTACATTTGTGGAAAAAGAGTTAGTATTTCAGATTTCTAGTATTTTATGTTTTCATAACAGGTGGACTTAAATCTGCTGTATATTTGCCTTCCACTCCGTTGTCCAAAAGACCTCCAAAGAACATTGTGCTTGTGAGAATTATCTGCTTTGATCTAAAAAAAATTCAAGGACATTTTTTGGAGAATGTCTTTATTATAATATAATGGTTAGCTGCATTTTTTTCATCTCTTAATGAGTGCTTTACATAACTGAACTCGATCCAAATGTGAGAGGGAACAGAAATTTGCATTCAAAAGCATACTTCCAATGCCCCATAGCAATAGTATTTAATGCAATCTATTGGGCATAGCTTTAACCTAAATAGTTGGGGATAAGTGAGGAGTTTGCTTGAGGGCAAATATTAAACATGAAAGAGAAAGGGCAGGGCAATAGTAGAGGGTCTATGATAACTAGTGAATGGCTGGCACAGATAGAGCATGCAAACTTAACAGTGCCACTGTAAATAGTACCAGTGTAAAGAAAAATGGTAATTGACTAAAATTGATGACTTCATCTGAATTCGAGCAGATGGATGAATTAAAGCCAGAAATAAGAATAAATGAGTTTTATACGGCAGCCATTAGTGGGAAATATTGCAATGGGATCCAGGTTTGAAAATGAAGTTAGATGGCATAGCTGCTACCTCACAGGGCCAGAATCGATCCAGGTTTGATTCTGACCTCGGGTGCTGCTTGTGTGGAGTTTGCACGTTCTCCCCGTGACCCCGTGGGTTTCCTCCATGTGCTCCAGTTTCCTCCCACATCCCAAAAACTAATGTAGGTTAATTGACCCATGTAAAAAATTGCCCCACAGAGTGTAGGGGGGAGTCGACAAGAAAGTGGGATAACACAGAACTAGTGTGAACAGGTGATCGATGGTTGGCGTGGACATGTTGGGCCAAAGGGCCTGTATCCATGCTGTCGCCCTAAACTACACTTTTGATAGATTGGCATTTTGATAGATGGTGAAAAAAGTAGAAAAGTAGGATATATGGTTTAAATATAGAGACCACAGGACGAAGCAAGTAAGTAGAACAGATTGAATGGTGTCCATCATTGCAAAAAGGTACGGAATATAAAAATAGGAAGGTTTTCTGGCGTTGGGAAGGCCACACCTGGAACATTGCACATTTTGAGTCTCCTTATTTCAGAAGCAATCGTTGGGACTTCAGAAAAGATTCACTTGGTTGCTTTGCAACATGAAGGGTGTTTACTAGGAGATGAACATACTTCTCAGAGGGTTGTAATGTTTGGAATTCAATATCCTAGATGCTGGGAAATAGAGATGACGAAATGCTGTGGTAAACTGGTCAGAAAATGGAGTTCAGGTCGATCAAATCAGCCAGGAGCTTATTTTAGGTTTGAGCAAGCTCATAGGATCAGACGGTATAAATCAGCCAACTAAATATATATATTTTTAGTTTTGTTTAGAATTACAGCAAGGCCTTTCAGCCCACACTGACCATCGCCATTACCTGTACACACCAGATCTATGTTATTTATTTAAGAAGGAACTGCAGATGCTGGGAAATCGAAGGTAGACAAAAGTGCTGGAGAAACTCAGCGGGTGCAGCAGCATCTATGGAGCGAAGGAAATAGGCAACGTTTCCGGCCGAAAGATCTGTGTTATCGCACTCTCTCATTAACTCCCTCCACATTAAAGGGGCAATTTAGAGGCCGGTTAACCTGCAGACATGCATAACTTTGGGATGTTTGGAGAAGATTGGAGCAGCATGGGGAAAAAACCAACAGGGTCACAGGGAGTACGTGCAAACCTCACAGCTATAAAATCCAAGCTTGGGATTGAGCCTGTGAGGTAGCAGCACTACCTGCCGCGCCACTCGGTATATTTATTTTCCTATTTTCAAAGGTCGGAAGGAATTTAACATTTAAGAGATAGTTAGTCAAAAGCATGAAAATATAAGAGATAATTAAAATCATTTTGGGGACGAATCATTTGGTTACTTTCTTTCCTCGTTGTTTCCTAAATCTATTCACTCAAATCCCATTGAAATCAATGAGATATCAGGTCTTACTCCAGCTTTGTATACCATTTTACTCTGCTGGATAAGATTCTCCAAGTTTCAAAGGATTAGCAGTAAAGATTTGTAAACATTAGCTGCAAGATCATCAACGCACTGAAGAACATTAGGGTATAATAAGAGCACGGCTTACTGGTCACCGAGGTGAAACAGCACTTGCTTGTCACATTCAGTCTACACTCCAGCAATTACTCAGAATATTGGTACAACAAAATAGGGAATCCAATTATGAATCTGAAAGCAGAGAATTCACAATCTCACCCAGCGTTGGATGGAAAGTGGGTGAATCTGAGCAAGTTTATTGGAGAACTGCAGGATTTAGTTCAATTTGATTTCCATCCATATGATTGAGATAAGAATCAATCCTATTTGAGAACTAACACAATGAAGAAACATGGGCATAAGGCAGAGGGCGTAGAAACAAGGAACTGTAGATGCTAGTTCACACAAAAGGACACAAAGTGCTGGAGTAACTCAGAGGGTTAGACAGCATCTCTGGAGAACATGAACATCCCTTCTTCAGAAGGATCCCAACCCAAAATATTGCCTATCCATGTTCTCCAGAGATGCTGCCTGACCTACTAAGCTACTCCAACATTTTGTGTCCTTTTATGGCAGAGAATGGAATTGATTTGGGAATTTTGTTTTAATCTTACTGATGCACTGCCAGTCTATTCTGCTTTTTAAAAGATCTTCAACTAATCAATTTCTAACACATTCAAACAGATTAAGGTAGACATAAAGAAGCACTGATGTATGTATGAGATGTATAATCCATCTACCCTGGATGTTGTGAAATTTTAGAAAGGTTTCACATTGAACATAGAAGGGTAGAGCAGAAAAACAGGCCCTTCGGCCCACAATATCAATGCCAAACATAATGCCACATTAAACTAATCTCCTCTGCCTGCGCATCAACTAAATCCCTCCATTTACATTTTTTTCCTCCTTGGAACATTTTTTCTTCACATCCACGTTTAAAAACTCCAATTGAAAAAAGTAATTTTATAGACAAATAGAGCACTTCTTAAATCTGCATCTAAACCATGGAATATTTTCACATCTCTATGTCTCATTTTGACCACTTCCTGTCTGCGCTGTATATTGATTTTAGAAAAATGCTACCATATATTGCTATGATTTTTGGCCATCTTACTCACAATACTCCTCCGCTGAGGCAGCCCCGAGGATTTTTCCGATTGAAGAAAAATAAAAAAGTTATGAGTGCTTAAAAAATCTTGAGATCAGCTGATTGGTCCTCTCGCCTGTCAACCACCATGATGAAGGTAACGGCTCTTCCGGGGGGCGGCAAATTATAAAACCCCGGATGCCTGGACGTGAGTCAGTCACTCTGGAAGATCGTGAGGGAGAGTTCACAACTGTGATTCTAAGCTGTGAATCAACTGAACTGTGTCTGCAATGCACTTGCAATAAATGATTTGTTAGCCCTTAATGACAATGCAATGAGTTGTTTGGCAATTTGGCGGCCTGAACTCTGCCTGAAATGCTGTGAAACTGAGTTTGGTGGCCTGCACTCTGCTTGAAATGGAATTTCAAAGAGTAACCATGAGTGAACTGCCAGCCCACCTGCCCCGAGTGACTGAGCTGCCAGCCCACCAGCCCTGAGTGCCTGAGCTGCCAGCCCACCAGGCCTGAGTGACTGAGCTGCCAGCCCACCAGGCCTGAGTGACTGAGCTGCCAGCCCTAGAATCCATGTGTCCCACAATCTCCATATTAGCCCTCTGGAACCTGTCCCATCGGCCCACAACACACCATACGAGCGCTCCAGAAATCCCCCCCGCTGGCCACCAATATTGGAATTGGTGGAGAGGTGGAATATTGCATTGGGGGACCAGCCCTCCCGTGTGAACATGCCCACAGTCTAGTTAAATTTAAAATCAACTTGTGGGAAAGTGGGAATCAACATAAAACCATCCAACAGAATTAAAATATTGCTTGTGGTCACCTCTGCAAGGTATAAAGATCTGTAGCTATTGAAAGAGGAATTGATTTACTGTGGTCGGTCGCTAATGGTTACATTAAATGTCCATTACTTGTCAAGAGATGCACCACAGTCATAAAATTTGATGAGCTGAGTGTCTGGATGTTCTGCAGTAAATTAAAAATGTGAGATAACACATTTAAAGCAAGCTGCAGGTTGAGGGAAAGGTCCTCAACGACCCCATTTGCCAAAGATCAAATGGCAGCATGTTTGCCGACGACCAAAAGGTGTGATTAATACAACCCTGGACATGAATGGGTACGTTTAGCCTGGAGATGCTGGTGGTGTGCTACACTGGCCGAGGTGCCAACATTTGGATAAAGCGTTAAACTCAGATGGACTCAAAAGATTCCATGCTGCCTTTTCCCCCAAAAGGAAAACCATCTTCTGGACAGGAAAGGTTTAGAAGGATAGGGGTCAAATAAATCACTAAACTACACTTGGAAGAACGTGCTTGAGGGAAGGAAGAGGTCAAATGGGTGGCGTGGTGGGGTAGCGGTAGAGTTGCAGCCTGATCGTGCCACAGACCCGGGTTCGATCCTGACAATGGGTGCTGTCTGCATAAGGTTTGTGTGTTCTCCTCGTGACTGCGTGGGTTTTCCCCTGGGTGTTCCAGTTCCCCGCCCGCCCCCCACATTCCAAAGACGTGCAGGTTTGTTGGTTAATAGGCTTCGGTAAAGATCGTAAATTGGCCCTAGTGTGTAGGATAGTGCCAGTTTACGGGGATCGCTGGTTGGTGCGGACTCGTGGGCCAAAGGCCCTTTTCCACGCTGTATGTCTAAACCGGGGGTTCCCAACCTTTTTCGTCCCGTTTGCCACTGGCAACTTTAATAGCACATAACATTGTTATTTCACTTATTTATGAACAACTAATGATGTACAGATATCGGTACACCAGAACCAAATAGTCAGTCATTGAGAAAAAATATGTACAGGAACAGCTTCTTCCCCACAGCCATCAGGCTATTAAACTCGGCTCGGACAAAACTCTGAACATTAATAGCCCATTATCTGTTTATTTGCACTTTATCAGTTTAATTATTCATGTGTGTATATATTTATGCAATGGTATATGGACACATTGATCTGTTCAGTATTCGTGCCTACTATGTTCTGTGTGCTGAAGCAAAGCAAGAATTTCATTGTCCTATCAGGGACACATGACAATAAAACTCTCTTGAACTCTTGAATCAACAAATTTACCCCCTGGTTGGGAACCCTTGGTCTAAACTAAAAATGATAGGTGTTGCATCTTCTGGAGTTGCATGGGAAAGTGTGGGAGAAGGGGAACGGTTGGTGAGGTAGAATGGGGAAAGGAACTAAGTTTAGCTCCAACGCCATCATAAAATTTGCCGACGACACCACGGTGGTAGGACTGATCAGTGACAACGACGAGTCAGCCTACAGGGAGGAGGTCCAGCACTTGACAACCTGGTGTGCCAACAATAACCTCGTCCTCAACTCCCAGAAGACGAAGGAAATCATTGTCGACTTCAGAAAGAACAGAGGGGGCAGACACCCCCCCATCCATATAAACGGGACTGAGGTGGAGCGGGTCTCCAACTACAAATTCCTCGGGGTACACATCTCGGAGGATTTGTCCTGGTCCCTCAACACCTCCAAGCTGATCAAAAAGGCGCAGCAGCGCCTTTAGTTTATGAGGAGGCTCAAAAAAGCCCACCTGTCCCCCCAGATCCTGACCAACTTTTACCGCTGTACCATCGAAAGCATCCTGACCACCTGCTTTACGGTATGGTACAGCAGTTGCACCGTAGCAGACAGGAAGGCACCACAACGGGTGGTGAAAACCGCCCAGTACATCATCGGTGCCCCGCTCCCTGCCATGGATGCCCTCCACCGAAAAGGGTGTTTGAGACGGGCCGGGAAGATCATCAAGGACCCCTCCCACCCTAACCATGGACTGTTTGCCCTCCTACCATCGGGGATGCAGTACAGGAGCCTCAGGTCCCGCACCAGCAGGATGAGGCGTAGCTTCTACAATAACACCATCGCACTGCTGAACTCGGAGTCCCGCCGATAGATTCCCACATCTGTATTTATTTATCTGTATTTATCTAAACATTGCTATCACTACGTACTGACACTAAACTGCATTTCGTTGTACCCATACTTGTATCTGTGCAATGACATTAAAGTTGAATTGAATTGAAAAAAAACCGTTCACTTGCAATACTGAAAGAGGAGGGGAGGGAAAGATGAGCTGGGAGGTGGAATCTTGCAGAAGATGCTAGTGGGTATATGGAATGAGCTGCCAGAGGAAGTAGTTGAGGCAGGTACTATCACAATGTTTTTGAAATATTCAGACGGGTACGAGGACAGGAAAGATTTAGAGGGATATGGGCCAAATGTAGGCAGGTGGAACTTGTGAAGATGGGGCCGCTTGGCCGGAATGGGCAAGTTGGGCCGAAGGGCCGTTTCTGTGGTGCCAGACTCCGATTCACTCATGACCAAGCACACATCTCAATTTCATTCAACATCATTAAAAATAGATAATATTAGATTGATTCTCCTTACCATAAGCAAATTAGCTGTCATAATTCTTACATTACGATAGTGACAATGTGTCAAAGAGGACTTTAGCACTTCAGTTTCATGGCAGTGGCACGCGGGTAACACACATGGTGCTGTAAACATTCAAGTTGTTTTTGTTTTCGCTACTTGCCCAGAATTGCCAACGTTCTGTACTGAACCAGCTACCTTTTACACCTCACGCTGCCTCGACAGAGCCACCAGCATAGTCGAGGATGAGTCGCACCCTGGCCACTCCCTCTTCTCCCATCAGGCAAGAGGTGTAGAAGTGAAAAACGAACACCTCCAGAATCAGACAGTTTCTTCCCAGCTGTTTAAGAGGCATTGAAGAGGCTTCTGGAGGCACCTGGATACGCTGGAAGTGTAGGGATATGGATTATGCACAGGTGCACAAGAGATGGTTTAGGCATCGTGTACGGCACGGACATTGTGGACCGAAGGGCCTGTTCTTGCTATGTTTCTTTGATTATTAAAATACAGTGTTTCTTTTTTAATTCACAAAGGATATATTTGAACAGTATTCTACTGTTACATGGCTGGTCTCATAACCCATTCTAGCTTTAGTGTTGGCATTGATTCAGTTAGAGAGAAGTACTCCAGCTGTGTAACTCACACTGAGTTACTCCAGCTTTTTGTGTCTATCTTCGGTTTAAACCAGCATCTGCAGTTCCTTCTTACACAGAGAGAGGTACTTGCTGGGATAAACACTTCACCTACATTATGAACGGTGGGAAGTATCATTGCACCTTTTATAGGCAGAGTAGGATACTCTTTGTCAGAATTTCCGAACTGCAACTTGTGTTTTTAACATTGTGTAACAAAGACCAGAGGTACTGCTTTTAAGATTTAATTTTGCATGTTGTGGGCAACTGTTTCTATAAAGACAAGAAGGAATCAGTCACCTGAAGGTACTTTCCACACCAACTGAAACAAGCATTTTCCAAAAATACTAGGTAGACAAAAGTGCTGGAGAAACTCAGCAGGTGCGGCAGCATCTATATGTCTTTATCAGTCAAGAGTCGGTTCAGAATGATAACTTGCATTTAATTTGGATGAAAGATCTCCCAGAGCCAACTGAGGAACTACGCTATTGTTAAAATTCCAAACCCAACCTCATCCCACTTAACACTATTGAACAGCTAAATTACTGCAATAGTTTCAGACACAAGGAACTGCAGAAACTGTTATACAAAAAGAGACACAAAGTGCCAGTAGTAACGCAGTGGATCAGGCAGAATCTCTGGAGAACATGGACAGGCGACGCTTCAGCTCGGGACCCTTTTACAGACTGAAGTGACCCGACCTGAAACATCACCTATCCATGTTCTCCAGAGGTGCTGCCTGATCCGCTGAGTTACTACCAGCACTGTGTGTCTTTTCCAGCAACAGTTATTTGTCCATCAAGAAAACTTGCACACTTAAAACTGAAAATATCTTACATGCTGTGATTTAATGAAATTTCTACCTGGAGTTACACAAAAGTCTTCCCACGACACCAAATGTCACGGCCTCAAAGCTTGCTGCGTCGCTAATTATGAACACCACCAACTGCACAATGCAAGTAAAAGCTTCAATATGGTCAGATCAAAATAATATTTGTCGTCTTTCTTTGCTTTCAGCACCATCCATCCTTCTGCACAAATCTCCAGTAAATAAAGCTGCTTGTGACCCCTTGATGCAATGTGGGTGTTGAGATAGTGATACATGATTAGTATCATGGCACACCATGGATTTCTCACGCCTACTGTCTCCCACTCAGTCAGAACAAATGACAAAATCAGTGCTTCAAGGGCCTGTATAGTGGTGAGTAGTCGCCCAAAGAGTCAAACCTTTTTCTGGTCGCCGCTGGATTTTCAACGTTGAACATTTTCGGCGACCAGCTGCGACTATGACGGGTGCCGGCAAGGCGCGGCAAAAATCGCGTAAGTGGGACAGGCCCTTTCCTCCTTCAGTTTGTGGAGGAAAAGACAATTAACTCGCTTGTATTAGCTCCCTGACCACTGAACCACAGCTTACATATGGAAAATGAGAGTAGTTCAGAAGTACACTTGTTCTGTTACTGGAGTTAAAAATGACAGAGCAAGTGTCTCTTAGTTTATTTATTTTACTGTTGGCACGTGTGCTGAGGTACAGTGAAAATATTTTTAATTGTGTGCTGTCCAGTCAAGGGAAAGACCACACGTGATTGGAATCAGGCTGCCCACAGTGTACAGATATAGGATAAAGGGCGTATTTAGTGCAAGATAAAAGTCCAGTAAAGCCCGATTAAAAGTCTCTAATGAAGTAGATGAAAGATCAGGACCGCTCTCTAGCTGGTGATTGGATGGCTCAGTTGGCCCGACCCACAATCTCCATGTTCTCCAGAGATGCTGCCTGACGTGCTGAGTTACTTCAGCACTTTGTGTCCTTTTGTAGATCAAAACTCAATAATAGACAATAGGTGCAGGAGTAGGCCATTCGGCCCTTCGAGCCAGTACCGCCATTCAATGTGATCATGGCTGATCATCCACACTCAGTACCCCGTTCCTGCCTTCTCCCCATATCCCCTGACTCCGCTATCTTTAAGAGCTCATTCCAACTCCCTGTTGAAAGCATACAGAGAATTGGCCTCCACTGCCTTCTGAGGCAGACAATTCCACAGATTCACAACCCTCTGTGTGAAAAAGTTTTTCCTCATCTCCGTTCTAAATGGCTTCCCCCTTATTCTTAAACTTCCAATTCCAGTTATTGTTATTTAACTCTCCAGCATCTGCAGTTCCATGTTTCTACATTGCTATTTGTAATTCTTGCTGCTACTACTGAGGTACAGAGGAGATGCAGAAACCTGAAGCCACACACCTCCAGGCTGAGGAATGTTGCGTTCCTACAGCCATCAGGTTCTCAAACTGACCTGCACAACCACTGATCTCATCTCAGCAAAGGAAAACTATTGATTACCTCCTGCACTATTCTGGACAGTTTTCCTGATTGTATTTTGCACTAATGTCTTGTTTTTGCACACTTTTTCTTTCAACTGTCTTGTATAATTTATGCCTAATTTACACTTCTGTGTGTTGTCTTTGTTCCTGTGATAGTGCTGAAAGCAAAGAATGCAGACCCTCACCCGACTGGTGTATTCGACAATAGACTTGCTGCAACATTGCAAAGACATGTCCCATTATATACAGGGAGGGCAGTTTCATGAATCAGAATCACTGAGAATGCAAAGTTTTGCTATCTGAAACCCATCTCAACTGGATAGACTTCAAGAATTCAGGGCGGCACGGTGGCGTAGCGGTAGAGTTGCTGGCTTATGCCCCTGTCCCACTTAGGAAACGTGAACGGAAACCTCTGGAGACTCTGCGCCCCACCCAAGGTTTCCATGCGGTTCCCAGAGGTTTTTGTCAGTCTACCTAATGGTCGAAAGTGGTTTCCGCTTCTTATATGTTCCGGCGATTATTTCTAAAAATTCAAAACCGGCCACGACTAAAAATAGTTTGCCGTTTTAAAAATCGGTAATTTTTTAGTCGAAACCGGTTGTGATGCTAGTTGAAGGTGGTTGCCGGAGGTTGCAGGTAGTGGAGGGTAAGACCTCCCTGGTGGATTAAAACTGGGTGAAAAAAAGGAACTGCACGGAAACCTTGGGTGGGGCGCAAAGTCTCCAGAGGTTTCCGTTCACGTTTCCTAAGTGGGACAGGGGCACTACAGTGCCAGAGACCCGGGACCGATCCTGACTGCGGCTGCTTGTCGGTATGGAGTTTGTACGTTCTCCCCGTGACCACGTGGGTTTTCTCCGAGATCTTCAGTTTCCTCCCACACTCCAAAGACGTACAGGTTTGTAAGTTAATTGGCTTGGTGTGTTTAGGGTACTGTGAATGTGCGGGGATCACTGGTCGGTTTGAACTCAGTGGGCCGAAGGACTTATTTCTGTGCTGTATCTCTAAACTAAATTATTAATTGTACCGTAAAAAAATTAATACATTACTCTTCTGTTCGATCGATGATACATACGCGTCACTTACCAAAAAAAGCTCACTTTTAGGATCTTAGACATTTATAGCACAGAAGGATGCCAACTGGCTAAATGTAGGCAAAGTCAAAGACAAGCTGATGAGATAAATCAGCCTTTCGTGTTCTTGCTCTGCAATCGTAAATGTTAATCCAGGAAGTTTCTAAGCCTGACAATGTTTTTTGCCCTTCTCGCACTTCCCTGAATGAAGTGACTGGAACCCCTGAGACTTTTTAAGATGCTTCATAAATGCTAGCTCACCTCTCCCATCACATGAGATTTCCATTTCTCTTTTGATACCTCATTTTCCCTGACACAGAACTTATCTTAGAAAGGTAGAGATTGAAAAACTCAGTAAATACTATTTATGATGCGCTTTAAAAAATATATTGACCGCCTTAATGACTGTTATAACTTCCGCACGGAACGCTGGGTATGTCTCTTAATTTAGAAAAGCTTCAAATGTTGAATTTAAAATCTTGTAGCACACAACTATATTTGCAAACACATTTCCCCCATGTAAATAGATGAAAACATTAAATTCACAAATTCAGGATAGGATATGTGACGATATCCATTCACAAATTGCAGGGCAAGGCACTCAAATAAATGCAAGATCAGAAAAACATTTATCCATTTTAATAAACAGGTCTTGAAAAAACATCGAAAAAGATCTTCAAATGCCTCACAGCATATTATGATTCAATTTTAAAAAAATCACTATTCATTTCACAAAACAAAACAATTGCTGACTTAGACAGAAGGTGGTCAATATAAAGTTTGTATTAAAATGTTTATCAGTGACACCACAGGAAATGTCCACCTTGGAGAAATGTCATACTGTTCTCAAAGGCTTGACATTATTGGTTATTTTACATTCAAGGTTATTCAATAAAATGGTGTCAAATAAACACTGGCAAGGGAATTAGTTGCTGATTACCATCGCCCATTCTCCTTTGCAGATGAATCAGTGCTCCCATGTAGAATGCCCCTTGGATGAAGCTCTTAACAAGAACATGACGTACTTCAGATGGGAGACTTCCATGTCCATTACTAAGAGTGGCTGGGTCAAAGCCTGAAAGGAATACCTGCTGCTGGCCCAGCACAACGTTTTAAAGAGCCAATACAAGGAAAAACGGAATTGATCAAATCTTATCTACTTACTGCAATTCTGGGCCCCATATCTGAGGAAGGATGCGCTGGCTTTGGAGAGGGTCCAGAGGAGGTCTACAAGAATGATCCCAGGGATGATTGGGTTAATGTATAAGGAGTGTTTGAAGGATCTGGGGCGTGTACTTGCTGGAGTTTAGAAGAATGGGGGGGGGGGGGGGGGGGGGGGGGGGGGGGGGGGGGGGGGTATCTAATTGAAACCTAATAAAAGGCCTCAATAGAGAGGACGTGGAAAGGATGTTTCCAGCAAAGGGAGAGTCCAGATCCAGAGGGCGCAGAAATTAGAATAAAAGGACATACATTTCAATTAGGAGGAAATTCTTTAGCCAGAGGGCGGTGAATCTATGGCGTTCATTGCCACTGACATCCGTCGCGGCCAAAGGCCTTTGGTATTTTTAAAGAGAAGATTTTGATGAGTTACCGATTATGAAGGCCATCAAAGGTAACAAGGAGAAGGATGGGGTGGAGAGGGAGAAATAGATTCGCCATGATTGAAGGGCCAATTCAATGGTCTAATTCTGCTCCTATGTCTTACAGTCTTATTGCAAATGCATCTTTCCAGGTCAACACTGGTATCACTATCTGTCAGAACTCTATTGGAAGCAAAGCGGTGCTTTTAGAAACAGAGAAACATAGAAAATAGGTGCAGGAGGAGGCCATTCGGCCCTTCGAGCCAGTGCCGCCATTCATTGTGATCATGGCTGATCATCCCCTATCAATAACCCGTGCCTGCCTTCTCCCCATATCCCTTGATTCCACTAGCCCCTAGAGCTCTATCTAACTCTCTCTTAAATCCATCCAGTGACTCGGCCTCCATTACTACTCCCTCTGTGGCAGGGAATTCCACAAATTCACAACACTTTGGGTGAAAATGTTTTTTCTCACCTCAGTCTTAAATGGCTTCCCCTTTATTCTAAGACTGTGGCCCCTGGTTCTGGACTCGCCCAACATTGGGATCATGCTGAGGACACCTTCCATTGAGTGGTTACACAAGAGAATGCAAAGACTAGATTCTTAAGCAAATAACAAAGTGCTGGAGGAACCCAGTGAGCCAGGCATCTGTGGATGGAAATGAACAGACGATGTTTCGGGGAGTCGATATTTGCTCAGTCTGAAGAAGGGTCCAGACCGACAACGTCATCAATTCATTTCCTTCCACAGATATTGCCTGATCTGCTGCACTTTGTTTTAGACAATAGACAGTAGACAATAGGTGCAGGAGTAGGCCATTCGGTCCTTTGAGACAGCACCTCCGATCATCCCCAATCGGTACCCCGTTCCTGCCTTCTCTCCATATCCCCTGACTCCGCTATCTTTAAGAGCACTATCTAGCGCTCTCTTGAAAGTATCCAGACAACCGGCCTCCACCACCCTCTGAGGCAGAGAATTCCACAGACACAACTCTCTGTGAGAAAAATTGTTTCCTCATCTCCGTTCTAAATGGCTTACTCCTTATTCTTAAACTGTGGCCCCTCGTTCTGGACTCCCCCAACATCGGGAACATGGTTGCTGCCTCTAGCGTGTCCAAATCCTTAATAATCTTATATGTTTCAATAAGATCCCCTCTCATCCTTCTAAACTCCAGAGTACACAAGCCCAGCCTCTACATTCTCTCAGCATGTGACAGTCCCGCCATCCTGGGAATTAACCTTGTAAACAAACCTACGCTGCAAACCCTCAATAGCAAGAATGTCCTTCCTCAAATTACCAATTTGTTCCTCTTTTCCTACAAGTGGTGCTGCTTATGGAAAAGAAGGCAATAATACATTTAACAAAAATGAGATGGTGTTAGCTGTGAGCTGCAGCAGAAATGCATTCCACCAGAATTGTCAACATGCAATCTCAGGGCCTCTGATTTACTGGTGAGGTTGCTCACTTGACCTTACTAGCAGGCTAGAGGATGAGACCAGCTTCAACAAAGAACTATAACAAGAGCATGTCTGTACTCCAGGGCCATCTGCCAACCTGACAAAGCCATAACTACTGCTGTGGTATCTAGCAAAGCAGCACGCGATAAACACTAAACAACAAACCTGAATAAAGGTTTGCATTCCTACCACCTCCAATAGTGAATACTGAAGATAAGACACAAAATGCTGGAGTAACACAGCGGGACACGCAGCATCTCTGGAGAGAAGGAATAGGTGACGTTTCGGTTCGAGACCCTTCTTCTTGAGCCGAAATGTCACGCATTCTTCTTCTCCAGAGAAGCTGCCTGTCCCGCTGAGTTACTCCAGCATTTTGTGTTTATCTTAGGTTTAAACCAGCATCTGCAGTTCCTTCCTACACAGTATTTAATGCTGATGGACTATTAAAATGCAAACAGAAGGCAGTTGGAAGAAATGCTGATGATCTACAATATCGGCAGCAGAACACTGACTCACCCATCAACTGGGTGAATCAAATCTCAGCCTCCTCCAGAGTTCTTCATCACCAAAGATTCTTCAGCGACTTGATATGAAACAATTGATGGGCAGGACACGGTGCTTCATGGGCTCTTCCCAGAGATACAGGCTGTGGCAAACATCATAACTTCATAAGTCATAGAAGCAGAAGTAGGCCATTCGGCACATCGAGTCTACTCCGCCATTCAATCATGGCTGATCTTTCTTTCCCTCTCAACCCCATTCTCCTGCCATTTTCCCATGACTCTTGCCACCCTTACCAATCGAGTATCTGGTGGTCTCCACTTTAAAAATACCCAATAACTTGGCCTCCACAGCTGTCTGTGGCAATGAATTCCACAGATTCACCACCAGCTGACTAAAGAAGATCCTCCTCATCTCCTTTCTAAGGTACATCCTTTTATTCTGAGGCTATGCCCTCTGGTTCTGGACTTTCTCATCCATGATTGAATGGTGGACCAGACTTGATGGGCCCGAATGGCCTAATTCTGCTCCTATCACTTAGGACCTTGTGATCTCCCAATTTCTCAATAATCTTACCAGCAGTAGTGAACATTTTTCATGAATTGTTAATTCACGAACATTTTACCATCAAGCAAGTGTCATATATATAAAGGTTTTTAAAGACTTAAGGGCCTGTCCCACTTACACAACCTTTACAGGCGACTGCCGGCACCCATCATAGGTCACCGAAATTTTCAACATGTTGAAAATTCAACGGCGACCAAAGACACTACGACTCTTTGGAGACCTCTCACGACCATAGGAGACCTCCCATGGCCATAGAGCCTGTATGGTCGTGAGAGGTCTCTTATGGTTGTGAGAGGTCACCCGCGACATGTCGCCAGGGGTCGCCTGTGCGGTCGTGAGAGGTCTCCAAAGAGTTGTAGCGTCTTTCTGGTCGCCGTTGAATGTTCAACATGTTGAAAATTTCGGCGACCTATGACAGGTTCCGGCAGTCGCCCGCCAAGGTCGTGCACGTGGGACAGGCCTTTTAAGGATTCACTACATCTCATCTTGGGAGAAAAATAGAACCTGCTCCACTCACTAAATCACAGGAACACATTGTTTTTAAATGTTTTGATTTAAGAGAATGGCAATTTGTTGGTGACAGTGAAGGAGAAAGAACTAATCACAATGCACTTACATTAAAGATACTACAATGCTTCTCCAGCAGCTTAATCAAACTCAATTAACCAGTGTAAGTTAAGTATGATAATTTCGTTTTGATGAGAATGTTTGAACATCAATAGAGAAAACGCCCAATTAGCTGCAAAATGGCAGCACGTACAGAAATGGAGCGTGAGACTCGGATTTGTACACGCAGAGCTGCAGATTTGTGCAGGAAAGGCATTCGAAGGAAAGATGGCCACTATTGTACATTTTCATTCGTTGATGGATGTACCCCATTACTCAAACAGAATTAGTTCTAAGGTGATGGATCTACGGGTGGTCACTCTTAGAATTTAGACTTTTGAGATACAGCGTGGAAACAGGAACTTTGCCCGACCAAGTCCAAGCTGGCCTGCGATCACCACGTACACTAGCACGATCCTACAAACTAGGGACAATTTACAATTTTACCGAAGCCAATTAACCTACAAACCTGCACGTCTTTGGAGTGTGGGAGGAAACCGGAGCACCCGGAGAAAATCCACACAGTCACAGGGAGAACGTACTAACTCTGAACAGATATCACCTGTGGTCAGGATTGAACCCGTGCCCCTGGCACTGTAAGACTGCAACTTTTCCAATGTGCCACTGTGCTGCCCCAGAGCTCAAATTTGACACATGCCCCAACCACTTGTGAATGAACCCATCGCCCTGTGAGACATGATGTGAAAGAGGGTCAGCATGTCTGAAGAAGGGTCTCGACCCGAAATGTCACCCATTCCTTCCCTCCAGAGATGCTACCTGTCCCGCTGAGTTACTCCAGTATTTTGTGTCTACCACTCTGCGAGACATTATCAAAGTGGCCCATTATCGATCTACAGCAGAGGTTGTTGGATAGAGATCCAAAATAGGAACTTACCAATATTGCTTGACCAAACCTATCTCATAGAGACACCTAATTATAGAGTCACTACTCCAATCACAAAAGTGATGGGCATTGATCAGGTGTTGAATCAAAAAATATTCTTGTTACTCCAGTCAATTTTGCAAACTATTTTTATATTTGATCAATCCGAATTGTTTTAATTTATCAATGAGTTCACTGTAGGATAAGGGCAAGAGTTATTGATATTCCCAACATGATCATAATTCAATAACAACATCAAAACATTTGATTAGTTCCAAATAATTTAACAGGGATCAATAGTGAATGATATTCTAAAGCTACAGTTTTAAAGTGATACGGAAATATTTTTGTAGCTAAGTTTCATTCTCACATAATGCAGAAAAAAAGACACAAATGGGGATCAAAAGGGAAAGTTGAATGCAACTAATGAATGCATGCAGATATTCTTATGGCCGTTCAAACACTTAAAACAAGGGAAACTCATGAAGTGCATTTGAAGCCATCTTATTTTATACAACTTGACACGTTCATTCTCCACAGACTTAATCCAAGCTTTTCAAAATCTAAAATAAAGGTGGACAAAATCATGAGAGGAATAGATTAGACGGGCGCACAGAGTCTCTTGCCCAGAGGTGGGGAATCAAGAACCAGAGGGCATGGGTTTAAGGTGAGGAGGGGCGGAAAGATTTAATAGGAACCTTTTCACACCAAGGGTGGTGGGTGTATGGAACGAGCTTCCGGAGGAGGTCGTTGAGGCAGGTACTGAGGCAAGGTTTAGGAGATGTCTAGAGAAGTACATGGATAGGACAGGTTTAGCGGGATATGTGGGCCAAACACAGGCAAGTGGGACTAGTGTAGATGGGACATGTTGGTCGGTGTGGGCAAGTTGGGATGAAGGGCCTGTTTCCACGCTGTATGACTCTAAAGCATAACGCACTTTCACCCACAAATAACTAAGGTGCAGTATCAAATGTAATTCACCAGTGGTCAGGGGATAGACCAGGGGAGGGGATCAGGAGGTTTGCAGCGCAGGCAAGCGTTTTCTATGTTGTTTTAATAAGGTAATCATCCAGTGGAGCAGAGAGGGTTTGAAGGGGAAACTCCGTTTTATCGCCATCCTGACCGGTTTGTTCCCGAAAGGCTGATCAAATTATGATCATTATCGTGGCGCAAAAATGTTGCTCAATATTTCATCAGATATCAGCTTCATATGTACTTTCACACTGGTTCAGCGCTGCTACTGTAGAATGGCATGTGATTGTTTTTACTTTGCCAAGAACCTGATTCAATGAGCGAGTGGTGTCTACCAGTACAAATATGAGGAGGTTTAGATTAAACTCAATGGAAAGAAGATGAAGCACCGGGCATCCCTTTCAACATGCTGTTCGCCAAATAACAGGCTGGGAAAATGAAAGTCGCGGGAATCTTTTCTTTGTTATTTTTCTTTGTAAGGCATTTACTTTTCATTTTGTATTCACGAGGGTATCTACGAACAATACTTGCCACCAAAATGGAATGGATCGGGACAAGATCAACGATTTGGATGAAATGGAAGTTGGAGGGAGACTAGTTGGGGTGAAACACATTAATCCACGAGCAGAGATCAGAGTCCACAGCACTCAAAGATACCAAGAAGATTTATTTGGCAATTGCAATCATTTTGAGGTATTTGCGAGACAAATAAAAATTCAATGGACTGCTGCAACAGAAGGCTGTATTAAAACAGGATGGCTAATCAGAAATGATCCCATTACTCTCCTTGCATTTATTGTGGAATCATGAGTTTGCTATGGGTTTCCTTTATTAAACTAGTAAACAGTAATGGAAGTGGTGGCCTGTGAGATTGCTTTGAAGGTCTGAGGTTCATAAAAAGATTACGCTATACATGGTTCGATTTCACCAATATATAACCTCAGATTCTGGTCCTAGACGCAGTCATGAATCAGTTCATACAGATTTCCCATACTGCAAGGATTCCCTATATAGCCATTACCATTACCATTGTTGGAAAATTCAATCAATTTCAGATTTTTCAGCTAACTGTTAAAGATTCACACATGTTTATTCACCAATATTGTGACAAATTGTGATTTATAACAATAAATAGAGTTTTATGCATGAGCTGTGGTCTGGGTCCTTTGCTGACCACTCCCCTCTCCCCTCAGGCAAGAGGTACAGAAGTGTGAAACCGCACATCTCCACATTCAGGGACAGTTTCTTCCCAGCTGTTATCAAGCAACTGAACCATCCTCTAGCCAGCTCGCTAATGGTCCTGACCTCATTCGAGAACTTCAAATTATCTTTAATCGGACATTATTAGACTTAACCTTGCATTAAACGCGATACCCTTTATCCTGCATCTGTAACACTGTGGATGGCTCGATTGTAATCATGCGTAGTCTTTTCGCTGACTGGATAGCACGCAACAAAAAGATTTTCACTGTACCTCGGCACACGTGACAATAATAAACCAAACTAAACTTGGCAGGAGTTAATTTCACTCAATCAGGAAAAGTTGAATTGTAACCTAGGTGTAGAATGTTACATTAATATTGACTAGATCTCTCTCCCCTTTAAGATAATGTACTGCAGGCCAGTTCTTTTTACAACAAAGGAAAATATATTTTCACCTCAGAAATGAACTCCCTTAAGCAAACGCAAGTAAACCAGGAAAACTGTTAAGAACACAAATTAGCAATCTGAAATAAAACAGAAAATATCTAATATACTGAGGTCAGACGACACTTGCAGAGAAAGAAATAACCTGCATATGTTATATCTTGACTTTCTGAAGACATTGGACAAAGTTTCATGTGAATAGATTCTTGCTAAAATCAAAGGTTTTGGCCTCAGAATAGCTCTGTAGACAATGAGTAAAGAACACTAAAGCATGTCAACTTGTGGAGTCTTGCATTCAGACAGTGGAGAGTGATTTCCTTCAGGGAATGACCAGGTTCAATATTTTTTGCAAGGGACACATTCAACCCCGAGTGAAACTTCAGAAGATCCATAAAGGTAATGCCTATTGTCTAAAAGCTGAGACAGATTGAACGGTTTGCAGATTGGAAAAGAAGGTTTGCTGGTGAAAAGATCTTGGAGGTAAATGATGATGATGAGGGAAGTAGGGGCTGAAGAGGAGAGAAGGAAGAGGAAACTTGACTACTGAGATGATAGAACGTTTCTTCATGTTAAGGGTTTTCCGTCACATAAAGAAGATACCCTGGGAATTTTTAAGGAGGATCAAGGACAAGAAGCGGAAATGATGATCATTCAGATCATTTCAAAAGGGTAAATGAACCAGCTGAGTCATAAACACCCTATGATCTTGTAAGCCAAAGGGTGGGGATGGAGTAAGATTTTGTCTCAAAGTTATTAAATGTAAGCAGTGGATAGTGCTTGGATAAAAATGGAATGAACTGGGAGGCAGTTCTCACACACTAGCTTTCAAACTCCTACCAGGAATTAATTTACTTTGCCACTTCAGCTAAAAAGCATTTCCAGCTTTAGGGACAGCCACCTTTATTATAACATGTCAATTGTTCAGTCTTAGCTCTCCTCATATTAATTTACTCCAGTCCGGAGAGTCAAGAGACTTTAATTGTTCGACGTACTGACAACAGAACAATGACATTCGTACATGCAGCAACTCCTCTGTATCATACTGGTGTGAAGGACATCAACTACTCAGGGCATTTTTGTAAAATGGTTTTCAAGATTCTAACCCGAGGAAATTATTCACAAAAATCACCACTGCAGGAGTTCAACAATATATCACAGTAAATCTTGAGCCAATGTAATTGAAGTAACTGATTGCAAGTTGTTAATGGACTTGAATTAAGGTCCAAGGTTTTCAAGGCCACAAGAACACAAGTATCAGAAAGGAACATAGATACAAAATGCTGGAGTAACTCAACGGGTCAGGCAGCATCACTGGAGAAAAAGGATGGGTGACGTTTCGGGTCAGGACCCTTCTTCAGACTGCAAGTAAAGGGGAGGGAACTGGAGGTGAGAAGGGTCCCGATCCGGAACATCACCTATCCTTTTTCTCCAGAGATGCTGCCTGACCCGCTGAGTTACTCCAGCACTTTGTGTCTATCTTTGGTATAAACCTGCATCTGCAGTTCCTTTCTATGCATAACAGAAAGGAAACAGCCTCTTCTAGCTGGACAAGGTTTCTTTTTACCAGACAAAAAGTTCATTTTAGTATCATGATAGTTAAATTGATTTACTAATAGGTATACCAGAAATTAGTAAGTGGTTAAGTACCTTCATCACTGGCTGTGCAAAATATTTTGCGCTCCAATCACAGAACCCTGTTTGCATAGTTGTGGATATGAAACTTTTGTGTCCAACCCCGTCCTCTGAATCTTCAACAGTCTGGAAAGGTAAAAAAGTTTTAATGCCATTCTATACCTGCAGTGATTGTTTTAACATTTGTCCTGACTTTGGCTTTTAACTTAATGGTACTTTATTGTCACGTGTATCCAGGGACAGTGAAATGCTTTGTGTTGCATTCAGCCCAGTAAAATCATACAGCAGACCTCACTGAGGCAGTACACACTCTCATTTTGACAAGTTGTAGCTTTGTTTACAGATACAGCGGGGAAGCAGGCCCTTCGGCCCACCGAGCCCGAGGCGACTAACAATCCCTGTACACCAGTTCTATCCTACAGATGAGGGACAATTTACAGAAACCAAATAACCTACAAACCCGCACAAGTAAAGTATGTGGGAGGAAACGGAGCGCCCGGAGAAAACCCACGCGGTCACGGGGAGAACATACAAACTCCATACAGATAGCCCCCTAAGTCAGAATCGAACCCGGGTCTTTGGCGCTGTCAGGCAGCAGGTCTACCGCTGCGCCACCGTGCCGCCACTTCTTAAGTTAAGTTTGTCTCTGAATCAAGGTCTGAACTAGCTCTGCACGGAAGCGTTGGTTAGGCACCAGCAATGCTTCCGAGTGGGAATGTGACTCATCTACAGAATGATTAATATCTACAGGTGATTTGATTTTCAATTATCTAATCACTGGCAGTTTAGAACAAACAATCACATGGATGACACAAAGTGAAAGGTTGTAAGACTGTCTCAGCTGAAGGAGTTTAAAAATTGATTCAGAGATGCCGCATGCTCCCAACAGGAGTGCAGTGTTGAATCACTAAAGGGCGAGATTTACTGGGGCACTTGCACTGCTGATCGTGACTTCAAGTCACACTCTTCATGAACATTAACATTTCACAGATTGAAGGTGCGACTCAGATAGATCTGAAATTTTCGAATGATCTAATGTTTCATCACACAGACCACCTACTTCAATGTCTGGGGCGGCTCGGAGGTGCGGAGGTAAAGTTGCTGCCTCACAGACCTGGGGTTGGATCCTGAGCACGGGTGCTGTCTGTGTGGAGTTTGTACGTTCACCCCGTGACCTGCGTGGGTTTTCTCTGAGATCTTCAGTTTCCTCCCACACTCCAAAGACGGCAGGGTTGTAGGTTAATTGGCTTTGTAAAAAATTGTAAATTGTCCTTGGTGGATAGTGCTAGTGTAAGGGGGGGGGGGGCTGGTCGGCGTGGACTCGGTGGGCCGAAGGGCCTGTTTCCGCGCTGTATCTCTAAACTAAACTGAACTAAGTTGTAACATTATCCAGTTTTTCCCCTGGTTCAGCCCATTTGTTTTGACTATTCCAACGTCCCCTTGGTCTGTCTCCAATCTTCTGTATCCACCAACTAATCCAAAATGCCACTGCCCTTACACAACCTGCACCAAATCTAGACAGAAGATAGACACAAAATGCTGGAGTAACTCAGTGGCTCAGGCAGCATCTCTGGGAAAAGGAATAGGTGACGTTTCGGGTCGGGACCCTTCCACAGACTGCGAGGATACCAGCATATCTGGACAGTGCCCTGCTCTCCGCCCTGGGCTGGTTCCACACCATGGATCTCCAAGTATTTCATCCTCCTCCAAGTGTTGACCTCCAAATTCTGCATTCTCTCCTATCTATCAATGGCTCTTGAACATCGCCTCCCCCCCACCCCTCCCCAATCAGCAGCCCTTCACATCGTCAGTCTGAAGAAGGGTCGCAGTCCAATATGTTGCTTGTTCATTTCCTTCACAGATGCTGCCTGACCTGCTGAGTTCCTCCAGCACTTTGTGTTTTGCTCAAGATTGCAACACCTGCAGTTCTTTGTGTTTGAGAAGGCAGGAACGGGGTACTGATTGGGGATGATCAGCCACGATCACATTGAATGGCGGTGCTGGCTCGAAGGGCCGAATGGCCTACTCCTGCACCTATTGTCTATTGTTTCCATCTCTTTCTCCCTCGAAAGGTTTCCTGACAACGCAGGTCATTTAATCAAGCATTGTCACTCCTACTAATATTTCCCCCTTTGGCTGTGTCACTTCATTCAGTAGATGACAAATTATGTCAACATCTTGAATACTTTTTCCTCTGTGACCTCTTCCTATCCCACAAGCCTTCTCGATTGCAGCCAAATCTGATCTCTTGAGCACTTTTCCTAGTAACCACCCCACCATATACTTGCCCGAACCTTTGCAAATCACCTTTTAAAAATTTCACCCTCACTATATTTGTGTTTTAAGATGTACTTAAAACCACGCTCAACCAAACTTTCGGCACTCTATCCCCATCCCTCTTTTCCTGTCAATTGTGGTCGACATCTTGTTTGGTAATAATCTGACTTTAGAGATACAGCGCGGAAACAGGCCCTTCGGCCCACCGAGTCCGCGCCGGCCAGCGATTACCCTGTACACTAATCTACGCACACATTTAGGACAATTTTACAACTCATCTGAGCCAATTAACCTACAAACCTGTACGTCTTTGGAGTGTGGAGGGAAACTGGAGTATCCGGTGAAAACCCACGCGGTCAGAGGGAGAACATGCAAACTCCACACAGGCAGCACCTGCGGTGAGGATCGGACCCGGGTTTCCAGCGTAACAAGGCAGCAACTCTCCTGCTGAACCACCGTGCCGCCCTTCTGGCTCAGCGTTTTGGAATATTTTGAACATTAGAGAATCTACTGATGACCAAATACGAGCAGCAGTATTTGAATAATGTTCTCTTCCACAAGTTTCTTACCTGATCTGGCCCCTTGTCGAACATTTTTCGCGTTCTGGAAAACTGGTGAGAATGTGGAGTGTAAGGCAACGCGACGGTGGGAACTATTCCTTGCCGCGACGCAGCCGAGATATCTCTGGGTCCTGTCTGTTTGCTCACATCGTTGGTCAGACTTGAACTACTGGTGCTGGGTATGGGCGGTGATCCTCTGAGACAGAAAACCACACAGAAAATTAAGGCAGGATTCGCCGCAAAGTGAGAATGTTCACTGTTATATTAATACCCTTAATTGTTTTGAGAGGAATAATGTAGAAAGCTAATGAGGGACATGGATCATGTGCAGGCAGATGAGATTAGTTTATCTTGGCATCATGTTCAACACGGACACTGTGGGCTGAAGGGTCTGTTCTTGTGCTGCCCTGTTCTACGTTCTGTAAATCCCCAGAGCTGGAGGAGTCTCACCCCAGGCTATTATGGGAGGCAAGGGGAGAGATTGCTGGGGCTCTGATTGAGATATCTGAATTCTTGTTGGCCATAAGTGAGCGGCCAGATGACTGGAGGCGAGTCTTCTTCTTTCGTGTCCGTCTTCCATTATTTCAAATGTTGACATCTATGCCATCGTCTGTCCAGAAAAGGACTCAAGCTTCCGGCGACAATCAGTGGGAGCCGTCACTTGTTGCAATAGATGAGTAAATGTGCTGGTTGAGGGCATTTAAGCGGTTGTTTATCCTGCTGATGTAGGCTGGATGTGAAGCCGGGTATTAACGCTGAAAGGATGATACGTTAGCAAATGGATGGATTAGGGTTTTATGGTGTTTATCGTATGACAAGTCTGGTTACTTATGCCATCACTCCAGAATATCTCAACATTTTAACAGACATTTCATGTAAATAAAATTGTTAAGCCATAAAACAGACCTTTCAAATTTTGGAGACAACATTAAAGTAGTGAACAAAGAAACTATTTATATTATGTACATGGGAAAAATAATTATTGAGGACAAAATTAACATGGAATTGCTTGGTTAAAAACTGACTGAAGGATTGCACCATCAACTGATTTGATGCATTTTATAGCTCCTCAATTGTGTATTTATTTCGAAAGAACCCTACATCCATATATTTTGATGAGTATTGATTGATATGTTGGCAAATGAAAGATTTAATAAAAATCAAAAAATGGTGGAAATCTGATCAAGAAAGTACCGGGTTCTGATGTAGAAGCTTTGACAGGAGATTCTCTTTCCACAGATGCTGCCTGACCTGTTGAATGTTTCCAGCATTTTCTAGTTTTGAAACACTGCTGAATTTGGACCAATAATCGAAAGATGGCCTTTGTGATTAGTACGCGTGTCAAGAGTTATGGGGACTATCGAGTCCACCTCATAAGTTCATAAGTTCATTTATTGTCACATACACCAATTGGTGTAGTGAAATTCACTGGCCAGGTCAGTCATACAATTCTTGTCCATAAAGATGACTAGATCTTGGCAACACGGCAAACATGACAATTCTTCATTCCTCAAGGAAATGGCAGGTTCAGTCATCAATGGCTGAATCATATTCGCATTGGCCTTTTGTTCAGTATGATGGATTATGATGATAATAAGTTTTTCATTTTGTTAAACTTTGCAATAGAATTCCATTTTTGGCATATGTATTTTTTCTTATAAACTGTGCAATACCATGAAAAATATGGTCATAATTGCATGATTTTCACCTAAAATAAGGAGTTAATAAACAAACCATTTCGGCACTGATTAATAAGAGGACCCCCTGACTAGAAGACAGGGGCTGCTGTAATAGCTCTTAAAATGAAATATACCCTAGGGTTGTAATTAAGTTAAATTAATAAGCAGCCATTTACTTTATTTTACCATCAATCATTCTACCCACACAGTGTCAGATTAATGAAACTATTTGGCTCAGCGAAGTAATTTTTCATATGCTTAGATTCAGAGCACAGTTAAAGCAACAAGAGAGTAGATCTCTTTAGAAAAATATTAATTTATTAAACCATTTTAATCAAATTTATCCAGATCCCTCTATGACATGGCAACAGCCACTGAATTTAGCTGGATTTGGAAAGTCCTCATTTGGGATTTTTTGCTTTTGACATGAAATCTCGATTTAGTGACGAACATTGTTATGCAGACAGACTGCTCCACAATTCACATTGAATATCAGTGGATTTCCTATTCCATGGCCCAAGGAAAGAAAGTAGAGAGCTTCAGCTTTCCAATTACTTTTTGACTGAGTTTTTG
The DNA here is from genome assembly GCA_035221665.1 of Okamejei kenojei. NCBI lineage: Eukaryota > Metazoa > Chordata > Chondrichthyes > Rajiformes > Rajidae > Okamejei > Okamejei kenojei. The sequence goes on along the minus strand of CM069153.1, from coordinate 48,159,560 downwards.
TGGCTTCTCTTACAATCTTCTTTTTTCCACCCACTTTCCTTCCAGGTGGAATTGGCACAGATGAAGCACAGAGACTTGAAACCTTCCCGTCTTCACGTCGCCCACTCAAAGTCATGACTGCTGTACCATCCTCCTTGCCCCAGTGAATATGACAGAGGGCACACCCAGGGTGCGGGCCAGATTAGGCAGCAGCAGTGTCTGGATGCCTGGGGGGGTTTGAGGGACAGCCTGGGATCTAAGATGGAGGAGAAATAAGAAGCCACAATGGCTGCCATTCTAGAATGCACAGGAGGACAGGAAGAAGCTAAGAGATAACAGCGGAGGTGCGAAAGTATGGGGTGAAATCTCATCAGCTTATAAAATAGGAAGCAACAATGGAAGGTGGCAGAATTGAGGTGGGGGGAATGGGATTGGGATAGAAGGGAGAAAATCTGAATTCCAATATCAGCAGAGGTAGTTTAGACTGAGAGATGCAGTGCACCATACTGTATTCAGAAAACTGAAGGTTTTATCTTGCAAAGCTCATATCTTGTGCCATGGATGGGACTGCTATAATTGCCTCAAGATAGGCACAAAAAGCCAGAGTAACTCAGTGGGTCAGGCAGCATCTCTGAAGAAAAGGGAGAGGTGACGTTTCGGGTCAACATACTTCATCAGCCATCTGATAAAGGGTCTCGACCCAAAACATCACCTATTCCTTCTCTCCAGGGATGCTGCCTGACCCGCTGAGTTACTCCAGCATTTTGTGTCTATATTCGGTGTAAACCAGCATCTGCAGTTCTTTCTTACGCATAATTGCCTCAAACTCCATTGTTTATAATGTTTTTTGTCATAAGGTCATAAGTGATAGGAGCAGAATTAGGCCATTGGTCCCATCAAGTCTACCCTGCCATTCAATCATTACCGATCTATCTCTCCCTCCTAACCTCAATCTCCAGCACTGGATGTACATTAATGGGACTGAAAGTCATTAATAAAAACACAGTACAGGCTTTTAACAGTCCATGGTAAACAAGATTTTTCTTACAGGTAAAAAGGAATTAGTTTAGTTGAGTTTAGGGGTACCATGTAGAAACAGGTCCTCCCACCCAACGAGCCGACCACACTCACACTATCCTGCACGCTAGGGGACAATTTACAATTTTTACTGAAGCCAATGACCCTACAAACCTGTACGTCTTTGGAATGTGGGAGGAAACTGGGGCTCCCGGAGAAACCCGACGTGGTCACGGGGAGAACGTACAAACTCCGTACAAACAGCACCCGTGGTCAGGATCGAACATGGGTCTCTGGCGCTGTAAGGCAGCGACTCTATCTGAGAATCATTGAGAATTAAATTCTCAATGTATCTTCACCTTGTCACCCTTGTGTAAAATTGCATTTGCTGCACTCGCAGGAAACTAAACACAACTTGTTGCAAGTATGTCCCAATGTTAGAGAGGTATTTCACCCCAGCCTCAATGACTTACCCAACCTGGTGAATGTGTGCTCCCTTACTGGTGGGGCTGGCTGGTGCCGACTGTGTGAGGTTTGTGGAGTCCAGGATGCGCTGCGGGCGGGCGTTCATTGTAGCCTGAGGAGACATGACCAAAAAAAGCCATGTTTTAATAGATGAAACTCATGCACCGAAAGATTTTTTAAAAATCACTCGGAAATATATTTGTTTAGTTTAGTTTAGTTTAGAGATATAGCACGGAAACAGGCCCTTCAGCCCACTAAGTCCGCACCGACCAGTGATCCCCGGACATTAACACTATCGTACACACACCAGGGACAATTTTACATTTAGACCAAGCCAATTACCCTACAAACCTGTACGTTTTTGGAGGGTGAGAGGAAACCGAAGATCTCGGAGAAAACCCACGCAGGTCATGGGGAGAACGTACAAACTCCGTACAGACAGCACCCGTAGTCGGGATCGAACCTGGGACTCTGGCGCTGCATTCGCTGTAAGGCAGCAACTCTACCGCTGTGCCACCGTGACAATGTCTGGCTGTACCATTTTAATGGAAAAATGATGGAGGACTCCCAAAATTTTGGAAAGAAACAGGACCAATTATTTTGGAAGAACATGCTACCTATGAAAACAGAAAAGAAAACCAAAAATGATCGACCAAAGTTTTTTTTTCCGAAAGTTGTTTCTGCAAGGCAAGATTCAAAGTATTAAATAAAAAGGCTTCAATTCCACTCTTTGGCAGCTGGGTGATGTGATGCAGACTGATGATTCTTTCTCAACGGAGGAAGAAGCAATTCCACCAGTGTTGTTTCTTGAAACATTGGCTAACTGAAAGTCAGAAGGTCATTAGTGATAGGAGCAGAATTAGGCCTTTCGGCCCATCAAGTCCACTCCACCATTCGATCATGGCTGATCCATCTCTCCCTCCTAACCCCAGTCTCCTGCCTTCTCCACATAACCTCTGACACCCGTACTAATTAATTTTGGGATCCTCCCAAACTTTACTGTAAAAGGAGGCAAGTGATAGTCATGGAGTCATGCAGCACAGAAGCAGGCCCTTCAGCCCAAATTGTCCATGCAGACCAAGTTCATCCAGCCTAGCCCCGCTTGCCTGCAATTAACTCATTTCCCTCTAAACCTTTCCTATCGATGTACCTGTCCAAATGTCTTCCATCATCACCCTCTGCTTCCTACAAACAAGATAACTATGTATCCAATTACAAAATGCGGGTGGAATTCAGCAGGTCAGGCAGCATCTGTGGAAGGAATTGGACAGGCGATGTTCTGGGTCGGGTCCTTTCTTCAGACTAATGGAGTAGGGGAGAGGGACTGGAAGAAGAGCACCCATATTCTGCCTGGGATGCAATGGTATGAACCATGAATTCTCCAATCTCCCAACCCTCCTTTTCATCCCCTTTTCTCCCACTACCTCCATCACTGTTCCTTCCTTCTCCTCCTCCTGGTCATCTCCCACCACTCCCTACTCCGAGTCTCCCATTTCCCCTTTGCCACCTCTTCCTCTGTCCATTTCCCTCTACAGATCCCGACCATATTGTTTGCAAACAGCCAAAGCCATGAATCACATTCCTTTACTCGTTATTTTGCCTGTAACTCTGCAACTCATTCACTTTTAAGAGTCAAAGATCAAGAGAGTGTTTAATAGTCCTAGGTACTGACGCAGGAACAATGATATTCTTACTTGCAGCAGTATAACAAGCCAGTAAACACCGTACACACAGAAAATATTCAAAACATTCAATACTGGTGCAAAATAAGCCACTAGTCTGCAGCCTATCCTTCACAGGTTTTAGTAATTGTGTAGTTTGGTTTAGTTTAGCGATACGGTGCGGAAACAGGCCCTTGGGTGAAAATGTTTTTCCTCATCTCAGTCCTAAATGGCCTACCCCTTATTCTTAAACTGTCATTCCTCTCGCTTCACAATTCCTGCCTCAAGCGTCACAATTTGCAACTCTTAAGACTTTTTGTCTCACACCTTCTGTCTTTTCAACTCTGGCCTTTGTCCAACCATTTACCAACCCTCCTTCCCTGTGTCGGCCTATGACCTAAGATAGACACAAAATGCTGGAGTCAGTCAGCGTGGTCAGGCAGCATCCCTGGAGTAAAGCAAAATAGGTGACGGTTCGGGTCTCAGACTCAGACTAAGGAAAGGTTCCGAACCGAAACAGTCTTAGATGATCGCAGGGAGAACGTACAAGCTCCACTCAGACAACTCCCAGGATGGAACCCGGGTCTCCACCAGCTGCACCGCTGTGCCCTGTTCAGTAGTCTGTGGCCTTCATTGCTTTTATAAAACGCGGCTTTAATAAAGTAACGATTTTAAGCTGCAGCCATTTTAGATTGACAAGTTAGAGATAATATTTTATCGTACTTTAATGGTCAGCCCTTGGTTGAATTCAACTCTTCTTGAGTCACTGTTCACAGCAACTGACTGACCTGAAACGCACTCTCAATTTTCAATGAGTTACTGTTGATCCCATTGGCAATTAAACACTGGGTCTGCTTTTGTGTTTCACAGTTTGATAAGGAGATTGGAAAAGGGCATCAGACAGGATGACAGAGTAGACATCATAGTGTTGGACTATGACTCAGACTGCTCATGGGAAGGCTCTCTCTCCTACAAAGGAAGCAAGCTTCTTTCAAGAAGATGCAAAAATAGTCACCTTCTTCGAGGATGAAAGGCTGTTGACTTTTTGTTTCAAATAAAACTTCAGAAAACAACTGGGAGACATCAGTGATTCTTAAAGTTTAGTTCCAAGTATTATCGATTGATCAATAAGGAAGTCAAGTGAATAATATGGTCTTGACAATGTAAGCAGTTCCTTGGGATAGATGGAGGAGAGGCGAGCAGGTAGATAGCTTTGGGAGATGGGCCGCTTCACCATTTGCACTGGGCTTCTATGTGCTCCCAAGGAATGGAGTCAAGGATCTCAACGCCATCGTGAATGCTTCTAGACCATGGTCCAAGGGCTTCCCATAGTTGGGAGGGAATGCCACATTATTTCAAGAAGGCTCTCGAGAACATCCACAAAACTGTTCTTATATCCACCAGGTAATGTCTTACAGCATGATACTTGGAATAGTGTGTTTATTTTTGGAGTTGACCTTGTGCCATTCGGGTGTTAAGTCACACACTTAGCAACAACACAAGAGTGATCGTGAAGACCTTCAGTCAGCAGCTGTGGACCGAGCTGACAAGATTGGCTTCACACATAAAATGATACCATGACTTGCCTATTTGGTACCCCCGTTTGTCAGAGATTCTGCCAGGCACGCTGAGTTACTCCAGCATTTTGTGTCTTTAGACTTTACTTTAGACTTTAGAGATACAGCGTGGAAACACACCCTTGGGCCCACGTCGACCAGCGATCACCCCATACAATAGCACTATCCTACACACCAGGGTCAATTTACAATTTTACCGATGACAGTTCATCTACAAAGCTGTAAGTCTTTGCAGTGTGGAAGGAAACCGGAGCACCCGGAGAAATCCCATGCGGTCACGGGGAGAACGTACAAACTCTGTACAGACAACATCCGTAGTCAGGATCGAACCCAGGTCTCTACCGCTGCACCACTGTACCACCCCGTTTTTGTCAGTGTTACCTATTTGGGGTTGGTGGCAGAAGGGAGGAAAGTCAACCCCCAAATGTGAGAAAATGAGTGTGAATGAAACTAGGAGTGGCACAAACCCGCAAAAGGAAACTCGCGTCAAATAATGTAAAGTTGAACAAGTGAGGTGAAGAGTCTTTCAATTTCATGACTCTAGCTCCCACTCCTTGACCGACTCCTTGCTGCCCTTCCCACCTGACCAAACAAGCCACTCAGCTCAAGGGCAATGTGAGATGGGCAATAAACCATGGCCTAGTCAACAACACAAACACCCCATGAATGTACGAATGAAAACAATTAATATCCAGAACGTGACTTTTAAAATTCACTTTAAAAGTAGAAAATACATTAACAGGTTTTTCGCCTACAAAGGCCATTAACAGGCAAGTCTAATTTCAGCTTGTTCAGATATTTACATGCAGAAATTTTGCAGCATATGTGCCTGGACTGCAAATGTGACACGTATACCCATCTTCCTCTGGCAGTTGTACAGGATGGAGGCCAGACAGTGCCCCTTGTACCAGAGGCCATTGAGAACGAGAGCAGTGACTGAATCCACGACATTGTCAGTTCAGCATTTCATTTATATAGAGTGAAACAGCGTGGAAACAGGCCCTTCAGCCCAACTTGCCCACACCGGCCAACATGGCCCATCTACACTAGTCCCCCCCTGTCTGTGTTTGGCCCATATCCCTCTAAACCTGTCCTTTCTATATACCTGTCTAAACGTTTCTTAAACATTGCAATAGTCCCTGGCTCAACTACCTCCTCCGGCAACTCGTTCCATACACCCACCACCCTTTGTGTGAAAAAGTCACCACTCAGATTCCCATGAAATCTTCCCCTCCACCCCTCACCTTAAACCTATGTCCTCTGGTTCTCTATTCTCCTACTCTGGGCAAGAGACAGTGCATCCACCCGATCGACTCCTCTCGTGATTGTGTAGGCTATGTGAGGCTATTAAGGAAATCCGGATAGTATTGTTTAGCAGGGGGAAAGGAAGCAAATAAAGAAAAGACAGGGTGCTGGAGTAACTCAGTGGGTCAGGCAGCATCACTGGAGTACGTGGATAGGTGACGTTTGGAGTCAGGATCCTCCTTCAGACTGTTTGTAGTAAGGGTTAGAAAGCTGGGAGAGAGAGATGGGGGCAGGACAAAGCCTGGCAAGTGATACGAGGATCCAGGTGAAGGGGTTTCATAGGCAGATGGTTGGCCAGGGACCAAAGATGAAAAGACAGGTCATGTGAGATTACAAGGTATGGGTAGAAGAAATGTGAAGCTGGAGGAAGGAATATAGAGAAAGGGGGGATTGTTTGCCAGTATTGCAAATTATGCATTGCTTGGCAAAAATGCTGGGATTCAATGTTCTCAGAAAGAAGCATGAGAACATAGAAATTTCCTAGAGCTTTTTTTCGGGGCAATTACAATGGTTCCTCTGCGGGTTACTAGCATTATTATTTAATTTTAGATTTCAATATGGCTGAAAATGTAGCGAATGATGTTAATTCACCTGGAAATGTGAGCCAAAATTGTTCAGCACAAATGTCAATTTTCCAGGATGTCACAGATACATTTCTCCGTCAACATTTCCTTTATACCACTTGCCGATGAATACTGAAAATATTCAGAAATTATCTTCAATATTCCAATTCAAATGAATAAACCGTACAAAAAAAATCCCCAATGTGAAGTTAGTTCCTTGACAAAACCTTCCGTTTTAATAATTCATTGCCTGCGGAGTTTTAACTTTATGCATACGTGTAAAGAAAGACAGGCGAGTAAAACCGCTGGCGGCTTCTTGCAGCTCTCAATTGCTGAAGAACGGTCCCGACCTGAAACGTCACCTATCCATGTTCTCCAGAAATAGATACTAAATGCTGGAGTAACTCAGCGGGCCAGGCAGCATCGCTGGAGAGAAGGAATAGGTGACGTTTCGGGTCGAGATCCTTCTTCAGGCTTCTTCACCAGCATCTGCAGTTCCCTCCTACACATTTCTCCAGTGATGCTGCCTGACCCGCTGAGTTACTCCAACACTGTGTGTCTTTTATTTCTGAAGTGCTCTGATCTACTCCTCAATACCACAGGATACAGTCTCTCCACTTTCGGAGGTAGCAAAGATTTCTAGTGCTTCAGGAGTGTGGGGGTGGAGAAACATTTATTAATCAGTGGAAATTTCCATCATACAGTTCACTGATCATTGTCTTGTTCAAAAGAGACAGGTACATTCATCCAAGATGAGATTTTTCACGTGGCCAGGACTCTCTGAGCTAATAGTCTCCGCTCAAGATGTCAGTTTAGTGATGTCCCATGATGGCTATGATTATGGTTGCCAAACATTTTAATCCCCCTTCCCACATTGATCTTTCTGTCCTGAGCCTTGTCCACTATCACAGTGAGGCAACACACAAATTGGTGGAGCAGCACCTCATATTTAGCTTGGGCAGCTATGGATATTGATTTCTCTAATTTCAAGTAACCCTTGCATTCCCTTTCTCTCCGTCCCTCGCCCACCCTAGTTGCCCTGCCAGATCCTCTGTTCGCTTCCATAGATCCCTTTCTTATCACCTCTTCCACAGCCCACAATGGACCATTGTGGCTGCATCTTTCCTTCGTCATCGGTCCCGGCTCTGATTTGTTCTGAAACTTTTCATACCTCTCGTTTCCAGCGTGGTTTTCTTTGTCATGTCTCTTGATGAATTCAGCTCTCAGACAGGGTAGCCAATTGGACTGTAAGCAACTGCTGCAGGCAGGAGGGAGTGCACAGCCTTAAGGCCAGCATCAGGCCACCAGCATAATCAAGGACCAGACTCACCCTGGTCTCTCCCTCCTCTCCACTCTCCCATCGGGCAAGAGGTACAGAGGGGTTTGAAAACACACACCTCCAGATTCAGGGTCAGTTTCTTCCCAGCTGTTATAACCATATAACAATTACAGCACGGAAACAGGCCATCTTGGCCCTTCTAGTCCGTGCCGAACACTTATTCTCACCTAGTCCCATCTACCTGCACTCAGACCATAACCCTCCATTCCTTTCCCGTCCATATACCAATCCAATTTATTTTTAAATGATAAAATCGATCCTGCCTTCACCACGTCCACTGGAAGCTCATTCCACACAGCCACCACTCTCTGAGTAAAGAAGTTCCCCCTCATGTTACCCCTAAACTTTTGTCCCTTAATTCTTAAATCATGTCCTCTTGTTTGAATCTTCCCTACCCTCAATGGGAAAAGCTTATCCACGTCAAATCTGTCTACCCCTTTCATCATTTTAAAGACCTCTATCAAGTCCCCCCTTAACCTTCTGCGCTCCAAAGAATAAAGACCTAACTTGTTCAACCTTTCTCTGTAACTTAGGTGCTGAAACCCAGGCAACATTCTAGTAAATCTCCTCTGTACTCTCTCAATTTTGTTGACATCTTTCCTATAATTTGGCGACCAAAATTGTACACCATAATCCAGAATTGGCCTCACCAATGCCTTGTACAATTTTAACATTACATCCCAACTTCTATACTCAATGCTCTGATTTATAAAGGCCAGCACACCAAAGGCTTTCTTTACCACCATATCTACATGAGATTCCGCCTTCAGGGAACTATCCACAGTTATTCCTAGATCCCTCTGTTCAACTGCATTCCTCAATTTGCTACCATTTACCATGTACGTCCTATTTTGATTTGTCCTGCCAAGAAGTAGCACTTCACACTTATCAGCATTAAACTCCATCTGCCATCATTCAGCCCAATCTTCCAAATGGCCCAAATCTCTCTGCAGACTTTGAAAATCTACTTCATTATCCACAACACCACCTATCTTAGTATCATCTGCATACTTACTAATCCAATTTACCACACCATCATCCAGATCATTGATGTATATGACAAACAACAGTGGACCCAACACAGATCCCTGAGGCACCCCACTGGTCACCGGCTTCCAACCTGACAAACAGTTATCCACCATCACATTTATGAGGCAACTGCACCATCCAATCATCAACTAGAAAGTAGTCCTGACCTACCATCGACCTCATTGGAGACCTATCATTTATCAGACTTTATCTTGCAGTAAACGTTATATCCTTAATCCTGTATCTGTGCTCTGTGGATGGGTTGATTGTAGTTGTGTATGGTCTTTTTGCTGCCTGGATAGCACAACACAAAATGTTTTTCACTCCACCTCGATACACATGACAATAATAAACTAAACTAATCAGCCAATGGTTAAAATTTGAAAATAGAAGTTCGACAGTCCCTTAAGATCAAATTGAAATGCAAGTTTACTTAGGGGCCTGTCCCACTTACGCAATATTTTTCACCGACTGCCGGCACCTGTCATCGTCGCAGCAGGTCGCTGAAAATCCAGCGGTGACCAGAAAAAGGTACGACTCTTTGGGCGACTACTCACGACCATACAGGCGCCACGTGTCGACGTCGCGGGGTGACGCCTGTATGGTCATGAGTAGTTGCCCAAAGAGTCGTACCTTTTTCTGGTCGCTGCTGGATTTTCAACAAGTTGAACATTTTCGCCGTCCTATGACGGGTGACGGCAGTCGCCAAAAACACTGCGGAAAAGTGGGTCAGGCCCTTCAGTCTCCCATATTTTAGGCACATTTTATTTTCCTAAAGGCCGACGGGGATAAGCAACTTTGATTATGAATGGCACTCTTATGCTGTGCAATAAACCATTCAGCTGATTCAGATCTTGTCTCATCTCACCAAGCATTTCCATCAGCATTAGGAAATATTATGGAAGCATCCATGCGCAGGCTACATTCACCCAGCAGCAATCACTGAGGGGCATTATTGCTACAAACCTGGGTTGTGTAATGGTGTGAACTGAATTGCGACATCATTGATATATAAAGATAATACTCTCAGGCAGGTTGATGAGTGACTGACACCCCTGAGTGGAAGGTGGTATTTACAGGACACCTCGTAGTTGCCGCAGTCTTGACATTTCTCCTCATTATATGTCTATCATCCTATAGAGTCATATAGCTTGGAAATAGGTCCTCCCACCCACCCAGTGCGCACTCACCATTAAGATCGCTGTTTAAAAATAGGGGGTCGCATTTCGAATAAAGTCAGAATCGTACAGCATGGAAACAGGCCCTTCCATCCAACTCGTCCATGCCGACCAGCATTTGGCCCACGAACATCTCCAGGGAAGGAACAAAGGGGGACCCGGCGTGGGGGGAATGCCGTGAGGGAGGGGGTAGAACAATGGGGACGCGGTGGGGGGACCATCGTGAGGGGGGTGGGGTGGTGGGCGGGAACAAGAGGGGACCTAACGCGGAAACTATGTATACTTTTTAACTTTGTCAGTCCCCGTACATGGCGACTATTTGCATACCTGGATGGCCATGTACGCAAGGGCAAAGATTTCTATATCACTGTGACTTGTCACATGTGACAATAAAGTATTAATTCATTCATTCACTGATCCCATTTTGCTATTCTTCTGATATTGCACTACTCACCTACAAACGAGAGGAAACTTATAGTGATTCATTAAAGGGCCTGTACCACTTAGGCTATTTTTTAGGCGACTACAGACGACTAGGCTGTCGCACATGGTCGCCGGGGTGTCGCCTGTATGGCCGTGAGTAGTCTCCTCAGTTGCCCAAAGAGTCGTCGCGACTTTCTGGTCACCGCTGGATTTTCAACATTGAAACATTTTCGGAGACAGTCGGCGACAGTGGGTTTGACGCCACTGAGCGTAGCTTGACTTCTCCTGACGAGGTGCTGTCGTAGTTGTCGCCAGGTGAACGTAGGTTGTCGCCAGGTGACGTAGGTTGTCACCGCTGCTGACCGGCTTTTTTTGTTGTTAAAGTAAAAATATTCTATTTCAAATTTTATGTCGAAAGGGGAGTCCAGTCACCGGTTTTTCGGCGACCTGCTATGACTATGACAGTCACGTAAAAATAGCCTAAGTGGGACAGGCCCTTAACCCAGTAGCACTCGTGGCTTAAGGATGTGGGAGAAAGATGGAGCACCTGGCTGAAGCCCATGCAATCACAAGGAGAGCATGCAAACTCCACACAGCCCCAGCGGTCAGGATTACCAGAGGGAAATGTTCTACCATGCCATCTATCTTTGACTATGACTTGGGCTCCTCTTTCGTCATCCATGCATTAGGGTTAGGGTTAGGGTTAGGGTTAGGGTTAACCCTAACCCTATGCACTTCTCAAATTTTTGCAAATAAACGTTGAAAGATCTTGCGTTCTTGGCCCAAAATTCATTTCATTGGATCTGCTAAGAGGGACAAATCGTGTAACAGCAGTTGCTGGAATGCCCCAATGAACAGAACAGATTGTGGTGGGATCATCTGCTTTAAGAATAGTTGTGTGCTTTTGTGTAACCTTTTCGAGCATGAGATAATTAGTACTGCCATGACTGATGAGTCATAAAAACTGTCAGCGTCTTGCAAGCATCGTTGTAGAAGCAATTAAAATTGTAATGGATATGTAAACATGTACATATTAAAGTGGAAATGCATGAGCAAAGGAAAAGCTGCACCTTTTGGTACAGCTCAGAAGCCAGATCTCAGAAACGGCACAGGTGGGCTATCCTAACGAGGAATGGCTGAACAAGCAGTGCGGCACGGTAGCGCAGCGGTAGAGGTGCTGCCTCACAGCGCCGAGACCCGGGTTCGATCCTGACCACAGGTGCTTCTCTGTACCGAGTTAGTTAGTTCTCCCCGTGACCTGCGAGATCTTCGGTTTCCCAGCACACTCCAAAGGCATACAGGTTTGTAGGTTAATTGGCTTAGTATAAATGTAAATTGTCCCTTTTGTGTGTATAGGATAACATGAATGTGCGGGGATCTTCGGCCCGGACTCGGTGGGCCGAAGGGCCTTTTTCCACACTGTATCTGCAAACAAAATAAACTAAAAACGAAGCTAGGCTAGAGTGTGACTGGATTAAAATACAAGACACTGAGAAGTCCTGACAAGGTGCATCGGGAGAAAATGTTTCCTCTCACGGGAAAAGCTAGAATAGGAGATCACTGTTTAAAATTAAGGGGTCGCCCATAGACAGTCAGAATCATACAGCACAGAAACAAGCACTTCGGCTCGACCTGTCTATGCCGACCAAAATGCCCCATCTACTCTAGTCCCACCTGCCCGTATTTGGCCCATATCCCTCTAAATGTTTCCTATCCATGTACCTGCACAAATTGCTTTTAAATGTTGTTATTTTACCTGCCTCAACTATTTATTTTGTTAGCTCATTCATATACCCATCACCCTCTGTGTAAAATAAAATGCTCCTCAGGTTCCTACTAAATCTTTCCCGGCTCACCTTAATCCTATGTCCTCTGATTATTGATTTGCCAACTTACTCTGGGTAAAAGGCTGTAAGATCACCCCTCAGCCATCTGCCCTCCAAGGAATAAAGTTCTAGCCAGCCCACCCTCTCCCTACAGCTCAGGCCTTCGAGTCCTGGCAAATTATAAAAGAGACGAGGCAATTGTTTTATTTCGGAATATATGGAATTCTCTTCCATTAAGGGCAGTGATAGCAGATTATTTGAATGTTTAAGTTTCAAGTGGCGTAAGCATATGATGGTACTGGGAGTAAATGGGTATGAAGAGCTGAGATCACAATAAGATAAGCCACCATCTTGTTAAATGGCAGAGCAGGCTTGAGAGACTGATTGACAACAAGAGATTCAAGAGATTCTAGAGATAACGGCCACTTATTCATCTGTTCATATGGACTTGAGAAACAAGCTTCCGAATCATATACTGCAGATTAGATAAAGAAACTTTGAACTCTGAAGAGCAGATGATTATCAGTTCAGTCCAGTTTTGGTTATTGTCACCGAGCTACAGCGAAAAGCTTTTGCTGCATGCTATTCTGTCCACAGAAAGCCAATACATGATTACAATTGAGCCATTTACTGTGTACAGATACATAATAAGGGAATAACATTTATCATGTATCTATACACTGTAAATGGTTTGTTTGTAATCATGTGTTATGTACGTAAAGCTGAGAGCCCAATTTTAAAATAATGTCATAATATCCTTTCACATTCACCTGAACCAAGAGAACAGGCAGAGGATGAGCAGTGAATAGCTCACCTTGAGGATAAACAGCATTTCCTCGCTATTGACCGAGAACTGCCCCCTCCATCGACTCAAAACAGTCGAGACTTAAAACTCATCTTCACTCTCAAGCCTTTCTTGACATCCTCTGAGGGAGGGCTGTATGTATGTATTTATGTATGTACTTAATCTATGAACCACTGTTGTATAACGTTAGTACCTCCACCAATGTAAAGCACTTTGGTCAACGAGAGTTGTTTTTTAATGTGTGCTATAGAAATAAAAGTGACTTGACTTGACTTGATTTGACTAGAGACTTTGGGCATTGTTTAGGAACTCTCTTGGTTTTTAATTGCTCTCTTGTTTTTTATTTTTTTAATTGAACTTTTTTTTTGTGTTATCCATTAAATACTATGTTTACAAACCTGTTATGCTGCACCAAATAAGAGTTTCATTGTTCCGTTGTGGGACATACAACAATTACACAATCTTGACTCTTGACCTAAATATCAGCCCGGGTTATTGTGCTTGGAAATTCAGCTTGAACCCATAACTTTGTGCTTCAAAGATGAGGCACTAACCGGGATTCGACTCGGACACTTTGCAGTCACGGTACTTGATCTCAATGCCACCATTACCTTGTACGCTGTGTTGTTGAGCACCTTCATCGCGAGGTCGGACACTTCTGGGAACGGATCTGCGGCAAGGTGAAGGAGAACGCGCCAGATCTGAGTGTAGACACTGTTAAATGACACCCCTTGGAAAGAGAAAATGGTCACTGTTTTCACCCGTTTGAAAGAGTAAGACATTACAAGACATTAAATCATCAACGTATCAGTGCAAAACGGAAAACGCATAGAAACAGTGTTTAACAAAGGACTGCAGATGCTGGTAAAATCAAAGGTAGGCACAAAATGCTGGAGAAACTCAGCAGGGTGAGGCAGCATCTATGGAGAGAACGGAATTGGCGACGTTTCGGGTCTCTCGAAACGTCGCTAATTCCTTCTCTCCATGGATGCTGCCTCACCTGCGGAGTTTCTCCAGCATTTTGTGTCTATCAGAGAAACAGAGCGGCCATGTTACACTAACATGTTGGGGTTTGCGTTTGAACTTCTGAAACGCTGAAGCCAATGGAACTAAATTCCTGCAGCAGACTTTTTCGAGCACTGTAATAATTTGATGGTGTGTTTAGCACAAATGTTTGGGATGGGGCCGTGAGGTGGAAGTGCTGCCGTTGAGGTCAAAGTGGGGGCTTTGGATTCAAGTGCTGGGATTCAATGAGGAGGATCAGCAGTGAGTCTTTTTTCTCCCCTTCGCTCTCTGGGTACAAGGGACTGGGGATTCAAGGGAGCGAATGGACGGTGATGTTAACAGTGAAAGGATGCTTCTCTAAGTGGATGACCGTGACCAGTGATTTACTGGTGCTGGGTTTTTCCGCCGCTTGCAATGTACACGAATGACTTGGATGTGAATGCAAGAAACAGGAAGAGCAAGTTTGCAGATGGCACAAAGGTTGGCGGTGTAGTGGACAACAAGGAAAAGTATCTAAAGTTACTGCAGGATATAAATCAAATGGATATTCGGGTGCAATGCTCAGATGGAATTTAATCCTGACAACTGTGATGTGAAAGGACACAAAGTGCTGGAGTAGCTCAGCAGGTCTGGAGAACATGGATAGGAGACGTTTCGGGTCGAGATCCTTCTTCAGACTGAGGTTGTCAACTGAGATATGATGCATTTTGTAAGGCAAATAGGTGTATGTCATTTTTAATAAATATTAGGGCGCTAAGGAGTGTCGATGAACGGAGGAAACTTAGGGTTGAAGTCCACCGAGGTAGATAGGGAGACGAGGAAGGCAGATGGCATGTTTGCCTTCAAGTGTCGGGGCAACGAATATAAAAGTTGGGATGTTACGTTGCAACTTCACAACACACTGGGACTTGGAGCATTGTGTGCATTTGTGTTTGTCACACGATAGGAAGAGATGGTTGCAATGGACAGTCTGCAAGTGGATTCACCGGGATGTGGCCTGCAATGGTGGAATTTAGTTATTGGGAAAGACTGGATGGTTTTGGATTGTTTTCCCTGGAGTTGAGGAGTGATGTATATAAAGTGGAGTGAGTAATATAAAATTGAGAGTTGTAGATAATCAGAATCTTTCTCCCCCATGGGAATGGTATCAAAGGCAAAAGGGCATAGATTTAAGATACAAGGAAAGAAACTGCAGATGCTGGTTTAAATCGAAGCTAGACACAAAATGCTGGAGTAACTCAGCGGGACAGGCAGCATCTCTGGAGAGAAGGAATGGGTGACGTTTCGGGTCGAGACCCTTCTTCAGAAACTTAAAGGGTATTCGACACAGAGTGCTGAAATCTAACCTTGCGACCAGAAGAGGCGGTGGAATCAAATCCATTCACTATTTTTAAGAGGCATTTGGACAGAGAGTTAAATAGGCAAGGATAAGACGGATACAAACCTAAAAAGGGGAAATGGGATCAGTGTAGATGGGAAAAATGGTTGGCATGGACATGGTGGGCTAAAGGGCCCAGTGCTGCGTCGTACAACTGACTCTAAACAATAGAGAATGAATCGAGCACACCTCAAATATTTCTCCTTAATTGCCAATTATTTTTGTCTTAGTTTAGCAGCTAGTACTTGATTTGCCAGCACATAACTTTATTCTCGAATGCACATCTCAGCAGAACTATGGTTTTAAAAAGCTGTACTTTTTAAAATGTCACCAATTTCTCCCGAATTTCTGACAAACATTACCAGTGGAGTAATTAATGTTACAAAGACCGCCAGTACCTTTATGGAACTCATTAGTTGAATGCTTGGAGCCAATTCTCCCCTAACCCAGTAACAACATAGATTCTGACCTAATACATCACTCGCAGCTCCAAGAACACATAATTATTTTGATGCTGCAGGTTATATATAAATAATTCAATAGGCAAACAATTGATAATGAAGCTGTAACAAATCTGGTGGTGTGTAGAATTTGCAGCGAAGACTGCTGCAGAGTCAAATGTTTTTAAATTACACAACAATAAACTACCATTTAGGAATAGATATAAAAACCCAATTATAAATAAGTTTGTCCACACTTGACACCGAGATGACCAAATCAAATATTTACCGGAGAGCCTGCAAGAATTAGAGAGAAAAGTAATTTGGTGCACATTGTCAAGAGGTTGATTGGGATGTAAGTGAAATGGTTTTAAAAGTACCAGACAGCGAGTTGAAGGTGAAGAGGGGATATGATTCACTGAGTCATAGAGTGTGGAAATAGGCCCTTCGGCCCAACTTGCCCACTAGTCCCATGTCCCTGCATCTGGCCCATATCCCCTCTAAGCATGTCCGATCCATGTACCTGTCTAAATGTTTCTTGAATGCTCCAATTGTAAATTATACTTTTAATTCACTCCAGTATAAGTTTATTTAAAGAGCAGTAGAAACAAACTGCTGCATCCTCTTCCATGTAAAAGCAGGGCAATTTTTTGCAGCCACCTGGGCAGCAAATCACAAACTTTTTGTGTGCTTTCAATATGCTATGGTGTGTGTAGGATGAAGGTGGCAAGGATATTCGCTATACACCAAGGGTTCGCTAAAGACAAGGGTGAATGATTTGCTTTCAGATGGGGAAAAAAGCATAGCAACCCTCAGATAGCAACGTTAGGACTACTGCTTATCCTTGAATGTATTGATGACTGGTAAAAGGGGACAATTTTAACATTTTCACTGGAGGAAACAGCAGCAGAGTTTAAAAGGGCAGAGAGCGGATCAACTGGCAAAATGGATTAGATGCAGAAGGCTGTGACACTTGCAGCTCTAGGTAGGCGTAAAAGAATGAAGAGAATCAGTATTCAATAATGGAGGTGTTGTATGGACAGAGACCGGGAAGTGTGTGCGCATCAGTATTTGAAGCTGTTAAAAAGCATATAAAATCATTGGTTTTATCATGAGCAGCATGGAACACAAAAGCAAGGGCACTTAATTACTTGTTCATTTCTTATAGACTCCAACTAAAATGCTTGTTTTATTTTAAGGATGGATGTCAAGACCATGGAAATTCGGCAGAGATTTACCAGAACAACACAAGGGTGCTGGTGAAAGTACAAATGTTGTACTTGATGTAGAGTTATGATATAATATTAGTGTTCCAAAATATACTTGTGTTTTCTAGAGTAAGTAACGATAGCTGCATCGATTAGACTATGGAACAGCATCCCTCTTCCCATCAGAGCTGCCCCCTCCATCAACTCTTTTAAGTCTAGACTTAAAACCTATTTCAACTCTCAAGCCTTTCTTATGGTCCTCTGAGGGAGCGCTGTATGTATGTATTTATGTATGTATTGTTGATCTATGTACCACTGTATGTAGCACGTTAGTACCTGCACTAATGTAAAGCACTTTGGTCAACGAGAGTTGTTTTTAAATGTGCCGTAGAAATAAAATTGACTTGACTTGACTAGACTAAATACGTCGGGTAAATGCAGAGTATTTTGTCCAGTGTCGGGGAATTGAGAACACGAGGACATGGGTTTAAGGTGAGGGGGGGAAGTTTTAATTGGAACCCGAGGGGTAACTTTTTTTTTACACAAAGGGTGATAGGCGGATGGAGCGAGCTGCCGGAGGAGTTAGTTGAGGCAGGTACTATCACAACAATTACAAATCATTTAGACAGGCACATGGATAGGACAGGTTTAGGGGAATATGGGCCAAACTTGGGCAGGTGGGACTAGAGTAGATGGTGCAGGCACATAGGGCCAAAGGGCCTGTTCCACACTGCATGACTCTATTGATTTGAGGGTTATGGCCAACTGACACAGTAGATGAGTTGAACCCAGCATAGATCAGCAAGGATCATACTGAATGGCAGGGCAGACTTGAGGGATCAAGTGGCTTCTACTTTCTTGTCTTCTAGCACTTAATTCAATGCATTTTGAACTTCCATAGTCACAGGGCATTTGTAAGCCACCCACTGTCAAGGTACCAGATAATGACATCTGATGAGTAGAAGGGACAACTATCATGTTATAGTGACAAAGTCTGGAAATTAGATTAAATCATGGCTCAAGTACAGCACGGTGGAGCAGCGGTAGAGTCGCTGCCTCACAGCGCCAGAGACCCAGGTTCAATCCTGACTACGGGTGCTGTCTGTTCGGAGTTTGTACGTTCTCCCTGTCACCGTGTGGGTTTCCCATGGGTACTCTGGTTTACCCCCACGCTCCAAAGACATACAAGTTTGTAGATTAATTGATTTCTGCAAATTGTCCCTAGTGTGTAGGATAATGTCAGTGTGTACGGGGATCGCTGGTCGGCATGGTCCCGGTGGGCCGAAGGGCCTGTATCTCTAAACTAAACTAAATAATATTCAGTAGGAGCTTGTCAATGAACAGTCGAAAAGTAAAGCTCAGTAAACCAAAGAGATAAACATTTAAACAGACCCATCTAAACATAGCAGTGGAGAGATGATCTGTTTGAATAGTCCATGGTGAGGATTTTTCCAGTAAAAGATTTAGGGGAAAATCAGAAGATTTCGCTATTAATCAGGACGTTTTTGCAGTCAAATTTATAAGCCTGTGAATGTGAGAATGTCAGACTGCTGGGCAGGCAGCCAAGTTAGTGCCCATTGAAACCACATAGATGATTACATTTTCTTCACAAAGAAATACAAGGTTAAAACGCGCTGATATCTGTGTATATTAGATGATTTGTGATTTGTTATTATTTATAACTACAAGTTAAAAAATTAGCATCTTTTTCATATGAATTATGTAGTGATACCTTATTGATATGCCCATCTTTAAAATGAGTTGCAATGCTCTCCACCATTACCTGGAGATTTACCATAAATTAAAACTTCTGTAGAAGTCATGTTTTTTTTGATCGATGCAGCATGGAAATAGTCCCTTCAGCCCACTGAGTTCACACCAACCATCGATAACCCGTTCACATCAATTCTATGTTAAAAACATAGAAAATAGGTGCAGGAGGAGGCCATTCGGCCCTTCGACCCACCACCGCCATTCATTGTGATCATGGCTGATCATGTTCTCCCAATATTGCATCCATTTCCCCACACGCTCGGGGCAATTTACAGAAACCAATTCACCTATAAGGCCAGTTCATTGGCTATATTTAAGAGTGAGTTGGATGTGGCCCATGTCTCAGAGGGTTGGAGAGAAGGGGTAGGGATACTGAGTTGGATGATCAGGGAAAGGCTCGAAGGGCTGAATGGTGCACTAATTTCTATGGTTTCAGAGGGAGAACGTGCACACAGACAGCACCCGAGGTCAGGATTGAACCTGGGTCTCTGGTGCCGCAAGGCAGAAGCTCTACCGTTTGCACCGCTATGTCTTCTTAAAGACGTGAGATAGGAACACAGAGTGAAGGATGTGTCTACAGAGGGTTTCGACCTGAAACGTCACCTATCCATGTTCTCCAGAGATGTTGCCTGACTCACTGTTACTCCGGCATCTTGTGTCCTTTTGTGTATTAATCAGCATCTGTAGTTCTGTGTTTCTACTGAAGGGTGCATCTGATCAGACCAACACTACTGTCTAAAGAAGGGTTCCGACCCTAAACCACCTATTCATTTTCTCCAGAGATGCTGCCTGACCTGCTGAGTTATTCCAGCGTTTCGTGTCTATCCCATACACTAGTCCTATGCTGACATTATCATCAAACCCAAACAAGGAAGTTGCTGTTTGTAGTCTGACGCGTTGGCCTTTACCGTGCTGAGGCCAGACGCCAGACGCCAGCTCCCGGTCACCTTCTCTTTGTTGAATATTTTTATTATAGAAACATATTTATGAAAATTACAATAATTTACATAAACGAAAATACATCATTAAATACTTTCATAATATTAATAATATTGATATTATTACTAATATTGAAATTTAAGACTATATGCTTCTATACGCTTTTTTAATAATTTTTTATAAAGTAAGAAAAGATAGAGATAAATAATGAAGAAAATATGAAAGCGAATGGAGTATTAATCATTATTCCGTCATTGGAGATATAGGCATGATTTATTATATTTCTTTCTTCATCCATTCTAATATTCAGGCCTCAGTCAAGCCCTCGTACCGAGCCATTATGACTCTGTAAATATTCAATGTACGGAGACCATATCCCTCTGAAGAGATCTAACCTGTCCATTAGGACAAGCCTCAATCTCTCCAGATGGAGAGTCTCCGACATTTCTGTATTCCACATTTTGATTGTAGGGGATGTAGGGCCTTTCCAAAATTTTAATATTAATTTTTTCCCAATTATTAACCCATAATCAATAAAAAATTCTTTGGTTTGTTGTTACTATTTGTTCTGTTTCCAGTATTCCTAGTATTATTAGCTTTGAATCGGGTGTCAAAGTTATATTAACAACATTCGAAATTATCCTAAATATTTCAATCCAGAATTTTGTAATTTTTATAGTTTGTAAATGAGTGTGACAAATTGGCTTCTAAATGTTGACATTTGGCATAATTCATTTCCCCAAGATTGTCTATGTATTTCTGTTGATGGAACATCACCTTCCAATAAGATGTTATATATATATGAAATCATTTTTTCTGTATTCGGATGTTTATTCAAACATTCATCTAATATTTCTGTCTTTCTATTTCTGAGTTCTTACGTATTTGCTTTAACATAATCTTCTCATAACCTTCTCATACCTACCCCTTAACCATGACCTCACAGATGAGCACCAGGCCGTTAGCTCCCACCTCTGGTGATCTGCCCTCCACAGCCCCCAACCCTGCTTCTACTATCTCCCGACATCCACAAACAGAGCTGCCCTGGCAAATCCATTGTTTCTCCTGCCTCTCCCCACTGAACCCATCTCCACATACCTCGATTCTATCCTACCCCCCCACCCCTTGTTCAATCCTTTCCCACCCACGTCCAAGACACCTCACATGCCCTTCAACTCTTTAATAACTCCAGGTCCCCATTCACTCATCGATACCATGGAAAAGAATCTGAAGAAGGGTCGCGACCCAAAACGTCACTCATCCTTTTTCTCCACAGATGCTGCCTGACCCGCTGAGCTTACGCTAGACTTTAGACTTGAGATACAGCGTGGAAACAGCCCCTTCGGACTACCAAGTACGCGCCAACCATACCAAAAAAACTAAGCAGTTGGACCGAACAGAAGATTTGCAGGATTTTATTCGGGGTTGTCTCTTGTTTTGTAGAGAGCATAGAGATAGAAATCCGGCAAGAATTGTATATTGGAACTGCAAAGCACTCGTGCAGTTCCCTGCTGATCCCGTGTGTTCATTTGTGAAGCTCTGCTCTCCTTGCATCAGGTTGAATCTCCAAGACCACACCTGGCAGCCACAGTGGGACGGGCACCTTGGGGGCAGATTGGTGTCATGCCACTGATACCAGACTGCGAAAAAGCTACATTCTTCGACATGGGAGTGTGGTTTACAAGGGCACAGCATTAAGCAGCCTTGTGCCTTTATTATGTAAACATGCTGCATTATCAAACAGAGATCTTTCATTTTTACATTATGTAACTTTTAAATATTCAGTTGCCGCACCATGGGAAACCTAAAAACTGCATAATTCATCATTTTGACAATCTTTCACACTTAACAAGCCAACCGCCATGTAAATAAGACGCCTTTGCTAAATATTCATATGCAGGGCTGTAAGCTGCTTTCTCCCTGCTCAGTACAATAATGAACCTAATTGCTTTTCCTGAGACAAAAGTTGATGCATTATGATAATGGCTGTGATTGAGTGACAGCCGGTTGAATATGGATTAGTATTTCAGAGATTCTGCTGGGTGCTGCATTACTCTGTGCCAGTTGATTTTTCGGTGACATTGCGGAGCAAGCAGTTGTTTAACTGCCACTCATTTCCCAGCCTTCTTTTTTGCAATATGCTAAAATCTACTGCATTCGGCAGCTTTGAACTCGTCTCAGAAGTTGCAGGATCCAAATTAAATTCACAGGGACCACACTGACATCCCGTTGATAGCCATAAGGTGTTGGAATAACTGTACGTTCTCCTGTGACTGCGTGGGTTTTCTCCGGTTTACTCCCACACTACAAAGACCTACAGGTTTGTAGGTTAATACTCCACACCTGGAGTATTGTGTGCAGTTTTGGTCCCCTAATTTGAGGAAGGACATTCTTGCTATTGAGGGAGTGCAGCTTAGGTTTACAAGGTTAATTCCCAGGATGGCGGGACTGTCATATGCTCAGAGAATGGAGCGGCTGGGCTTTTGTACTCTGGAGTTTAGAAGGATGAGTGGGGATTTTATTGAAACATATAAGATTATTAAGATGTTTGGACACTCTACAGGCAGGGAACATTTCCCGATGTTGGGGGAGTCCAGAACCAGGGGCCACAGTTTAAGAATAAGGAGTAAGCCATTTAAAACGGAGATGAGGAAACACTTTTTCTCACAGAGAGTTGTGAGTCTGTGGAATTCTCTGCCTCAGAGGGCGGTGGAGGCAGGTTCTCTGGATACTTTCAAGAGAGAGCTAGATAGCGCTCTTAAAGATAGTTTGGTTCCTTGCTTGGGATTGATGATAATGTCAGGGTATGTGGGGAGAAGGCAGGAACGGGGTACTGATTGGGGATGATCAGCCATGATCACATTGATTGGTGGTGCTGGCTCGAAGGGCCGAATGGCCTACTCCTGCACCTATTGTCTATTGTCTATTAATTGGCTTTGGTAAAATTGTAATTTGTCCCTATTGTGTAGAATAGTGCTAATTTTCCACTTGTTGAAAATCCAGCGGCGACCAGAACAAGGTCCGACTCTTTGGGCGACTACTCATGACCATACAGGCTTCATCCCGCGACATGTCACCAGGGTGTCACCTGTACGGTCGTGAGTCGTCTCCTCAGTCGCCCAAAGAGTTGTAGCGTCTTTCTGGTCGCCGCTGGATTTTCAACATGTAAGGCGACCTGCAATGGCCTATGACAGGTGCCGGCAGTCGCCGAAAAATTCACGTTAGTGGGACAGGCCCTTTACCCTGTTTTAAACGATCATGGCTGATCTGCTTTAGGCCTCAACTCCTCTTATTAGCAACCTGCATGTTTTAGGATGTAGGAGGAAACGAGAGCACTGATATGAAACCAACATGGCCACAAGGAGAACATGCAAACTCCACTC
Source organism: Okamejei kenojei (assembly GCA_035221665.1). NCBI lineage: Eukaryota > Metazoa > Chordata > Chondrichthyes > Rajiformes > Rajidae > Okamejei > Okamejei kenojei. The sequence continues at coordinate 48,136,267 of CM069153.1, read as the reverse complement.
TGACAGAGGTCGGGATTGAACCGAAGTTGCTTGTTACTGAGATGCAATATCTCTACCAACGGTGTCACACCACCATCCCCATGGCTTAAATTCATGATAGAGAAGCCTCTTCACCGTTAAAACTTGCTGAACTTTCTATATTCTTCTGGGCCACTCCACTGTCGCAGTATGGTTCTCCTTGACAAATAATTAACCTGACAAAATTGGCATGGCTCACATTGAAAATAATACCTTTAACTCGGCAGAAGTTGGTTCTGATAAGATTTCAACAGAAGGTGGCAATACAAATTCCTGGCAAGAGATGAAGGAGGTTGCAGAAGTCAAAGAGAAATCGTTCGTCAGCACTGCGCTCCCTTTGAAGGCTCAGAAGCTTTCTAATCTAGAAAGACAGCAAGATCAATGTCGCTGGAAGACGATCTCTGGAAGGGCCAGGTGACAAGACATGAAACTTTCAAATCTAGCTACTGCCAGATTTACTGATGTGAAATGACTAGAGAACTTAGAACTGAGAAAGCAAATTTTAGAATCAAAGTACTGATGTCAGATAATGTTCATGTTATAAGAGCAGAATTAGGCCATTCGGCCCATCAAGTCTACTCTGCCATTCAATTGGGGCTGATCTATCTTACCCTCTCACCCCCATTCTCTTGCCTTCTCCCCATAATCCCCGACACTCATATTAATCAAGAATCTATCAAACTCCGCCGAACATATCCACTGACTTGGCCTCCAAAGCCTTCTGTGGCAATGAATTCCACAGAATCACCACCATCTGCAAAATAAATTCATCCCAGCAGAACCTGTGTAAAGCCTGCACCACCAGCAAAAAGTGATAATGAAGCATAACCTACACCTGTAGAGTGTTATCCATGAGTTCAAGTCAATCCAAGCTTATTGCCACGTGCACAAGCACGGTGATGTGCGGGGGAGGGGGGAGGGGTGAGGAGCAAGGACCGTAGGGGAGGGACCTGGCTCCGGCCTACTGTGCCCTCAAGGTCAGCTGCGAGAGGTGCCACCCCCCCGGAGAACAGAGGTAGCGGACGAAGAAAGGATGTTGGTTCGCTGGTCGATCCACATGTCCAAGGGAAGTCGAGGACTGGAGGCCCACAGCAGCCTGGGGCTCGCCTGGAACGGTCACCCGTCAGACTGGACTTTGAAAATGGTGCCAAAACATGGCGCCATTTGCATGCGGTATTCGTAGACTATCTCCGTACACTTTGCTAATCGGGGATGTGCTTAGGTATGGCGATACTCTGCTGGACTGTTTGTAAGAAACAAATTTCACTGTGACAAATAAAAATGCCATTGACCATAAGGTGCAATGAAAGACTTGCTTGCAGCAGCATCATAAGCACATAGATTCTGGCAGCACACAAAACATAAATTATACAAGATAGTCCAAAAGGAAAAAAACTGCAAAAACAAGACATTCATGCAAAAAAAGCGCGAGTAAAAAATATCCATGATAGTGCGGGAGGTGGTCACAGGCACGATGGGCTGAATGGCCTCCTTCAAAGGTCTGCGGTTTGACCAAATGTGAAACCAGCATGAAATTGCTGTTGGAAACAAGGGCCTGTAGATGCTGGTTTACAAAGGAAAATACAAAGTGCTGGAGTAATTCAGCAGGCCAGGCAGCATCACTGGGGATTACCCACGTGGTCACGGGGAGAATGTACAAACGCAGCACAGACAGCACCCGTAGTCAGGACAAAACCGGTTCTCCGGCGCTGTAAGGCAGCAACTCTACCGCTGCGCACCATGCTGCCCACTTTCTGCCAGATGGGAGCAGAGAGGAGGAATGATCAGAGTGGGACAAATCAATGTGGCGACTCTTTGCATGCTCTAATCAGAGAAGGATATTTCAGAGATGGTAATCCCAATGGTCCTTATCTTCTGTGGCAGGAACGGTATTTACCCCTTTCTCGCCGAGCATAACGTTTCCCCAAGTGCTACAGCAACCCAGGTGGACTGTTTTATTACCTGAACAGTTGCAAATGGAATTGAACACTGCACAATTAACATTGTCACCTCTGATGGTCATTGATGAAAGGGCTGAAGACAGCTGTCATCTATTTTTGATCCACCATTAGAAACAGCAATTTATTATAAATTAGAAACACATTAGGCTGACCTAAATTACCCCACTCAGCATTTCTTATCCACCCCACACAATGCCCCTAAGCAGTCACCCTTCTGTCAAATTCACAGCCATTTTGAAGGTTTACCCTGAATTCCAAAAGGCTGTGAGTTTATTTAATAGTTTAACCAAATGCTTTTCTTGCAACTCTCAAAACAGCTTGTCTTGCATATTTTCACAAACTCCTTCTCAAAAGTCAGGGAGGTTAGATGAAAAGAATCTTCCTCGTCCACTTCATCTTTATCGCTTACTAGATCAAGTGCAGACCCCTGCACCCGCAACTCAATATTCCACCACTCACTTGTATATTCCTCATATTTACTCCTGTAAAAAAAGTACATTGTCTGAAGAAGGTCCCGACCCGGAACGCTACCCATTGAGTCTGAAGAAGAGTCCCGGCCTGAAACATCACCTATCCCTGTACTCCAGAGATGCTGTCTGACCCACTGAGTTACTCCATCACTTTGCTTTTTTTTTTGTAAACCAGCAACTGCAGCTCCTTGTGTCTCCATTGCATCATTCAGATTGATAGTGAGAATAATGGATTAGAAATTGTCCAGGGAGATACTTTAGACAGCAGATATTGGAAACTGGAACAAAAAAAAGCTGCTGGAGAAAGTCAACAGGACTGATATGTGGCCTCGACCCAAAACTTCAACTGTCCTTTTGCCTCTGGCAGATGCTGCCTGATCCACTGATTTCTTCTGGCACTGTCTTTTGCTCAATATTTCAGCACCTGCAGTCTCTTGTGGATCCTTGATTTGATGTTTTACCTTATGGCATGGCTAACAATATCTCACGTTCCCCAAGCACCTGCTGGATTACGTGCTTGAATCTCTCAAGTGTGCTAATCTTTGACTACTTTGAGCTCAATATCAATTATACGTCCAGTTTGTAGCCTCTATTATTTTCAGTTAACCGGATTTGCTCTGGCATTTTACTATAGACTAACAGCGTCAGAGACCCTTGTTGATCCCGACCATGGGTGCTGTCTGTGCAGAGTTCGTATGTTCTCCCTGTGACCACGTGGGTTCCCTCCCACATTGCAAAGATGTGCGGGTTTGTAGAATGATTGGCTTCTGTGAATTGCCGCCAGTGTGTTGGGAGTGGGTGTGAAAGTGGGCCGAAGGGCTGGTTTCCATGCTGCATCTCCAAACTACAGTCTCAGTCTTTCCGATGACGAGTTAGCACGCAACAAAAGTTTTTCACTGTACCTCGGTACACGTGACAATAAACTAAGCTAAACTATAGTTTTGCTGTGTTTATCTAAATTCACTTTTTTTTTACTTCAGACCTTTTTTTTTAAAAAGGTAAGCAGCAATGAGTTTATTAATGAATAGCTTAATGTGGTTCTAGAACCTGAGAGGAGAATATTTGGCTATTTTCCCTATCTTAATGCCAACAATTGGCTGATAAATAATCTTTCATTTCCTGAGTATTCAGGCATCCTTCCTGCATATTTCAGAGAATGTTCATCAGTTTAACATCCAGGAAACAGACCAGCAAAATGGAGTATCCTGTATTATCTCTGCAATCCAAGATTACATCACCGTCATTTAAAAAAAATAAGATGCACAGAATCATAAATATTCACATCCTTCTGTTATTCTGCATCTCTGCTTCAAACATATTTTCATTAAACAGAGAACTGGTGACATCAGAGAACAGAGTTGGAAAAGTTACTGAACAACTCAGAATAGTCATAGAATGATAGTGTGGAAACAGGCCCTTCGGCCCAACTTGCCCACACCGGTCAACGTGTCTCAGCTACACTAGTCCCTCCTGCCGTGTTTGGTCCATATCTCTCCAAACCTGTCCTATCCATACTGTTTCACAAACGTTGGGATGGTCCCAGCCTCAACTGCCTCCTCTGGCAGCTTGTTCCATACACCTACCACTCTTTGTGTGAAAAAGTTACCCCTGAAGCACAAATCTCTTGTGAAATGCTTTCTCTTGTTTTCTGAGTGTTGGAGGTTGTGGGGAGACTTGATAGTAGTCTATAAAATTAGGAGGGGTATAGAGAGCGTAGGCAGTCAGAACCTTTTCCCCAGAGTGTAAATGTCAGACTGGAGGTCATGGGTTTAGAGTGAGAGAGCCATGGTCTAACGGAGATGTGCGGGACAGGTTTCTTTATTGCACAGAGGGTGGTGGGTGTGGGGAGCGCGCAGCATAGGTGGTGGTGGAGGCAGATACCATAGTGGTGTTCAAGAGGCTTTCACATAGACACATGGATGTGCAGGGACTGGAGAAATATGGATCATGTACGGCAGATGAAAACAGGTGCAGGAATAGGCCATTCTGCCCTTCGAGCCAACAGTGCCATTCAATGATCATCGCTGATCATCCAAAATCAGTTCCCCCATTCCTGCTTTTTCCCCCATATCCCATGATTCCCTTAGCCCTAAGAGCTAAATCTAACTCTCTCTATATTATACTTAGTACAGATATTGTGGACTGTTTCTGTCCTGTACATTTCTATGTTCTAATGTTCGAATGCAATCGTTACTATTCACAACTAAATAATAACAAATACAAATATTAAACAAAGAGCAGGATGATTACTGCAGGCCCAGTACCACGTCACATTTTCGGCAACAGTGGGTGAGACAGATGACTCTACCCCATAAAGATAAGCATAAGATAAACTGTTAGGTCTTTGCTCAACACTTCTGGGAGCACTCATGTTAATGAGTCAGAAAACTGCAGGTTCAAATTCTACTCCAAATCCATAGCTCCCTGAAAATAGCAACAGAAATAGATAGGGTGGTAAAGAAGGCATTTCGTATGCTTGCCTTCATCGGTTGGGGCACTGAGTATAAGAGTCAGGAAGTCACGTTGCAGATTTATAAAACATTGGTTATAGGTCACATTTGGAGTATTATGTGAAGTAAATTTTTCGTTGCCCAAATACAGGGAAGATGTGGAGGATTTGAAGAGGGACCAGAAGAGGAATGTTTAAAGGCGATATGTGGGGCAAGTTTCTTTATCACACAAGGAGTGCTAGATGCTTGGAACGTGCGACCAGGGGTGATGGTGGATGCAGATATGATCATGGCACTTAAATATAAGCAGCACCTAAATGTGCAGGGAATGGAGGGAAATGGATGATTTTGATATGGCTGCACAGTGGGGCAATGGTAGAGTTGCTGCCTTACAGCGCCAGAGACCCGGGTTCGATCCTGACTACGGGTGCTGTCTGTACGGAGTTTATACGTTCTCCCCGTGACCTGCGTGGGTTTTCCCCAGGTGCTCCGGTTTCCTCCAACACTCCAAATCTGTACAGGCTTGTAGGTTAGTTGGCTTTGGTATAATTGTAAATTGTCCCTGTAGGATAGTTCTGGCGCACGGGGTGATAGCTGGTCGACATGAGCTCGATGGGCCAAAAGGCCTGTTTTGCTCCCTATGTCTGAAGTCTAACTTTGCAGGCAGAAGGGACTAGGATGAGTTAATAATGACAAAGGTAAGTATAGATGTTATGCAACAGGCTGACATAGAATTGCCAATCAGAAAGGACACAGATAATTCAGTTCCTTTCAACCGAAGCAGTTCAGTTCAGTTTATTGCCATGTGTACCGAGGAACAGCTTTTGCAGCTGTTCTAATTTTTAAAAACTAATCAATATCAATTTCCTGGTCGATGAAAGAGAGATTAACTCGGTTGAAAATAAACTGTAAGTGTCACAGAAGCAGCTGGGATCATAATGTAAAATAAAAACTATCCACTAACAAATTCAGTATTTTTCAAGAAAGCTTTTAATAAACTTAAATAAGGGTGGCATGGTAGCAGTAGAGCTAGTGCCTCACGGCCCCACAGACCCGGGTTCAATCCTGACTTCGGATGCTTGTCTGTACGAGTTTGTACTTTCTCCCCGTCACCTGCGTGGGTTTTCTCTGATTTCTTCGGTTTCCTCCCACACTCCAAAGACGTACAGGTTTGTAGGCTAATTGGCTTGGTGTAAGTGTAAAATTGTCCCTAGTGTGTGTAGGATAGTGTTAATATGCAGAGATCGCTGGTCGGTGCAGACTCGGTGGGCCAAAGGGCCTGTTTCCGCGCTGTATCTCCAAACTAAACTCTGAGAAAGTTCAATACATCCATGGGCATTGGATGTTTCTTCTGTCAAAGGTATTATATAAATGTGTGTTGCTGCCACTGCTACTATGCCTGAGCCCTCCCCCAGGCATCCTATCCTACCTAGGGAGATGGATGTCAATTGCAGTGAGGATGCAGTCAGTCACCCTGGCCATTACAGATGACTGATCTATTTGATCCTTCACATCTCCAGTATAATAAAACTTTTCTTAAGTACAGTGTCCTAAGTGATGATTACGAATAGGTCGTGCAACATGTATTTGCCTGGCTCAATAGGAGATCTTGATCACTATTTGTTTATGTTAGTTTAGTTTGGAGATACTGCGTGGAAAAACAGGCCTTGCTGCCCACTGAGCAATGATCACCCATACACTGGTTCTAGCCAGCACGCAAGGGACAATTTACAGAAGGAAACAGGCGCACCCGGAGAAACCCCACGCGGTCACGGGGAGAACGAGCAAACAGCTCCGTGCAGACAGCACCCGATTTCAGGATCGAAGCCGGGTCTCTGGCACTGTGAGGCAGCTGCGCCACTGTGCCGCCCATGTTCAACATTTTAATCGCCTGCTCGAGGACTTTCTTTACCCGAGTCAAGGAGGCTATTAAAATATTCTGCTAGATGTCATGATGGTAGCAATGAATAAAGAAGCTGGCTGCAGGATAAAAGAGTGAAAGCTATTGGGTAGAAGTTAAAGTGTGGAAACCTGCTGAGGAAGTCTGTAATACTGGAGCCTTTATTTTGAGGAAGATTAACATATTCCCACCTGCTTGTCTCCCAGGTAAGTTTCCCTCTTTCTGAGCCTGATACATGAGAGACCCCAATTGATATACCATAACAAGCATGAAATATAAATCACATGGATATTAATAATACTTCACAGGAAAAGGGAAGGCTATTGTGTTGCTTGCTACTCCAACAGTTTACTGTTGGAAAAATCAAAATACCATGGAAAGTATTGAAGTATTGAATTTAATTTATTCACAGATAAAACGTGCTTCAATTAGATTTACTTCAATTAGAAGAAATCAAATACTGGATAGGAAGGAACTGCAGGTGCTGGTTTATACCGGAGATAGACACAAAGTGCTGGAGTAACTCAGCGGGTCAGGCAGCATCGCTGGAGAAAAAAGGATGGGTGAGTTTTGGGTCCGAACCCTCTGAAGTGTACACGCACTATTTCTTGAATCCAGAATCAACCAGCAGAAAAACAAATTATCAGAAGCTATGAACATAATTTCAAATCTGGGAATATCAAAGGCTGTGATTCATAGTCATAGAATGATACAGAGTGGTAACAGGGCCTTTGGCCCAACGCCCACACCGGCCAACATGTCCCAGTTACACTCGTTCCACCTGCCGCGTTTGGTCCATATTCCTGAAAACCTCTCCTATCCATATACATGTCTAACTGTTTTTTACATGTTGGGATAGCCCAGCCTGAACTATCTCCTCTGGCAGCTCGTTCAATACACCCAAAACCCTCTGTGAAAAAGGTACTCCTCAGATTCCTATTAAATCTTTCCCCCTTCACCTTAAATCTATGTCCTCTGGTTCTCGATTCACCTACTCTGACCCTCTGGTCCTGGCAACATCATCGTAAATCTTTTCTGTACCCTTTCCAGCTTGACAACATCTTTCCTATAACATGGTGCCCAGAACGGAACACAAAACTCATAAATGTGGCCTCACCAATGTCTTATACAACTGCAACATGACCACCCAGTTCTAAACTCAATACTCTGACTGATGAACGGTCAATATGCCAAAAGCCTTTTCGACCACCCTATCCACCTGCGACTCCACCTTCAAAGAGCCATGCACCTGCGTTCCTAGAATCCTCTGCTCGACAACGCTCCCCAGAGCCCCACCATTCACTGTGTAGGTCAAGCCCATGTTAGACATCCTAAAATGCAACGCCTCACATTTCTCTGTATTAAATTCCATTCCTCAGCCTGCCTGGCCAATCAATCAAGATCCTGCTGCAATTTTTCACAACCATCTTCACTATCAGCAAAACCACCCACTTTTGTATCATCAGCAAACTTGCTCATCTTGCCATGTGTGTTCTCATCCAAATACTACATGTAGATGCCACACTGTAACAGGCCCAGCACCGAACCTGGAGGCAGAACACTAGTCACATTCGAGTCACATTAAAGAGATTCTCTTTCTTGACTTCCAGTATTCTTTTCCCTACAATGCTCAGGAAGTAATATACCCCTCTTCCAAAATCAAATACATTCCTTTCAGGGTATGCGAAGGATAACTACAATAAATAGTGAGATTTGGAGTCATACAGCATGGAAACAGGCCATTCAGCCCAACTAGTGCACACCGACTAACATGCCCCATCAACACTTGTCCCACCTGCCTGCATTTAGCCCATATCCCTCTAAACCCGTCCTATCCTTGTACCTAACTAAATGTTTCTTAAACATTGCGATAGCAGCTGCAGGCTATTGAGAGAGTGTTAGTTAAATTTGATAAACTGCCCTCTTGACATTAATCCTGGCAGAGCATTTCTGGCTATAAATACATCAGAATTCAGAATCCTCTCGGCCGCTGAAAGAATGAATAATGTTGAAGAGCAATTCCTGTCAGAGTTTTGAAGCCTTACCGATCAAGGAGTTTAAGGAGCTGTAGGAGCTGACTCTTCGCATTTTATCTATGGTTTCGAATGAAAGGATGTACTCATCATTGTCAGGGCTTCCCAAGGTGCTGCTCGCACTGCTGCTGGTGCTTAGATATCCAGGGGAAAAGGGGTTTGAACCACCAGCTGAAAAATAATCAAGATAACGAACTAAATACCTTTTGCAAATTATATGGACTATTTCTGAAATCCAGAATCAATAAAAATGAAAACATTATCATAAGCTGTGACATAATTTCAAATCTGATAATATAAAAAGGCTTTGATTCTCTTTATTAATTTCCAATATTCTTTTCCTTACAATACTCCAGAAATAATACACCGTCCTTCATTTCCTTTCCCAGGATTTGAGCCTGCAAGCAGCAATTTACATTGTGATATTGTTTCATACATGGGGACACTCCACAGACTCTGCACAAGTGGTCATTTTCGCAAGACAGCCTTGAAGCAGAATACGGTATGAGATCTTTAGCTCTTCCTCTGCAACCAAGGCAAATGTCCTGCTCCCTGCCTACGTTACATTGCATCATGCGGTCACAATCAACTTTAGTTCCTAGCTTTTCATTCAAAGATGCAAGAGTAACTCAGTGTAGTTATTTTCTTAATGAGTGGAGAGGTTTCTGATTAATGTCTCTGGCACTGAATCTTGGAAATGGCTTAAATATCTTATTTTTTTACTTTAGACTTCAGAGATATAGCGCTTTGGCCCACCGAGTCCACGCGACCAGCGATCACCCCGTACACTAGCACTTTCCTATTCACCAGGAACAATTTAATCAAAGCCAATGAACCTACTAACCTGTGTGTATTTGGAGTGTGGTCTCTGGCGCGGTAAGGCAGAAACTCTACCGCTGCACCACAGCGCTGCCCCACTCTCTTCTTTCTCTTTGAAATATTATGTATAATTTGTTTGAATGTACTTGGCTGAGTGTATATGCCCGTGATGTTGCTGCAAGCAAGATTTCCATTGTATCGGTGCTTCAACATACTTGTGAACAAGACAATAAACTCAACTCGACTCGAAAGACGAAACACCCAAACCATGAGTTGCTTGTTCAGGCCATGTTTCAAAAATTTGAACGTAGAAATGGGGAATGATTGTGAAACTTATTTGAAATCTATCCATTTTTATATATTAATTTGGAAATTAGTAACACAACATTCTTGCATTAATATACTACTTTTTCCGACCTCTGCCATCCCGAAGCAGTTTGTTGTCTGTTTTGAAATGTGGTTTCTTTATCAAAGGTAGAATTACTGTGTTCATAAGTTATAGGAGCAGAATTAGGCCATTCGGCCCATCGCCTACCCTGCCTTTCGATCATGTCTGATCTACCTTTCCCTCTCAACCCCATTCTCCTGCCTTCTCCCCGTAACCCCTGAAACCTGTACTAATCAAGAATCTGACAACACATTGAGTTCTCAATATTGGCAGCAATCTGAGAACGTGCCACAATGTTAAGCATGTCACTGCACCAGAGGGGATTCGGAAGAGATTGATGAGGGGGTAGCCATTGGTGGAGAAGTATTATTCTGAAGTAAGTGACGTAAACTCCTAATTCCACGACATGTGGTGACGCAGTTGGTAGGTTCTCAAGTTTGGCCAGGATTGTTGGTAAAAGACCAAAGCAAAAGGTTCAATCCCTGCGTGAACCAAAGGAAAAACATTTCACAAAGTTGAATATTTTCCATGCAACACGACTTTCATGCACTGGGGAGATGTCTAATTTCCAGACAAAATTAAAAAAGAATAGCATCGGCACCCTCCTGCCTGTCTGCCCTGGTGCTGGGCTCACCAATGCACATCACATCCAGCCCCTCGGTTTTAAGCCAGGGGAGGATTAGCATTCAATTGGCAACCACACTCTGAATGGGATCGCTGAACCTGTGGAAGAAGGTTTAGAAGAATAGGTGACATTTCGGATCAGAACCCCTTTTTCAGTCGGAAGAAGAGTTCCAACCCAAAGTTACTCCAGCATTTTGTGTTTATCTTCAGTATAAAGAAGTTACTTTCGACATGAAAAAGCGCGACTAGGTGTATGTTATTTTATTGCTTTTGTTAATATCGTGTCTTAAAATGAATATTAACTTTTTAATTTTTCTGTGCCCATTTTAAAATTATTTTCACTTAATTAATTCTACCTGAATAGTTTACAATTCTCTTTTGAGGCAAAGGCCAATTGGAACCTGTGTAAATGCTAGACTATACATGAATACAACAAGCCATCCACAGCGTACAGATACAGGATAAACTGAATAACATTTAGTGGAAGATAAAATCCAGTAAAGTCCAATTAAAGATCGTCCGAGGGTCTCCGATGAGGCAGATAGTAGGTCAGAACCGCTCTCTAGTTGGTGAGAGATGGTTCAGTTGCCTGATAATAGCTGGGACGAAACTGTCCCTGAATCTCTGTTCACATGAAGGAAGTTATGTAATATCTAGTCAGCAAAGATGCAAGAGTAAACCAAAAGTTGGAATTGTTGGTTTTTTGCAAGCACAACCATTAACCTAGTGGACAAGACTCTTTTTCTGGGATTTCTCAGGAATCCAGTAAGTGGCTTTCAGCAAAATGGCGACAGAAAAGACATACTCATTCTCTGGAGGATATGTTAGCAACAACTTGACCAAAGCCCTATCTGACCAACAGTATGCTTATAGTGTATTGTATTAAATATAAGATAGATGGCAGAGATTAAAAAGTCATGATTAAATTCTAAGCTGTGCTACAAGGCATTGAATTCTAGTTGAAAGCTGTAAGACAGTATGATTTGCTATAATCAATCAACAATTTTGATCGGGAATCCTGCTGATCCTCCAGGGACAAACTATCAATTGGAAAGGGGCCACCAACAGCCAATCTTCTGCGGTACAAAGTGTCCGCATTCATCCGTCTGTGCCAGGAAGCTGTTAATTCTATCTCGTAATTTCCATTAATATGAAAGCTTTGAAAGCTTTTCCAAAGGAACAAAAGAAAAGGAAAAATGCAGATGCAGGAAATCTGAAACAAAAACATAAACAAGAGAAGGAAATCTGAAATAAAGAAGATGTTGCAACACTTGGGTCAGGCAGCATCTGCGGAAACAGAGACAGAGACAAAGTTTCTACGTCCTTTTGTCAAAAGGAACCTGCGGCGAACCATGAGAAAGCCAACTTCAGGAGTCTTTTTAATTTTTGATCTAGTTATCTAGTTAAATAAATAGCGATGATATTAAATCCCATGGTAAGATCAAGTTTATTGTTTGCTCTAAAGATATATTTGTCTGAATCAATTTGACTCTGAAATGTGTAAGACTAAGGTCAGTGTTCATATTATGCTACTAGATGATGCCAAAATATTATAAAAACATAAATCGTCAGGTATGTTACAAATATTATGATTAACAAATGATATATTAGCACACACTTAAATTGGCTGCTCTCAACCAGTTTACAAGTTTTGAAATTGCTACTTAGATAGACACAAAGTTCCGGAGTTACTCAGCGAGTCAGTCAGACGTTTCGGGTCGGGACCCTCTCATTCAACAGCATCTCCTTCCAACACCTCCCACTTTCTCAAAATCAAAGGCATAGTCATAGGCACTCGCATGGGCCCAAGCTGTGCCTGTCATTTTGTCGGGTACGTTGATCAGTCTTTATTACTACAATGAGCATTTGTCGGCACTGGGACTGTACTCGCTGGCTACAAAAATGAGGGGGGGGGGGGACCCTTTGAAACATAGAGAATAGTGAAAGGCTTGGATAGAGTGGTGTGGAGAGGATGTTTCCACTAGTGGGAAAGTCTAGGACTAGAGGTCATAGCTTCAGAATTAAAGGACATTATTTGAGGAAGGAGATGAGGAGAAATTTATTTCATCAAAGGGTGGTGAATCTGTGGAATTCTTTGCCACAGAAAGCTGTGGAGGCCAAGTCAGTGGATATTTTAAGGCATAGATAGATTGATTAGTACAGGTATCAGAGATTATGGGGAGAAGGCAGGCGAATGAGGTTAGGAGGGAGAGATAGATCAGCCATGATTGAATAGCGTAGTAGATTTGATGGCCAAATGGTCTAATTCTCCTCCTATCACTTATGAGCTTATTCCAGGCGTACACTGGCCCTCTACCCCAACTCTTTCTCTGCTACATTGACCACTGCATCAGGGCTACAACCTGCGCTCGTGAAATGATCTTGCCTTGTAACTTTTAAAGAAAGTCTGAAGAAGGGTCTCGACCCGAAACGTCGCCTATCTCCTTCGCTCCTTAGATGCTGCTGCACCCGCTGAGTTTCTCCAGCTTTTTGTGTACCCTTGCCTTGTAACTTGTCAATACTGTACCTGCTTAGTTTTTCAGTCAGGTTTGGCATGAGCCACAATAATTAAATACGTCACTAGACTGTACAACAAATAAGGAGCAGGCAGGAACCTGGCATGTTCATTACATTTCCATTAATACCAGTTCATCATCTTTTATAGCCATACTTACTTTCTTCGTTTAAATTAAGATTTTGCAGAGACTTGTTTCAAGTTCCGAACTGAGGTGGCTGCACGGATATTCCCGTAGGAACTCACTGTACGGAGTCTCGGGACAGCAGGCCCATCGCGTACTGGCGTGAAGTTCCCAGGTTCTGCAAGTTTAATGATGGAAATAAATCAGTGCGATAAGTTTATAGTTTAAACCAGTTGCCACATCTGTTTAATATAAGATTTATTTGAGATTTCTGGGCTTTGCAGGAAGTAGTTAAAATAATTTAACAAGTAAAATTATTGAGCAATCATGTGAGCAATCATGCCCATAGCCTTTGTTACCAGTGTAAACCTGCTGCATGGATGAAGGGCCTGTCCCGCTTGGGCCGTCACTTACGCGGCAGGCCGGTAGTGTCGGTCGCGTGACAGTCCCGCGAGAGTCGCGCGTATCATCATGCGCCCGCACAGCCGTCTGGAGCGCGTGACGTCATTTGAAGATGGACACAAAATGCAGGAGCAACTCAGCGGGACCGGAATGGATGATGTTTCGGGTTGAGACCCTTCTTCAGTCTGAAAGAAGTGTCTTGACCCGAAACGTCACCCATTCCTTCTCTCCAGAGATGCTGCTGGTCCCGCTGAGTTACACCTGCATTTTGTGTCTATCTTCAATCTTCTTGGCCCCGCTCTGGGAGTAGAAGTGGGGGGGGATCCGGACTGCAATGGCCGTGAGCCCCAGGCCGAGCTCGGCGATCATTTACCTGCTTCTGCTGCTGTTGGAGGTGAGACGTTGCGTCGCGCCAGGGTCTTGGGCCTATCCCACTTTGGCCGTCAGTTACACGACAGGCCGGTGGCGCGCAAAGATTTCGTGCGGGACGAAGTCCACACTCCTCCACAACACTCCATGCGCCCGTCCCCGCGCTACCCACACGCTATCCCCACGCTACCCACACGCTAGCAGGTCACGTAAATGGCACGCCAAAGACAGCCAAGTGGGACAGGCCCTTAAAGGTGTTGAGCATGATATGAAATATGCTATATTGATGGAACAGTGGGATAATTATAGTAAACAAAAGATGCACAGTCATGTCCGGGATAACTTAGGATGATAAATGGCTTTACTTGTGAGAATGTATTATGACAACTCAAAACAAAAGCAAAATAAATTTAGACGGTTTTTGAGACTAATCATCTTTCAAGATCACCTCTAAAAGATATTTTTCAATAAAGGGTGTTCTGGATTAAAACTGACAATGCTCTTTATAGGGTGGCGCAGCGGCAGAGCTGCTGCCTTACAACGCCAGAGACCTGGGCTACGGGTCCTAACTATGGGTGCTGTCTGTACGGAGTTTCTATATTGTCCCTGTGACCTCGTGGGTTTTCTCCGGGTGCTTCGGTTTCCTCCCACACCCCAAAGACATACAGGTTTATAGGTTAATTGGCTTCGGTAAAAATAATAAAATTGTCCCTAGTCCGTAGGATAGTGCCAGTGTACAAGGATTGCTGGTCGGCACAGAATCGGTGGGCCATAGCGCCTGTTTCTGCGGTGTATCTCTAAACTAAACTAAACCGTATCATGAAAAATTGTTAGCGCGAGTCTGTCTCGTGCCAGCGGAAGAGCAACTATAACATTGTATTGGGTGGATGTGTTAACATTTAGCCTTCCTCATATGTATAAATTTAGTTTCTAAGATTGATTCAATAAAGGGAAATGTTTTGACACATGAATAAGAACCTTTCATGCGTGGCTACGTGGGGGTGGTGGAGTTAATGGATCTGTGCACACTGACAACTGCCATAATGCTGGTTTACGTTGATTAAGGAAAGAAATCTTTAATATATCCGACCTCATCCAGTCCATCACTTGTGCTGTGGTTTCTTTGACATGAAGCAAAAATTTCCATCGCATGATGGATAAACAGCAGCTGTGCTAACAATCTCTACGTCTGAAAATGAAGCAAGAGCAATTATTTAATATATCCAACTTTCTTGATGAGTTTAGTTTAGTTTAGAGATACAGCACGAAACAGGCCCTTCGGCCCTGCTGACCAGTGATCCCTATCCTACTAACGCAATCCTACACACACCAGGAACAATTTGCAATTTTACCGAAGCCAATTAACCTACAAACCTGTTCGTCTTTGCAGTATGGAAGGAAACCGGAGCATGCGGAGAAAACCCATGCAGGTCATGGGAAGAACGTACAAACTCCGTGCAGACAGCACCGAGGTCAGGTTCGAACGCAGGTTTCTGGCGATATGAGGCAGCAGCTCTACCACTGCCATCCAAATTAACCTGGACTAACATAGCTTGAATAGGGCATGGGACATAATTTACAATATAGCTGAAAACAACATTTCTGTATTACTTTGACTTTCATGTTAAACTCAAGAGAGTACAGATTGAAAATATCTACCGATCACACTGGCAGGGGAGGGAAGCGGGTAGTTCTTCTCTTCTTCCATGAACTGCAATGCCACGGTGCAGAAATTACTTTCATACTGAATGACAAGATGACTGAATGCCACAACCAATTCCTGCCAATTAAAAAAATAAACCTGTCAAGCTGAATAAATTAAACATGGAATAAATTCAACAACCTAAATTAGGTTTTATGTCATTGCCCAAAACACGAGCGACAGGAGGAAGTTTCCAGAAAAGCATCAAGAGGCATAAATCCGAATTAACTCAACTACAACCACTGTAAATCCATGCAAGCAAAAGATTAAAAAATCATTTACAACCTTTTCGTCAAGATCATCATGCATCTGGGCCACAATAAAAAATGAGACCAACTCAGCCCTCACTCGAAATATCAGAATATGAAGATGCCATTAAGAAACACAGTGATAAAATGTGCAGACACAAGGAACTGTAGATGTTGGTTTGCAAAAATAAAAGACACAAAGTGCTGGAGTGACCCAGCAGTCAGGCAGCATGGCTGGAGATCACGGATTGGCGACGTTTCTGGTTGGAACCAAAATATGCATCGTATAGAGGGACAAAAAATATCCTTGAAAGGAAAAATAAAATATTTGAAAGTATCTAAATGGGGATAGAGCCCAATAATGTTAGTAATAATTGATGTTAATACATTTATGATTTTTACATGAAGACACTGAGTCCTGATGCAGGGTCTTGATCCGAAACGTCGACTTGCCCGTTTGCTTCCACAGATGCTGATTGACCTGCCGAGTTCTTCCAGTATTCTGCTGTTGTTTAAATCGAGACTCTTTTTGAATTCTATTCTGCAGCTCTGCAAGTGATGCCCTTTCATACGAAAGGCAATGTTGTTTCTCAATAGACTTTACACAGGCAAGAGAGCACTGTCCATCAGCTCGCTTCAGAGCAAGTGGACCCTACATCATTCCCCGCCCTCCAGACGTTACTTGGAAAGCTGTGACGGAAAGGTTAATCAAATTAACATTCAATCGATGGAGAAAGGTGAAGGTGAACTGAGATCCTGCAAATATATGTTTCAGCTTCAGAATTAACATAGTCTATTCATGCATGTCTCAGGGTATCAATAGCCTTCGCCTGTTTCTGTGTTTTATGATTCTATGACTCATTTAAGCAAGTCAGCTTTTTTCTCAGTCTACCCTGTCATTGTCAGTGGGTCAGCCGTGATCACAATGAATGGCGGCGCTGACTCGAAGGGCCGAATGGCCTACCCCTGCACTTATTGTCTATTGATACTGGGACTCTTGAGCAAATATCTCAAAGCAGCAATACCGATTTTCGTCGTTTTGCCCGCGTTTAAACGTAAAAACTATGCAAAAATGGAACCAAGGGACAGAAAACCCACACGTGCCAAACCAATCAACGCTTCCCCGAACCAAATCAAAACCAGTAGCCATAGATCAGTCAAAAAGTCCAACAGAGGATGTACTTCCTGCGGCAGCTGAGGAAGCACAATCTGCCACAGGCAATGATGGGCCATCGTAGAGTCTGTTCTCACCTTCTCCATCATGGTCTGGTTCGGCTCAGCCACCAAGCACGACACCTGGAGGCTGCATCGAATCGTCAGATCAGCAGAGAAGGTTATTGGCTGCAACCTTCCCTCCATTGACGAACTGTACACTGCAAGGGCCAGGAAGCGAGCGGGCAAGATCATCTCTGACCCCTCTCACCCTGGCCACAAACTCATTGAATCACTTCCCTCTGGAAGGCGACTCCGGATTGTCAAAGCTGCCACAGCCAGACATAAAAACAGTTTTTATCCACGAGTAGTTGCTCTACTCAACAGCCAAAAATCTGTAGCCTCCCTTTGATCTGGTATTTTGTTGGTTCACATGCTTGATCAATGGTGTTTTATCATTAATGTCTTATTATTATTAATGTTTAGTGTTTTCTGAGTCATTCGTAACTGTTACTGTATGTCATGTTGTTACTTGTGGGCGGAGCACCAAGGCAAATTCCTTGTATGTGAATACTTGGCCAATAAACGTACTTACTTACAGATGGTGCCTTGCCTGCTGTGTTTCCAGCATTTCTTATTTTTATTAGAGTGATGATGCAGCATTAAATGAGCACATACAAACTCTGCATCTCACTGTCACAATGATCACATTTTTATAATAAAAAATACGCAAAACCAAAAGGCATTTGTGCGTTCCTGTTTGGATACCTGGAATTTTCGGGCACCATATAATTGTTAACACTCTCTCTCTCTCTCCTATTGCGGGCATGCATACTAAACGGAAAGAACTACTTGCTTCCGTGCATATGTGTTCAAGACTCCTTTAAATTGTCCCGTATGGGGAAAACATTGCTAGCTGCCTTTATTATACTCTCTCTGGCAGATAGGAAGCCTTCCGTGCAACTACCATTGGTTAATACTCTTAATATTCAAGTGTTGTCCAAGTTTCTGAAATGGTCGACTGTGAAATATTTATCTATCCAATAACACAGAAATGGTGAGAAAAGTCAAAAGGCTTAAACCACCCACCTTCCGAACGACAGGACTTCCATCATTTATTAACTGGGCTAACATCATAGCTACGTTGTGATCAATTGTAGTGGAATGATCAGTTCTCTCTGCTGAATTGCCAACAAATGTGCCCAAGGCAAACACAGCAGAACATCGCACCTGGAAAAAAGTTCACAAAAACTCTCAGAGAAAAAAGGCTTGCAATCTTGAGATCATATTTTAATGCCATGCGATTTTACAGTTCTATAATGGTAGTTTTTATTTTGCTAAAGTATCTTAACAATTTGTAACTATTCAAACGTGCTGTAGAAAATATATCTAGAAATCCTCCAAGACCCAAGTATCAAATGAAGTACATATACAGGATTGGACACTTGGCCGTGTGCATCGATCGGAAAGGTTGATTGGGATATGGACAAAATGTGGGTGAATGGGACTAACTTGGACGGGGCATCTTGGTCGGCATGGATGAGTTGGGCCGAAGGGCCTGTTGATTCTAACTCTATTCATCAGGATAATCACAATAGTTTAAAGAAGGCTTCAGCAACAATATTCAGTGTTGTGGCTGTAGTTAGTTTGAATCTTCAGAAACGGTCACAGGGACGCAGCGGAGAGTTGCTGCCTTACAGCGAATGCAGCGCCGGAGACCCGGGTTCAATCCCGACTACGGTAGCTCTCTGTGCGGAGTTTGTACGTTCCCCCCGTGACCTGGGTTTTCTCCGAGATCTTCGGTTTCCTCCCATACTCCAAAGACCAAATGTCGATTGTTTGCAAGTTAATTGGCTTTCTAAATGTTTTTTTTTTAAAGTCCCTAGTAGGTGTAGGATAGTGTTAATCAAAGATCCTATAGTGGAGCAAGATAGACCACTCCTGTTAAATGCAATGGGCTGACATGTAGTACGCAATGGAAGGGAACGTGGGCCTTTTTTTCATCCATTTCAGTAACAGGACCCGACCCGACGCAGTGTAATCAACGATGCGGGGGAACAGTTTGTGTTAATAAATTAAAATTCTGAAAATGAGGAGTAGATTTTTACCAAATAACTTTTTTTACGAGGATGTTTCCGTAACCGGCTTCCGTCTCTGCACTAGTATTCTATGGGATCTTCGGTGCGGAGACGGAAGCCGGTTACGGAAATGGGGCCTTAAATTACCCATGAATCTGCCCATGACCGTACTACGCCTTTTTCGTTGAGTGGACTATCTTGCTCGCTGTAGGATCTTTGGTGTTATTATTATTTACTTAATTATATTTTATTAAACAGAACAAGACAAAAAAAGAGAAGGAAACAAACAAAAGAAAAAAGACATCAAAGAAAAAAATAAAAATAACATAAGAGCCGCCAGACATAACAGTTTGGTGCAATCCATATGGTGCTACACAGTCAAGTATTGCAAGAGCACAAGTAAAAAGCACAGGACTACATCACTGCGAATAATATGAGCTTATGAAATTATTGGTCTTTGAGGTGGTTGATAAATGGTCCCCAAACACTTAAAAAGTTGTTGGGTATCTTGGAGTTGTAGAAGCGTACCCTTTCCATCTGTATGATTGTTATCATTTCATTGAGCCATTTTTTGAAGCAGGGCGGTGTGGGAGATTTCCAGTCTGTTAAGATCATTTCCTTGGCTGCCACCATACCAAGCATCAGTGCTTGTTGTTCTTCAGACGTGAAGTACAAAGCAGTCTGAGCATCCAAAAAGTGCCAGTTCTGGATCAGGGGGAATCTCTTTTCCATAAACCCCAGAGAACCACGTAAATATTTCAGACCAGTATCTTTGTATATGAGTACAGAGCCAGAAAATGTGTGTTAAAGAACCATCTGCACCTTTGCATCTGTCACATAATGGAGAAATAGCTGGGTAGATTGGATGTAATTTGGTCTTGAGTAATGAAGTCTATGGATGACTTTAAACTGGATCAGTTTATAACTGGCATTGATCAAACAAGTTTGGATTCTGGTCAAACCTTCATTCCAAATGTCGTCAGACACCTTGAAATTTAGCTCAGTAGACCAGGCTTCTTTTAGATGGTTAGTGGATACAGAGGTGGTGAATAGACGTGCAAAGTGAGATATTAGATTTTTGGAGTCTGGAGAAAGCTGCAGGAGCTCGTAGAGTGGGCAACTGTCGGGCATGGTTTGAAAATTTTTAAATTTGGTCTTTAACGTAGTGCCTAAGTTGGAGATAGCGAAAAAAAAGAGAGTTGGAAAGGTTAAATTTTGATTTCAGCTGATTAAACAAAGCAAACTTTCTGTCTATATATCTCTGAGGGGCGGAAGGCCCTTGTCCCTCCAGACAGCAAACACCCCATCTGTCTGTGATGGCAAAAAGGAGTGGTTGTGACATACGGGGGTGTAAATAGACACGTTTGACAATGCACTGAAACTTCTTATCTGATTTAAAATTCAAATAGAATTTCTTAACATAAAATTCTCACCAACCAACTTGTGAGGCGATTCTGCTTTGGAAAATAGCAAAGTACAGAGGGAGGAATTTTTCACTGCTGTGCTTTCAATGTTTAGTCACAGGGGGTTAATATTGTTATTCAAAATTTCATCTGGGAATCCCCTTTGCCAGTAGATCAGGGCTCTAGCATTGGCTGCCCAATAGTAGTGCCTAAATACAGGAAGGCCCATGCCTCCCTCATTTTTTGGCATTTGAAGATGCGCCTTTGATATATGGTGGGCTTTACAGCCCCAAATAAATCGAAGGATAATGGAGTCGAGTTTTTTAAAGAATGATGAAGTAAGAAAAATTGGAAGGTTTTGAAATAAATATAAAAATCTAGGAAGAGACACCATCTTGATAGCGTTAATACGCCACTCTATAGACAAGGGTAAAATCCTCCACTTCTCTATGTTCAGTTTTAACTGTGTAATCATATCAGCATTGTTGAGTTTGAATATAAATTTGGGGTTTAGGGGTATTTTGAGTCCTAGATATGTAAAATGGTCATATACTATCTTAAATAGTAGAACCTCAAGGAAATCTGAATCTATACTGTCTGATAAAGGCATAAACTCGCTCTTACTCCAGTTGACTGTGTATCCGGAAAGCTTGTCAAATCATTTAATAAAATCTAACAAGGGAGGGACAGAGGCTTCTGGATAGGAGAGATACAATGTGTCATCGGCGTAAAGTCCCACACGGCTTTCCACATTCCCCACTTTAATACCCCTGATGTTAGGGTGACTCCTGATACCTATTGCTAGGGGTTCCAGAGCAATATCAAAGAGTAGGGGGGACAGAGCATCTCCCTGTCTGACCCCACGTTGTAAGTCAGAAGGTTCAGATTTATCATTATTAGTGAGGATGGCTGATGTCGGACAAAGATACACCATTTTGACTCATGCAATAAAGGAATCCCCAAACCCAAATATTTTAAGTGTCTCTAACATATAGGGCCACTCTATCTGGTCGAACGCTTATTCAGATTGGTATACATATCTAAGGATAAGATGCTTAGATGCCGCTCTGGAATCCCCCCTCTTGGTGGAGCTATATAGATTATTCAGGAGTCGACGCATATTACAAAATGAAAATCTACCTGGAATAAACCCTGTTTGGTCAGGGTGTATAATTGATGAAATATGCTTCCCCAGTCTATTAGCTATTATTTTTGTGATAGTCTTTTGATCAAAGTTGAGGAGAGCAATTGGCTTATAGCTGCCAGGTTCAGTTTTATCCTTGTCTTTTTTAAACAGGATGCATATATTTGCCTCATACAGGGACTTCGGAAATCTGTTATTCTTAATAGAATCATTGATCATCCTAATTACGTGATTGATCATCCTTTGATCATTGATCATCCTAATTCTAAACCAACATGTGGAGGAACCAACAAGAGAGCAGGCTATTCTAGACTGGATATTGAGTAATGAGGAAGGGTTAGTTAGCAGCCTTGTTGTACGTGACCCCTTGGGCAAGAGTGGCCATAATATGGTTGAGTTCTTCATTAGGATGGAGAGTGACATTGTTAATTCAGAAACATGGGTCCTGAACTTAAAGAAAGGTAACTTTGAGGGTATGAGACATGAATTGGCCAAGATAGACTGGCAATTGATTCTTGAAGGGTTGACGGTGGATTTGCAATGGAAGGCATTTAAAGACTGCATGGATGAACTACAACAATTCTTCATCACAGTATGGCAAAAGAATAAATCAGGGAAGGTGGCGCATCCGTGGATAACGAGGGAAATCAGGGATAGTATCAAAGAAAAAGATGAAGCGTACAAATTAGCCAGAAAAAGCAGCCTACCAGGGGACTGGGAGAAATTCAGAGACCAACAGAGGAGGACAAAGGGCAATTAGGAAAGGGAAAATGGAGTATGAAAGAAAACTGGCAGGAAACATAAAAACTGACTGCAAAAGTTTTTATTGATATGTGAAGCGCAAAAGATTAGTTAAAACAAATGTAGGTTCCTTGCAGTCAGAAACGGGTGAATTGATCATGGGGAACAAGGACATGGCAGACCAATTGAATAGCTACTTTGGTTCTGTCTTCACTAAGGAAGACATAAATAATTTGCCGGAAATAGCAGGGGATCGCGGGTCAAATGAGATGGAGGAAATGAGTGAAATCCAGGTTAGCCGGAAAGTGGTGTTGGGTAAATTGAATGGATTAAAGGCTGATAAATCCCCAGGGCCAGATAGGCTGCATCCCACGGTACTTAAGGAAGTAGCCCCAGAAATAGCAGATGCCTTAGTGATAATTTTTCAAAACTCTTTAGATTCTGGAGTGGTTCCTGAGGATTGGAGGGTAGCTAATGTAACCCCACTTTTTAAAAAAGGGAGGGAGAGAGAAAACGGGGAATTACAGACCAGTTAGTCTAACATCGGTAGTGGGGAAACTGCTAGAGTCAATTATTAAAGATGGGATAGCAGCGCATTTGGAAAGTGGTGAAATCACTGGACAAAGTCAGCATGGATTTACGAAGGGTAAATCATGTCTGACGAATCTTATTGAATTTTTTGAGGATGTAACTAGTAGAGTGGATAAGGGAGAAGCAGTGGATGTGTATCTGGACTTTCAGAAGACTTTCGACAAGGTCCCACACAAGAGATTGGTATACAAACTTAAAGCACACGGTATTGGTGGTTCAGTATTGATGTGGATAGAGAACTGGCTGGCAGACAGGAAGCAAAGAGTAGGATTGAACAGGTCCTTTTCAGGATGGCAGACAGTGACTAGTGGGGTGCCGCAAGGCTCAGTGCTGGGACCCCAGCTATTTACAATATACATTAATGAATTTGGACGAGGGAATTAAATGCAACATCTCGAAGTTTGCGGATGACACGAAGCTGGTGGACAGTGTTAGCTGTGAGGAGGATGCTAGGAGGCTGCAGGATGACTTGGATAGACTGGGTGAGTGGGCAAATGCATGGCAGATGCAGTATAATGTGGATAAATGTGAGGTTATCCACTTTGGTGGCAAAAACAGGAAGGTAGATTATTATTTGAATGGTGACCGATTAGGAAAAGGGGAGATGCAGCGAGACCTGGGTGTCATGGTACATCAGTCATTGAAAGTAGGCATGCAGGTGCAGCAGGCTGTGAAGAAAGCGAATGGTATGTTGGCATTCAGAGCAAAAGGATTTGAGTACAAGAGCAGGGAGGTTCTACTGCAGTTGTACAGGGTCTTGGTGAGGCCACACCTCGAGTATTGCGTACAGTTTTGGTCTCCTAATCTGAGGAAAGACATTCTTGCCATAGAGGGAGTACAGAGAAGGTTCACCAGACTGATTCCTGGGATGGCACAACTTCCATATGAAGAAAGACTGGATAGACTTGGCTTGTACTCGCTGGAATTTAGAAGATTGAGGGGTGATCTCATAGAGACTTACAAAATTCTTAAGGGGTTGGACAGGCTAGATGCAGGAAGATTGTTCCCGATGTTGGGGAAGTCCAGGACAAGGGGTCACAGTTTAAGGATAAGGGGGAAGTCTTATAGGACCGAGATGAGAAAATCGTTTTTCACACAGAGAGTGGTGAATCTGTGGAATTCTCTGCCACAGAAGGTAGTTGAGGCCAGTTTGTTGGCCATATTTAAGAGGGAGTTGGATGTGGCCCTTGTGCCTGAAGGGATCAGGGGCTATGGAGAGAAGGCGAGTACATGATACTGAGTTGGATGATCAGCCATGATCATATTGAATGGCGGTGCAGGCTCGAAGGGCCGAATGACCTGCTCCTGCACCTAATTTCTATGTTTCTATGTTTCTAAGTGGGGCAAGCAACTTATGAAATGCTTTGTAGAATTCACAACCAAATCCATCCGGTCCAGCCGCTTTACCGGAGGGAAAAGATTTAATAGCCTCAACTAGCTCGCTTTCTAAGAAATTTGAGTCCAGTTCTAGCCTGGCTGATTCATCTAGTTTTGGCAAACTGAGGGAGTCAAAGAGACCTGCAAAATCTGCATTAGTGGCCCGAGTTTTAGCAGTATATAATTCTGAGTAAAATACTTTGAAGCGGTTGTTTATTTCTTTAGGATTGGTAAGCAAATCACCTGTTTTGGATTTGATTTTATGGATTGCACGACTCGCCTGTTCCCCTTTTAATTGTCTGGCCAGCAGCCTCTCTGGTTTATCGCCCAACTCAAAGTGTCTCTGTCTGAGCTTGAGTAGAAGCTTGCCAACATTTTCACTAAGAATATGATTATATTCATATTTTAAATTCAAGATTTTGTTGTAATCCTCTTGTAGGAGAGAATTCCTATAAGTTTGTTCAAGAATTAGAAGTGCTTTTTCGATTTCTACCAATTGATGACGCTGTTCCCTTCTTTTGGAGACTACATAGGATATAATGTGACCCCTTATTACCACCTTAAGGGTCTTTGGTGTTAATATGTGGGGATCGCTGGTCGGCGCGGACCAGGTGGGTCGAATGCCCTGTTTCTGCGCTGTATCCCTAAGCCAGACAAAACAAAACTAAAATTTAAAATTATGCAAAACCAAACGCAGTCAGTCAGCACCAGAAAAAATGCCATCGATCCCAATTGGAGCATTTTTTGCCACCCCGGTTCGAACCTGAGGAAGGGTGCTGTCTGTATAGAGTTTGTACACTCTCCCTGTGACCGCGTGGGTTTTCTCCGTTTACTGCAGTTTCCACCCACATTCCAAAGACGTACAGGTTTGTTCCTTAATGGGCTTCGATGAAAAATATTGTAAATTGTCCCTAGTGTGTCGGAGAGTGCTAGTGCACGGGGATATTGCTGCTTGAGGCGGACTTGGTGGGCCAAAGAGTCTGTTTCCGCGCTGTATCTCTAAACTAAACTAGTGTAAATGATGTTAGTATCTGGGGTGGCTGCCAGCACAGACTCAATGGGCTGAAGGGTGGTGAATCTGTGGAATCCTTTGCCACAGACGGATGCGGAGGCAAAGGATATATTTAAGGCAGAGATAGATAGATGATTAGTACGGGTGTCAAAGGTTATGGGGAGAAGGCAGGAGAATGGGGTTAGGAGGGAGAGATAGATCAACCGTGATTGAATGGCGGAGTAGACTTGATGGGCTGAAGGGCCTCATTCTACTCTTATCACTTATGATTTCTTTGCTGTTTGTCTCCATGATTCAATGACATGGAAAATAGATTTGGAATCTTCCAAAAGACAATATTATCTGCCTAGGCGCCATGCTGCAGTGTCAAACTGAGAAACAGGAATGCTAGTAACTGAGTCACATCTGGCATTTCACATTCCAGTGGAAGATCCGATCTACGTGCCAGTTCATTGAATGCAAAAATGGAACACTAAGTTGTTGATTCGCAAAGCTTCACATTAATAAATTGTATGAACTTCAGCATTTTTTTTGTTAGCTGAGTGAAAAATAATTGGTTTGCTTTGCTCGACTGCAGGCACGAGCCCTGACTCATTCGTGTCATGTGCGTCAGATGTTTAGGGGGATCAAGAGCCACTGGAAAACTGAGCACATCATTTATCTGAATATTTCTCAAGTGCTGCCTCTTCATAAAACCACGGACCATGACCCCTTAAATGACGAGTGAGGAAATACTCCAACCACCAAATCTCCTGACATTCATTACAAATCTCCTGACATTCATTACAAAGATCTCTACAAAGCGGAGGCCGCGCGCCAACTCTCGGACACCTCCTCCAACTTACCCCTGGACCATGACCCCACTGACGAGCACCAGGCCACCATCTCGAGCACCATAACCAACTTCATCAACTCCGGCTCCTACCCCCCCGAGCCTCCAACCTCATCGTTTCCCAGCCCCGCACGGCCCGATTTTACCTTCTCCTCAAAATCCACAACCCGACTGCCCCGGCAGACCCATTGTCTCTGCCTGTTCGTGCCCCACCGAACACATTTCCACATACCTCGACGCCATCCTATCCCCTTTGTTAAATCCCTCCCCACCTACGTTCAAGACACCTCAGACACTCTCCGTCGGCTCCGCGCATTCCATTCTCCAGGCCCCCATCCTCTCATCTTCACCATGGACGTCCAGTCACTCTACACCTCCATCCCCCACCAAGATGGTCTCAAAGCCCTCCGGTTCTTCCTCGACCAGAGGAGCAACCCATATCCGTCCACTGACACCCTCCTCTGCCTAGCGGAGTTGGTCCTTACCCTCAATAACTTCTCTTTTGACTCCTCCCATTTCCTCCAAACACAAGGCTTAGCTATGGGCACACGCATGGGCCCCAGCTACGCTTGCCTCTTTGTCGGGTACGTCGAACAATCCTTGTTCTCGGCGTACCAGGGCCCCATCCCCGACCTCTACCTCCGTTACATCGACGACTGCTTTGGTGCCACCTCCTGCACCCACACACAACTTCATCCATTTCACCACCAACTTCCATCCGGCACTCAAATACACTTGGACCATTTCCGACATTTCCCTACCATTCCTTGACCTCACCATCTCTATTGCAGGTGATACACTCCTGACCGATATCCACTACAAACCAACTGACTCCCACAGCTACCTGGACTACTCTTCCTCCCACCCTGCTTCCTGTAAGGACACCATCCCCTATTCCCAATTCCTCCGTCTACGCCGCATCTGCTCCCAGGATGAGGTGTTCCACATCAGGTCATCACAAATGTCCTCATTCTTCAGAGAACGGGGATTCCCCTCCTCCACTATAGATGAGGCTCGCACCAGGGTCTCCTCCATACCCCGCAACAATGCCCTCTCTCCCCATTCCCCCACTCGCAACAAGGGCAGAGTCCCCCTGGTCCTCACCTTTCACCCCACCAGCCGGCATATACAACACATAGTCCTCCGCCAGTTTTGCCACCTCCAACGTGACCCCTCCATTCGCCACATCTTCCCATCTCCTCCCGTCTGCCTTCCGCAAAGACGCTCCCTCCGCAACTCCCTTGTCAATTCATCCCTTCCCTCCCGCTCTACCCCTTCCCCGGGCACTTTCCCTTGCAACCGCAAGCGATGCTACACTTGTCCCTTCACCTCCCCCCTCCACTCTTTTCAGGGACCCAAGCAGTCCTTCCAGGTCCGACAGAGGTTCACCTGCACCTCCTCCAACCTCATCTACTGCATCCGCTGATCCAGATGCCAGCTGATCTATATTGGTGAGACCAAGCGGAGGCTTGGCGATCGTTTCGCCGAACACCTCCGCTCGGTCCGCAATAACCAACCCGACTTGGCATTCCCTCTCTCTCTATCTCTCCCCCACCCAAGTCGCACTAGCTTCTCATTTTCACACCAGAAATTGCTTACAATGGCCTGTTGCCTTTATCATCAATACTTTTTTGCACATCTTTCATTCATTGTTCTTTATCTCTCCACATCACCGTCTATATTTCTCGTTTCCCTGATCCCTAACCAGTCTGAAGAAGGGTCTCGACCCGAGACGTTGCCTATCTCCTTCGCTCCTTAGATGCTGCTGCACCCGCTGAGTTTCTCCAGCCTTTTGTGTACCCTCCTGACATTCATTGTTTAACTAACAAACTATTTTAACTAGCCATTGTAGAAACAAAGAACTGCAGATGCTGGTTTTATAAAAGAAGACACAGAGTGCTGGAGTAGTTCAGCGGATCAGGCAGCATCTCAGGAGAACATGGATCCTGTCGGTGACGTTTCTGGTCTGGACCCTTCTGAAGCATCCCGAAACGTCGCCTAACCATGTACTCCTGAAATGCTGCCTGATCCGCCAAGGCACTCCAGCACTCTGTGTCTTCCCTTAACTACCCATTTATACTTATTATAATGTATATTACTTGTATTTTAGTATATTATATTGTATTTTACTATTGTATTATACTCATTATATTTATATTGCTGCTTGATGAGTCTTGGTGTGCAAAGAAGTGGTGCTATTTCTCCATATTATAACAACAAATACTAAAATAAATTCACTGCCTGAAATCCTGAGATCATGAAGGGCTTCACAGAAGTGCAAGGTTTTCCTTTCTTTGTCATTCCACGGCCTTGGCATCTCGAGGGATGAAAGAAAAACAAGCCTTCAGTCAGACTTCTACAGTTAATCAGTGGTGATCCTCATTAGACAGTGTACATGATCACATGGGATTGCTTTGGCTGTGATCCTATCAACGGATGACAATATTCAATAGACCCACAAACAGAACAAGCAATACGTCACAGGATAGCTGCCGCTGGTGGCAGCTGTAACCCACTGGAATAAAGGAGGAGTAAGTCTAAAAAGAGAACAAGGAAATCCAATTTGTATTATTATGCCATACTAAACCGTTATTTTAAGCACCTGCTACCACAGTTGCACACTTTTTAGTCTCGAAAAGCATCTCTGTTGTCAGCTGTCACTGATTTATACGTTATTTGGCGAGAAAAATGGCAATGTTTAGGAAACATTTAGAGGGGTACATGAATTAGATGGATATGGGCCAAACGCAGGCAGGTGGGATTAGTGTAGATGGGACATGTTAGTCGCCGTGGGCGAGTCGGGCCTGTTTCTATCCTGTATGACTATTATTCTATGAAAAAATCGTAAATACATGGTAGCATTAAAGTCCACCTAACACGCTGTCAAAAATCCAGAAATCTCTCAGGATTTCAGCAGTTCTGGCATAATAGATGGTATAATGGCTTGGATAGGTTGGGTGAGTGGGCAGATACATGGCAGATGCAGTATAATGTGGATAAATGTGAGGTTATCTGTAGATCAAACAGCATTGCTGATTTGATCCATGTCTGGTTTTGCTGCTGACCTGATCAATAATCCATGTCCGCATCCACCAGGTGGTAGTGTGGAAACCGGACATGGATTATGGATCAGGTCAGCAGCAAATCCAGACACGGATCAAATCAGCAATGCTGTTTGATTTATTTTGGTGGCAAGAACAGGAAGGCAGATTATTATCTGAATGGTGTCAGATTAGGAAAAGGGGAGGTGCAACGAGACCTGGGTGTGCTTGTACATCAGTCACTGAAATTAAGCATGCAGGTACAGCAGGCAGTGAAGCAAGTTAATGGCATTTGAGTTTAGGAGCAAGGAGGTCCTACTGCAGTTGTACAGGGACCTGGTGAGACCGCACCTGGAGTATTGTGTGCAATTTTGGTCTCCTAATTTGAGGAAGGACATTATTGCTATTGAGGGAGTGCAGTGTAAGTTCACCAGGTTAATTCCCGGGATAGCGGGATTGACATATGATGAAAGCATGGGTCGACTGTGCTTGAATTCACTGGAAATTAAAAGGATGAGAGGATATCTTATAGAAACATATAAAATTCTTAAAGGATTGGACAGGCTAGATGCAGGAAAAAATGTCCCCGATGTTGGGGGAGACCAGAACCACGGGTCACAGTTTAAGAATAAGGGGTAGGCCACTTAGGACTGAGTTGAGGAAAAACTTCTTCACCCAGAGAGTTGTGAACCTGTGGAATTCTCTGCCACAGAAGGCAGTGGAGGCCAACTCACTGGATGTTTTCGAGAGTTAGTTTAGCTCTTAGGGCTAAAGGAAAATATGGATAAAAAGCAGGAACAGGGCACTGATTTTAGATGATCAGCCATGATCATATTAAATTGCTTACTCCTGCACCTATTTTTCTATGTTCTATGTTTCTATGAATGGATAATGTTTTGGATTGAGACCCTTCTTCAGACTGGTTAGGGACAAGGGAAACGAGAGATATAGACAGTGATGTGGAGAGATAAAGTATGATGAATGAAAGATATGCAAAAAAGTAACGATGATAAAGGAAACAGGCCATTAGAAACATAGAAACATAGAAATTAGGTGCAGGAGTAGGCCATTCAGCCCTTCGAGCCTGCACCGCCATTCAATATGATCATGGCTGATCATCCAACTCAGTATCCCGTACCTGCCTTCTCTCCATACCCTCTGATCCCCTTAGCCACAAGGGCCACATCCAACTCACTCTTAAATATAGCCAATGAACTGGCCTCAACTACCCTCTGTGGCAGAGAGTTCCAGAGACTCACCACTCTCTGTGTGAAGAAAGTCTTTCTCATCTCGGTCTTAAAGGATTTCCCCCTTATCCTTAAGCTGTGACCCCTTGTCCTGGACTTCCCCAACATCGGGAACAATCTTCCTGCATCTAGCCTGTCCAACCCCTTAAGAATTTTGTAAGTTTCTATAAGATCCCCTCTTAATCTCCTAAATTCCAGAGAGTATAAACCAAGTCTATCCAGTCTTTCTTCATAAGACAGTCCTGACATCCCAGGAATCAGTCTGGTGAACCTTCTCTGCACTCCCTCTATGGCAATAATGTCCTTCCTCAGATTTGGAGACCAAAACTGCACGCAATACTCCAGGTGTGGTCTCACCAAGACCCTGTACAACTGAAGTAGAACCTCCCTGCTCCTGTACTCAAATCCTTTTGCTATGAAAGCTAACATACCATTCGCTTTTTTCACTGCCTGCTGCACCTGCATGCCTACTTTCAATGACTGGTGTACCATGACACCCAGGTCTCGCTGCATCTCCCCTTTTCCCAATCGGCCACCATTTAAATAATAGTCCTCTTTGCTGTTTTTGCCACCAAAGTGGATAACCTCACATTTATCCACATTATACTGCATCTGCCAAACATTTGCCCACTCACTCAGCCTATCCAAGTCACCCTGCAGTCTCCTAGCATCCTCCTCACAGCGAACACTGCCCCCCAGCTTAGTGTCATCCGCAAACTTGGAGATATTGCCTTCAATTCCCTCATCCAGATCATTAATATATTGTAAATAGCTGGGGTCCCAGCACTGAGCCCTGCGGTACCCCACTAGTTACTGCCTGCCATTGTGAAAAGGACCCGTTTACTCCTACTCTTTGCTTCCTGTTTGCCAGCCAGTTCTCTATCCACATCAATACTGAACCCCTAATAAAGGAAACAGGCCATTGTTAGCTGTTGGTAGGGTGAAAATTAGAAGCTAGTGCGACTTGGGTGGGGGAGGGATAGAGAGCGAGGGAACGTAGGGTTACCTGAACTGAGAGAAATCAATAATCATACCACTGGGCTGTAAGCTGCCCAAGCAAAATATGAGATGCAGTTCCTCCAATATGCATTTAACCTCACTCTGACAATGGAGGAGACCTCGGACAGAAAGGTCTGTGTAGGAATGGGAAGGAGAATTAAAGTGTCCAGCAACTGGGAGGTAGGTTTAGGCGGGCTGAGCGAAAGTGCCCGCCTAAACCTAGGGATGGAGATGGGAAAATGTGGCTAGTGGTGGGATCCCATTGGAGGTGGCGGAAATGTCGGAGGATTATGTGGTGTTTGCGACGGTTGATAGGACTAGTAAGGACTAGGGGGACTCTGTCTCTGTTGTAACTAGGGGGAGGCGGAGCTGCAGGGTACCGAGGAGACACGAGTGAGGGCCTCATCTATGATGGGAGAGGGAACCCCCGTTCCCTAAAGAATGGGGACATCTCGGATTAAATAGATTTAATACTAACTATGTACTAACTCTCCAAATACGACCACAGTGCACAACTCACTAAATACAAGAACCATGTACTAACTTTACACATACACCAACCAAGTACCAATTTTCCACTTCAGGTCCAATCTAATGCAAACTAAAGTTGATATTTTGTTCAAATAGTAGTAACTAAAAAGTTAATCAGAACATTGAGCTTTGTTGAAGGCTTCTTTTTTCAGGTCGGGAGGAGTTCCCCCCGCCGCGGGTACCATGTAATCCCGTGCTACCTGCTCCATGGTCGGATAGTCGGCGACTAAACCGTCTCCCCCACCTGGTTTGTCGGGTGAGGAGGGGGCTGTGGACCCTCAGCAGGACCAAAAAACAAGACCTGGCAAAGGGCGGATGAGCTCCTCACGAGCCAACGGCCATCCACACTTCAGTAGAAGTTGCGATCGCTGTCCTACACGGCATTGTTGATGTTTTGAACAATGATGATAATGACTTTGGCAACGACTTCAGTTTTCAATACCCTTCGCTATCTGTCTCTATATGAGCAGTTTTTGCACAGAAATATTTTGTCATATAAGGCATACAGTGGCTTGCAAAAGTTTTCATACCCCTTGAACTTTTCCACATTTTGTCACGTTACAACCACAAACGTAAATGTATTTTATTGGGATTTTATGTGATAGACCAACACAAAGTGGCCCATAATTGTGAAGTGGAAGGAAAATGATACATGGTTTTCAAATTTTTTTACAAATAAAAAACTGAAAAGTGTGGCATGCAAAAGTATTCAGCTCCTCTTACTCTGCGATACCCCTAAATAAAATCCAGTGCAACCAATTGCCTTCAGAAGTCACCTAATTAGTAAATAGAGTCCACTTGTGTGTAATCTAATCTCAGTATAAATACAGCTGTTCTGTGAAGGCCTCAGAGGTTCGTTAGAGAACATTAGTGAACAAACAGTATCATGAAGCCCAAGGAACACACTAGACAAGTCAGGCATAAAGTTGTGGAGAAGTTTAAAGCAGGGTTAGGTTATAAAAAAATATCCCAAACTTTGAACATCTCATGGAGCACTGTTCAATCTATCATCCGAAAATGGAAAGAGTATGACACAATGGCAAACCTACCAAGACATGGCCGTCCACCTAAACTGACAGGCCGGGCAGGGAGAACATTGATCAGAGAAGCAGCCAAGAGGCCCATGGTAACTCTGGAGGAGCTGCAGAGATCCACAGCTCAGGTGGGAGATTCTGTCCACAGGACAACTATTAGTCATGCACTCCACAAATCGGGCCTTTATGGAAGAGTGGCAAGAAGAAAGCCATTGTTGAAACAAAGCCATAAGAAGTCCCGTTTGCAGTTTTCCACAAGCCATGTGGGGGACACAGCAAACATGTGGAGGAAGGTGCTCTGGTCTGATGAGACCAAAATTGAAGTTTTTGGCCTAAATGCAAAACGCTATGTGTGGTGGAAAACTAACACTGCACATCACCCTGAACACACCATCCCCACTGTGAAACATGGTGGTGGCAGCATCATGCTGTGGGGATGCTTTTCTTCAGCAGGGACAGTGAAGCTGGTCAGAGTTGATGGGAAGATGGATGGAGCCAAATACAGGGCAATCTTAGAAGAAAACCTGTTAGAGTCTGCAAAAGACTTGATAATGGGGCGGAGGGTTCACTTCCAGCAGTTCAATGGCCCTAAACATACAGACAGAGCTACAATGGAATGGTTTAGATCAAAGGATATTCTTGTGCTAGAATGGCCCAGTCAAAGTCCAGACCTAAATCCAATTGAAAATCTCTGGCAAGACTTGAAAATTGATGTTCACAGACGCTCTCCATCCAATCAGACTGAGCTTGAGCTATTATGCAAAGAAGAATGGGCAAAAATTTCAGTCTCTAGATGTGCAAAGCTGGTAGAGACATACCCCAAAAGACTTGCAGCTGTAATTGCAGCGAAAGGTGGTTCTACAAAGTATTGACTCAATGGGGCTGAATATTTTTGCATGCCACATTTTTCAGCTTTTTATTTGTAATAAAATTTGGAAACCATGTATCATTTTCCTTCCACTTCATAATTATGCACCACTTTGTGTTGGTCTATCACATAAAATCCCAATAAAATTACATTTTCACTTGTGGTTGTAACGTGACAAAATGTGGAAAAGTTCTAGGGGTATGAATACTTTTGCAAGCCACTGTATATGCGTTGATTCATTTCGAGCTTATGGAAACAGTGGCAGAAAGGTTAGCAACATTCAGCAAAAGATGATCTCTCCCAGTATATTTACTATAACAAATAACTATTCAGCGGAACTTAAGTGGCAATTAATACAGTCATCAAAACAAGCCATTCATCCCACCATGTTCATGCAAATCTATGGCACCCACCCACCACTTCCAGCACTTCAATGCTGAATTGATTCAAATGCTCTACTTGACACCTCTTAAAATGCAATCAGTGCCTCTGCTTCCACCACTCTCTGGTAGTGTATTCCAGATACCTATCACACTCTGGGTGGAAAAGGTCACCTTCAAAACCCACCTAAAGCCCAGGCAGTGGAGCCGCAAAGCCTCCATACATTGTGTGTGAAACAAAATATACCAGCCCACTTTGTTTGAATGAGATCTGCATCAGCCATGTACAGAATTCTGATATAATACTGTAAGATATATCAATAAAATGGAAACTGGTAAAAGACGCACCTACAATGAGATACCCGTGTTGTTTAGTTATACAGCGTGAAAACAGGATCTTCAGCCCCTTGCGTCCTTGCGTCCAGTGATCACCCGTATACTAGTTTAATCCTACACACTAGAGACAATTTACAGAAGCCAATTAACCTACAAAGTTGAACGTTTTTGGAGTGTGGGAGGAAGCTGAAGCACCCGGGGAAAACAGGGAGAATGTACAAACTCTGCACAGTCAACACCCATATTCAGGAAGGAACCCGGGTCTCTGGCGCTGTAAAGTAGCAACTCTACCGCTGCGCCACCGTGCTGCCATCATTAGAGCCTCCCTCATTTTCTTCTGATTTTATCATTGTCACTGAATGCACTGGAAGCAGCCATAGGTCATAAGGAATAGGAGTAGAATTAGGCCGTTCGGCCCATCAAGTCTACTCCGCCATTCAATCATGGCTGATCTATCTTTCCCTCCTAACCACAATCTCCTGCCTTCTCCCCATAACCTCTGACACCCGTACTAATCAAGAAACTATCTATCTCTGCCTAGGCCTCCACAGCCTCCTGTGGCATGGAATTCCACAGATTCACCACTCCCTTTGACTAAAGAAATTTCTCCTCATCTCCTTCCTAAAGGTTTAAGGTCTTTTACCTCGGGTATTGAATCGGAGAGAAGACTGTACAATTTCTCATGTGCGATGTCTCTTACACCACACCAGCGGGCGGCGTCAAAGTTCTGCCAGATGCGACCCAAGCAAATGGCCACCCACTGTCGCAGTAAAGGGTGAGGATCGTTCAACTGTTCCAGACAGATGGCTATCAGATTACCCTGCAAGCAGGCCTCCTGCACAAACAAAAGAAAAAAACATCCAATGAGGTAACATCTCGGTGTATTCCATGAGCTTCTACAATTCACTTCATTGTTACCTGGCATTCTGCTCATTTACGCCGAGGCAACGATACTCCATGCATTGGTTTAAGATGGTCTTTGGCAATTTAAATTCTACAATGGAGAACTGTTTTAGTACTGACCAATTTGAGGAAGGGCATTCTTGCTATTGAGGGCGAGCAGCGTAGGTTTACAAGGTTAATTCCTGGGATGGCGGGACTGTCATATGCTGAGAGAATGGACCGGCTGGGCTTGTACACTCTGGAGTTTAGAAGAATGAGAGGGGATCTTATTGAAACATATAAGATTGTCAAGGGTTTGGACACGCTAGAGACAGGAAACATGTTGGGGGAGTCCAGAACCAGGGGTCAAAGTTTAAGAATAAGGGGTAAGCCATTTAGAACGGAGACGAGGAAACACTTTTTCTCACAGAGAGTGATGAGTCTGTGGAATTCTCTGCCTCAGAGGGCGGTGGAGGCCGGTTCTCTGGATACTTTCAAGAGAGAGCTAGATAGGGCTCTTAAAGAGCGCGGAGTCAGGGGATATGGGGAGAAGGCAGGAACGGAGTACTCATTGGGAATGATCAGCCATGATCACATTGAATGGCGGTGCTGGCTCGAAGGGCCGAATGGCCTACTCCTGCACCTATTGTCTATTATCTGACATTGTACTAAATTGTAGGTTAGAACTTAAACCAATTTTAATTCTGTTTTAGAACTGACATTGCCAAAGTCCGTCTTAAACCAATGTACGGGAGCTGGGATGTGAAGTACGACGTTGGTTAAAGGATCCCGCAATTCTGTGCTGTTAACAGAAATCTGCTCGGGATGGTTTGGTGTTGGCATAAATCTACTTTGGATGGTTAATAAAAAATAAATTTCATTTTATACCAGAAATCAATACTTCCATATTTTGAAAAAAAAGTCCTGTTTATCGAATTATCACACTTTATCAGCATCCTTGATAGATGAAGCATTTGTGCATAAAATATACCGTTAAAAACTAAACGAGTGATAAAACCGGTAGCAGTATCAGTCCCATCACAGTTTAGGGCCAGATCAGAACTAAAGAGCACAGTGTGTGACTGGGAGCTGCAGTGCTCAGAACAGTTCAAGGAGATGGGTAGTTGTGAGGAATTGGTATGGTACAGTGACATTCATTTTTGCATACAGCTCAGTACCAGTATAACTGTATATAAACACTTAGATACATATTAGATAAGCATCTCACATACAGTGCAAGTGTACAACAGTAGTTAGATTAGATTAGATTAGATTAGATTATCCTTTATTGTCATTCAGACCTTTCGGTCTGAACGAAATTTCGTTACCTTGCAGTCATAACATATAACAAAAAAACAAAACACACAATAAACACATATTTAACATCCACCACAGTGAGTTCACCAGGCACCTCCTCACTGTGGTGGAATGCAAAAGTCTTAGAGTCTCTGTCTTCTTCTCTCCGTGTTCTCCCTCTGCGCTGAGCAGATCCAGGCCTCCGATGTTGACGTCCACCAGGCCCGCGGCCGAGCCTCCGAAGCCGGGCTGCCGCCACCGCCGTCGCCAGAATGCCGGAACACCGCCACAGGGCCTGCCACTGGAATGCCGGAGCACCGCAGCACCGAAGCCAGGTCGCCGCTGGAGCACCGATGAAGCACTGCAGCCCCGAAAGCCAGGTCGCCGCTGGAGCACCGCAGCCCCGAAAGCCAGGTCGCCGCTGGAGCACCGCAGCCCCGAAAGCCAGGTCGCCGCTGGAGCACCGCAGCCCCGAAAGCCAGGTCGCCGCTGGAGCACCGCAGCACCGAAGGCCAGGTCGCCGCTGGAGCACCGCAGCACCGAAGCCAGGTCGCCGCTGGAGCACCGCAGCCCCGAAGCCAGGTCGCCGCTGGAGCACCGCAGCCCCGAAAGCCAGGTCGCCGCTGGAGCACCGCAGCCCCGAAGGCCAGGTCGCCGCTGGAGCACCGCAGCCCCGAAGGCCAGGTCGCCGCTGGAGCACCGCAGCCCCGAAGGCCAGGTCGCCGCTGGAGCACCGCAGCACCGAAGCCAGGTCGCCGCTGGAGCACCGCAGCTCCAAAGCCAGGTCGCCGCTGATGCTCCGAAGCCGTGCCGCCGCTGCTGGAAGCTGGAAGACCGCCATAGCTCCGAGGCCGCCAGCTCTGCCATTACGGCCTCAGCACAGACGGAGACTGTGATGGGGGATACGACAAGAAAAGTTGCATCCACCCGAAGGGAGAGACTAAAACCCTGTTTCTCCCACCCCCCCCCTCCCCACACACACATACACAGCCTAATAAACCAAAATGATCACTACAACAGACACAAAAAGACAAAAATAAAATAAAAAACAGACGGACTGCAGGTTAGCCGCAGCAGCCAGGCATCGCCGCCACTTCCGGAATAGTACACCGAGACAGTACAGAGAGTTGCTAGTTCGGTGCTATTTTCAAATCCCAGTTGTTGTAAGTGCAGGGATTTTGATCTGACCATGAAGGTCTGTGTTCTGGTGGGCGTTGCAGAGTCTGCCTGGCTGCGTTTAAAAGCGATTGTGGGACGATCACGTTTCCATTCTGGCAGCGAGTGATGGTTTTCTGCAAATATCTGATTCCAACTGGCAGGGTTCGCCCCTGTAAGAGCAGAGGAACTGCACATCAAAACTGAACGTAAACCCTGGGTCAGTAACATTGCTTTTGTGGAAGAGGTACAAGTGGTCCTGCTGATATTATGCACATTCCTAGTTGCCCCAGTTAGGGCCTAGAGGGCTCTTTGTGATTAAAGTTACATTCATATGACTAAAGTATCCAAAGTACATTTGATGGCAATAAAATTCCAATCAATAAACATTTGGGGCAAAAAGGAATGTAATAACTGCAGGAGTAGTTCTATTAGAAAGTAGCAAAGTAGTTTAATACCAGTAGCAAAGTTTAATACTCCCTTGATATTCATGAGCAGGATGTGCTTGATCTGGAAATGTGCAGAATGAAAGACACTGAGTCTTCAAAATGCATCATGCTGCAGATGGGGTCAGGGCAATGGTGTCAACTAAAAGAAAACATTTTTAATGGATTATTTCTGGGCAATTTTTATTTTCAATTTTTTTGGAAAGACGATCAAGAATTTCACAACTCATACAAACTATTGGGGGGGTGGGAGACCATACAAAAACCAAGAAGATAGACACAAAATGCTGGAGGGACTCAGCGGGTCAGGCAGCATCTCTGGAGAAAAAGGGTGGGTGATGTTTCGGGTCCCGACCCGAGGAGTCTGAAGAAGGGTCCTGACCCGATACGTCACCCATCCTTTTTCGCCAGAGATGCTGCTGACCCGCTGAGTTACTCCAGCATGGTGTGCCTACTTTCGGTATAACCCACCTCTCTACATTTAAAAAAAAACAAGAATTCTTTTGAGCATAAAATAGAAAATCATTAAGACTTACTAATTGGAAAGAAAAACATCTACTTGGTTAACATTCTAGCAGCTTGGTATAAATACAATTTTGTCTCCGTGGCTTAATTGGTTGGATACTGGCCTCTGTCAGAGGCAATGGGTTCCAATCCACCAGGGATTCAAGAACATCACACACCGACAGATCCAAGCATTACCTGTCCTGTTCTTTACAACTTTCCTGTCCATTCTTACATGAACGTAGAGCATCCAATCATTGAAAGATTATATAAGTTCAAGAAAAAGCAGGAGGTACCCTTGGTAGTCTTGCAAATATTTCTCTCTCAATTTCATATATTAAAACCGATTACCTTTGCCTTAACTCGGAACTTGCGAGGCAGAAATGAAATGCCACATTTCCTAACTGTAACAAGAACAAATCTTCACATATAATTCTTTAATTTTATTTTTGTTTTCTTAATTTATTTTTATTAGAAGTAGTGTACATTACAGTAGTGTAAGCCAAAAATAACATAATACATTTCATTTACCACTTCTTGTTTTAAACTTTAAGAAGAAAAATAGGGAAAGTTAGATAAGATAGTAAGTGCGTGAAAAAGTGATCAGGAAAAACCCGTAGCAACGTAGAACACGAGAAAGAATAAAAAGAAAAAAATAGAAAAAAGAAAATATAAAAGAAAATAAGATAAAAGGCCATGGACCATGGACCATGACCCCACTGACGAACACCAGGCCACCATCTCGAGCACCATAACCGACTTCATCAGCTCCGGCTACCTAACCCCCCCCCCCCCCCCCGAGCCTCCGACCTCATCGTTTCCCAGCCCCGCACGGCCCGATTTTACCTTCTCCCCAAAATCCACAAACCCGACTGCCCTGGCAGACCCATTGTCTCTGCCTGTTCGTGCCCCACCGAACACATTTCTACATACCTTGACGCCATCCTATCCCCCTTTGTTAAATCCCTCCCCACCTATGTTCAAAACACCTCAGACACTCTCCGTCGGCTCCGTGCATTCCATTCTCCAGGCCCCCATCCTCTCATCTTTACCATGGACGTCCAGTCACTCTACACCTCCATCCCCCACCAGGATGGTCTCAAAGCCCTCCGGTTCTTCCTCGACCAGAGGAGCAACCCATACCCGTCCACTGACACCCTCCTCCGCCTAGCGGAGTTGGTCCTTACCCTCAATAACTTCTCTTTGATTCCTCCCATTTCCTCCAAACACAAGGCGTAGCTATGGGCACACGCATGGGCCCCAGCTACGCTTGCCTCTTTGTCGGGTACGTCGAACAATCCTTGTTCTCGGCGTACCAGGGCCCCATCCCCGACCTCTACCTTCGTTACATCGACGACTGCTTTGGTGTCACCTCCTGCACCCACACACAACTGACTGACTTCATTCATTTCACCACCAACTTCCATCCGGCACTCAAATACACTTTGACCATTTCCGACATTTCCCTACCATTCCTTGACCTCACCATCTCTACTGCAGGTGA
The DNA here is from genome assembly GCA_035221665.1 of Okamejei kenojei. NCBI lineage: Eukaryota > Metazoa > Chordata > Chondrichthyes > Rajiformes > Rajidae > Okamejei > Okamejei kenojei. Next base: position 48,095,691 of record CM069153.1, on the reverse strand, counting down.
TACACTCCTGACCGACATCCATTACAAACCAACTGACTCCCACAGCTACCTGGACTACTCTTCCTCCCACACTGCTTCTTGTAAGGACTCCATCCCCTATTCCCAATTCCTCCGTCTACGCCGCATCTGCTCCCAGGATGAGGTGTTCCACACCAGGTCATCACAAATGGCCTCATTCTTCAGAGAACGGGGATTCCCCTCCCCCACTATTGATGAGGCTCGCACCAGGGTCTCCTCCATACCCCGCAACACTGCCCTCTCTCCCCATTCCCCCACTCGCAAACAGGGCAGAGTCCCCCTGGTCCTCACTTTTCACCCCACCAGCCGGCAAATACAACACATAGTCCTCCGCCATTTTCGCCACCTTCAACGTGACCCCTCCACTCGCCACATCTTCCCATCTCCCCCCGTCTGCCTTCCGCAAAGACCGCTCCCTCCGCAACTTCCCTTGTCAATTCTTCCCTTCCCTCCCGCTCTAACCCCTTCCCCAGGCACTTTCCCTTGCAACCGCAAGAAATGCTACACTTGTCCCTTCACCTCCCCCCTCCACTCCTTTCAGGGACCCAAGCAGTCCTTCCAGGTCCAACAGAGGTTCACCTGCACCCCCTCCAACCTCATCTACTGCATCCGCTGCTCCAGATGCCAGATGATCTATATCGGTGAAACCAAGCGGAGGCTTGGCAATCGTTTCGCCGAACACCTCTGCTCGGTCCGCAATAACCAACCCGACCTCCCGGTGGCTCAGCACTTCAACTCCCCCTCCCATTCCGTATCCGACCTCTCGGTCCTGGGCCTCCTCCACGGCCAGAGTGAGCAACACCGCAAGTTGGAGGAACAGCACCTCATATTCCGCTTGGGGAGTCTGCATCCTCTGGGCTTGAACATTGAATGTTCTCAATTCTGTTAACCCTTGCTGTCTCCTCCCCTTCCCACCTCTCCCTCAGCCCTCGGGCCCTGGCATTCCCTCTATCTCTATCTCCCTCCCCCACCCTAGTCGCACTAGCTTCTCATTTTCACACCACAAACAGCTTACAATGGCTTGTTCCCTTTATCATCGATACTTTTTTGGATATCTTTCATTCATTGTTCTTTATCTCTCCACATCACCGTCTATATCTCTCGTTTCCCTGATCCCTGACCAGTCGGAAGTAGGGTCTCGACCCGAAACGTCGCCTATCTCCTTCGCTCCTTAGATGCTGCTGCTGAGTTTCTCCAGCCTTTTGTGTAACCCTAAGATAAAAGGGATGTACCTACTTTGTATCTTTACACACCCCTCACCCGGTCCTGAAACCGTTTATTTTCAAAGTTATGTTGCACCCATTGCTTGTAATAAGTCGATAAATGGAGACCAAATCTTTTGGAAATGGTCTGATTTGCCTGCTAGGATGAATCTCACATCTTCGAGGTGTAACGTTTCGGACATATTTGAAATCCACATTTTTACCGTTGGTGTGGGCGTCAATAATTTAAGGATATCGTGAGGTCAAGATGGCACAATGTAAATACAAGGCTTTTTAAAAATTAAATGTAGCTATCGCTTACCTGTCCCGTGTTATAGCTATTGACAATTACGGCTAAAATAAAAGCTGCCATTGTTCTGTGCTCAGCCTAAACAAAAAGAAACTCAAATTAGCACTGCTACATAAATAAGCCATTATTTGCAACATAAAACATTTATAACAGTGTTTATCAGGCAGATCACCATTTCCTGGCCGTTTACAATACAGGTGACTTAAGTGAGAGGCATCATTTGCTATAAAGTACCTGCCAGCTGTGCCTTGAATTTTTTTTTTTTAAATGTAGGTGTATGAATAAAGATAAAATGGAACTCACCGGCATATACGGGTCTGCCAGAACAGAAAGGAAGTACTTGTGACCATTGTCTTTCACCAGATCAGCCTGGCAAGACTGAAAAATTAAAAGAAAACAGCACATCGTGTTATTAGGTAAAGACACCAAACAATTCTGGTGTAGATTTGCCTAATGTTACTATTACAAGATCATTGATCACGATTTTCCTTCTTCTGTAATAGGTGTACAACACGCAGACTCTTTATTTGTCTACTACCCAGATGAAAGGCGAAGAATTAAAGGACGTTCTTTTAGAAAGGAGATGAGGAGAAATTTCTTCAGTCAGAAGGTGGTGAATCTGTGGAACTCTTTGCCACAGAAGGCTGTGGAGGCAGTCAATTGATATTTTTTAAGGCAGAGATAGATTCTTGATTAGTACAGGTGTCAAAGGTTATGGGGAAAAGACAGGAGAATAGGGTTAGGAGGGATAGATCAGCCATGATTTAATGGCAGAGAAGACTTGGTGGGTCAAATGGCCAAATTCTACTCCTATCACTTATGACCTTACGAGTCCCAGGTTTGAGAGCTTACTTTTGAAGTCAATCAGCCAATTTGTCCATTTTTCATGTCATTATCAATGACAACGTGTACAATACTCAAGAATCCTTCGTGTCTGTGAAATGATCTGCATAACTCACGGCCAAGATATAGAAAGTTGGAAGTACAAATGTGTTTCTTAGAAAGAATATATAACATTGTATATCCAGACCGTCTCTCCAGACTAATGAGATAATCAATCAACTATTTCATTAAAATGTATCACTAACTGCAACTGAGCATCGAATTATAAGACGGTTGAAACCAATCAAATCGGCATTCTAAATAACTCAAATCATTTAAGAAAAAAACAAGAGACTGCAGAAGCTGGAATCTGGAACAAATCACTTAAATTGCCGTGGGTAATGTATCTGTTCAAATGCTTTTTAATGCTTTGATTGTATCTGCCGCCATCACCTCCTCTGGCAGCTTATTTCATATACCCATCGCTTGCTGTGCAAAAACTTGCCTGTTAAATCCTCTTTAAATATTTCCCCTCTCACCTTAAATTTGTGCCCTCTAGTGTTAGAATCTTCTGGCTTTGGAAAAGGTCTGTAATTGTCAACTCAAAGCTTTTCATTGCACTTCGGTACACGTGACAACAAACTAAATTCCTCAAACGCAAACCCTATCTACATGCCTCTACTCTATAAAAGGACAACTATTCTCCGTTGAGAACAAGCCCAGCTAATCCATTCTCTCCTTGTGACGAAAGCCCTCTATTCCAGGCAACATCCTGGTGAACCTCGTATGGCCTCTTTCTGCAGTCTTTGAATAATTTCAGTGGGAGAGGGAGATAGATTTATAACTAAGGAAGGAAGGGGCAAAAGGAGAGATGGGATTGCAGAGTTTCAGGTTGCAATTAGATCAGCTGTGATCTTAGTACGTGATAAAGCAGGCTTGAGGAGCCAAATGGCTTCTCATCAGTATGTTTGCATGTTGGGAGTTGCAGCTTCACCAAGCGCAGCCAATGCTGCTCCCAGCATGTCCTCACGGAACCATGGGTAACCCGCAGGGAGGTGCAAATGGTATAAATATTATAACGACAAAAATCGGATAAGTTGGAATGTACATCTGTCAGCACTTTTCAGGGTAAAAATAGAACAAAGTTAGATCTTAAGAAAAGCATTGCCGTTAGCATCTGACCTGGCCACATTTCAAAGATTTGACCAAAGTTAGTATTAACATGTATTTTAATTAAATGCAACATGTTAATTATTTTAGATAAACACATAAATGCTGGAATTATTCTTTAATATAGGCAGCATCTATAGAAGGAGAAAAAGTTAATGTTTCAGATCAAGATCTTCCAATGAAACAGAAACACTGTAGAAAGCAAACTGTTCACATCACAGCTTGATTTGGGATCTGCTCTTCCCAAGACTGCAAGAAATTGCAGAGATTAGTAGATGTAGCTCAGTCCATCACACAGACCAGACTTTCTACCACTGACTCCATCTACACTTTTTGCTGCCTTGAAAAAACAGCCAACGTCATTACTAAAGACTTGTCCGATTCAGGTTGTTCCTTCTTCTCCTTGCTTCTGTCTTGCAGAAGGTACAGAAGCTTGAAAGTGTGCACCACGCGACTCAGGAACCATTTCTTCCCATCTCTAATCAGGCTTCTGAACGGTCCTTCCATAAGCTAGGGTACTATCCGATTCACCTCTACCCTACTGCGGACACTGGACTTTTGTCTATGGAACTGATGCGCTACAATGCTGAGAATATATTCTGTAACTTCCCCTTTGCTCTATCTTGAATCTATGTACTTGAATTTGATTTGATTGTATTTATGTATAGTATTATCTGATCTGATGGGAGAGCATGCAAAATAAAGTTTTTCACTCTACCTTCGTACTTGTGACAATAATAAATCTAAACATTTTAGAACAATGATATTGCAGTAGAATTTGTAATAGTCTTTGTTTTCATCTCCATATCTGCTGTCTGACCTTCTGAGTATTATCAGCAATTTGTTTTACTTTATAGTGCTTATAGTTTTGTGCTCGCTAATGATTTATTTCCGTCCTTTTCTCAATTGCCGAGGAGATTGCGCTGAACAGTGCACATCTGAGGTTAATCGCAAAGGAAGATAAACATTAGTTTGACTCTGTTCAAAATTTCCCGGTCAGAAAAAGAGAGTTACAGTGCCCTCCATAATATTTTGGACTATGACCCATCATTTATTTGTTTAGGAAGGAACTGCAGATGCTGGATAATCGAAGGTAGACAAAAATGCTGGAGAAACTCAGCGAGTGAGGCAGCATCTATGGAGCAAAGGAAATAGACAATGTTTCGGCCCGAAACGTTGCCTATTTCCTTCGCTTCATAGATGCTGCCTCACCCGCTGAGTTTCTCCAGCATTTTTGTCTACCCATCATTTATTTATTTGCCTCTGTACTCAATAATTTGAGATCTGTAAAAGAAAAGATCACGTGGTTAAAATACACATTGTCAGATTTTAATAAAGGCCATATTTACATATTTTGGTTTCGCCATGTAGAAATTGCAGCTGTGTTTATACATAGTCCCCCATTTCAGGGCACCATAATGTTTGGGACACATGACTTCATGGGTGTTTATAATTGCTCAGGTGTGTTTAATTTCCTCCTTAATGCAGGTATAAGAGAGCTCTCAGCACCCAGTCTTTCCTTCAGTCTTTCCATCACCTTTGAAAACTTTTATTGCTGTTTATCAACACGAGGACCAAAGTTGTGCCAATGAAAGTGAAAGAAGCCATTATGAGACTGAGAAACAAGAATAAAACTGTTAGAGACATCAGCCAAACCTTAAGCTTACCAAAATCAACTGTTTGGAACATCGTTAAGAAGAAAGAGAGCACTGGTGAGTTTACTAATCACAAAGGGACTGGCAGGCCAAGGAAGACCTCCACAGCTGATGACAGAAGAATTCTCTCTATAATAAAGGAAAAAACCCAAACACGTGGCCGACAGATCAGAAACACTGTTCAGGGGTCAGGTGTGGATTTGTCAATGACCACTGTACGCAGGAGACTTCACGAACAGAAATACAGAGGCTACACTGCAAGATGCAAACCACTCGTTAGCCGCAAAAATAGGATAGCCAGGCTAGTTTGCCAAGAAGTACTTAAAAGAGCAACCAAAGTTCTGGAAAAAGGTCTTGTGAACAGATGAGACAAAGATTAACTTATATAAGAGTAATGGCGAGAGCAAAGTATGGAGGAGGGAAGGAACTGCCCAAGATCCAAAGCATACCACATGTGATTTTTTTAAATTACAAATCTCAAATTGTGGAGTACAGTGGTAAATAAATAAATGATGGGTCTTTGTCCCAAACATTATGGAGGGCACTATATTTGGGTCCAGATACAAATAATGACTTTTATGTGGTGAAAGATCCAACCCTTCTGTATATTGTGGCTGCATGTTTGTATGTGCATTATCGAATACACAATCACATTCCGTAGCTTTTGACCAATTTCTTCCAATGCCATTACCCTACTTCTATCAAAAGAACAAAACTCCTTTAATCCTTTAAAACCAAACCAAGGATAGAAGAGCCTCAACTCTCCTCTCTAGTTGCGTGCAGGCTGGTTATTTTATTCCAGTGGCCCATTTGAAATAGAAAATATCAATGCCAAGATGAAAAAGGAATCTTACTGAATTCTGGAGGCTACCATTTGAATCCCTAAAGGCAGGGATCACTTGGACAGTTTTCAAAATCATTCAAGAAAAATAAAAACAAGTTCATGCCAATATCCATTAAAGAATGGAGAAGCCAAGTCTTGCTGTTGAAAGCTATGAATCTTCTGAATACCACAGCAGTTTTTCCAAGCATCTCTCCATTTCCAAAATCCATCAGACATGTAACCTTTTATTTAAAAGCACAAGCATCGGCCAACAGGGCCGCTCCAAAGTCCCTGTAAATTACCTGAAATTTAACCTCTCTACATCACAGCTATTCCTCCCCAGTGAAATAAATGTTGTTACCAAGCCTGCCCCATCCAGGTTTAATCTGAGTCGTTAAGCAGATAATTTTCCAAGTGTGCATACTGGTAAACTGAAGGAAGATGACACTTTGTCACTATTCTCTGGACACAGTAGATTTCATAAAATTTATAACCTTCTCTCCCTAGTTCTTGATTTCCCCATGTGGAAAAAAAGTCTGCATTCACTCATTCTATTCATAATTCACGCTATCTATTACAGATTCTCCCTATCTATTCCACATTCACCCATTCTATTCTAAAGTCAGACAGGAGAAGAATCCGGTGCCCTGCACCCCAATGTGTTTCATTTTCCATTGTTTGTGACTTAAAAAAAAATCATAATCCTTTATAACATAATTCACATTTAATAATTTTGAATATTTTGCAAAATGAAATGCTAATAAATATCCAAGCGGTTTGATGGCTTTGATGATCATTTCAACCCAGGGTTGTGGCTAAATCAGCTAAGAAAGCATTTCAGTGGGTAGGGCTTGCCCATTATGTCTTGAAGGGTCAGTGCACAAAGTCCCATCCATCAGATTGGAGCTGGTGTTGGGGACCAAGTAGTTGTTGGAAGCTCACGGCAGCCTGCACCCCAGCGGTATGAATATTGACATCTCTAACTTCAAGTAACTCTTGCTTTCCCTCTCTCTCCATCTCTCCCCCTTCCCAGTTGTCCGGCCAGTCTGACTGTTCACCCCGATTACATTGTATCTCTGTTTGCTTTGTCCTAGCTAACTAAGGTCTATTCTACATTTTCCTTGAGCTTCATCTCTTTTGATCCCTTACATTTCATTATCTCTGTAACTCCCTCTCCCCTGATGCTCAGTCAGAACAAGGGTCTCGACCAGAAACGTCACCCATTCCTTCTCTTGAGAGATGCTGCCTGTCCCGCTGAGTTACTCCAGCATTTTGTGTCTATCTTCTATGCTGCTGGAAGATCCGCGTTGAAGGTGGGGACTGAGCTTGAAGGGGAATGGCGAGCAAGTGCGGACGGGGAATCCCAGGAATTTCAGGGCAACTACTTAGAAGAATAAAAGAGATAAGCTTGATGCTTTCATTGAATGCAAACGATCTATAATGAGACTCACTGGAAACATGAGGAACCAGAAGAGCAAAATTACAACCTTGTTGATGAAGCTTGAGGGCCTGTCCCACTTACACAACCTTGGCTCGCAAATTACGCAACCTCGTGGTCGCTTGAGGCGTACGGGCACCGTATGGCTGCGCAGGGCTGGTCGCACTTACAAGTGCGGAGTTGTGCGGGGCTGGTCCCGACATCGCGCAGGGCTCCGAAAATCTGACACTGTCCGAAATCTTTGCGTGCCAATGGCCTGTCGGCACGCAGGCGCATTGCGGTTGTAAGCAGCGTCTTGACGGCGTACGCCTAGCGCGTGGCGTTGTGCGATGACGTCATCATCTGGCGTGGCGTTGCGTGATGACGTCACAGCCCGACGCCGAAAATCCGGCGGCCCGCCTCCTGCCCAGCTGATTGGTAAGTATGACGCAAATGACGTCACACGTGTACTTAGCGTGAACTCCGCTTCCGTTTGGTCGCGCCAAACGCATGCAATCGCATGCAAGTAGGACGGGCCCTTTACTCTGAAATATGTGTTGCTCTCAATCCTTTGGCTAAGGTACAGCGAACATCAAACTTGCAGAACTGAGAGCAACATAATCTTGTTAATGTGGGTGCCAAAATACCTGAATGCTGTGGTTTCAAGCAACTTTAAATATGAGCCTTCTGGAGCATGGCTTATTAGACCATTTTAGCTCAATTACATGAAACATCATGTGGAGGAGAATAATGATAAGAGCTGGCTTAGATGTGAAACGATGGACTATATTACAATAGAAAACAACCTCATTTTTTCTGGGACGAGTGAGTGGATGAACATTAAGAAAATACTGCAACTTAATCTTGGATGCAAACTGCTTACAAAATACACTTTTGCACATTGATGGATGGAAACGGTGGAGATAGAACATTGTTCATGAGCCTTGTCTCTTATGAACTTCAAAATGGTACATTATTAATTCTCTAAACAGATGTCTACGTATGTACCAACAAGCAATCTTAAATAATAGTTGAACGACACATGGTTTAAAGCACGCCTTAAAGATGACATTGGTTCCAATGTAACAGACTGCACAAGTTACTGATTCCAGCTACAAATTAATAACTGGTTATATATCAGCGGTTTAGCTTTTCACGGCAGAGTAGGAATTATACATGTTTAAAGCTATTCTTTGTCAAACTGGCAGCAATAAAATTCATCGTTTATAAACTAAGTGGAAAAGCGACATCAAAGGTCACAGTTACGATCTGTAAAAATTACGGGCTCTGCAACAAACTGGAATGTATTGAAGTTACTTTCCAATGCTCTTGGCATGTTCAGCAACTGTATTAGAAATGAACAAGCAAATGTCACATGTTGGCATCTATAACTGATTTTTCTTTAATTTAATTTTTTAATTTAATAAATGTTATTGAGCCATCAAAAATGGGTACAGAATATATTGCCATATCCAAGCTCATTTTAAAAAACATTAAAAAACAAACAAAAAAATAAATAATTGTGGGGGGGGGGGGGAATAAAAAAATAAATAAATAAATACATAACTAAAGTGCAGAAAGTGACTACAGTACATAGGGAGACGTTCAGTGCAAAATTTATTTTTGAAGACTCTTGTTTCTAAAGTTTCTAACTCTCTTCTATCCCGTACTCATAATTTCACTAAAATGGATGGTTTAGAGTGTAGATAGGTTTGTGTTATGTGTCGATATTCATCTGTGCAAGAAATGACAAATGATTGCCAGATATTATTAAATTGGTTGACTCTATCCATTAGAACCTATCTTATTCTTTCTAAATGTAATGTACTGGTCAAGTCATGAAGCCACATTCTGGAATTGGGAGCTGTTGTTTTTTTCCATGACATGAGCAGTAGTTTCTTTGCCGTAATGTGACAGTAGGAGAGGAATTGTCGTTGAGCAGTTGTGAGTTGTCTTGATGTTTCAGATACCCCAAAGATGATTAATAAGGGCTCTGTGTTTAATGGGATGTTAAGAATGTCTGAGATATTCTTAAATATATCAGACCAGAAAGAGGTGAGTTTAGGGCACGATACAAAGTTATGAAAAAGATTAGCATCTTAGGAGTGACATTTATCACAAGTAGGAGAAACATTTAGATATATACTGCAGGACTCGTTAGCGGTTGCCCGGGTGCCAATGACCACCCAAAGTGCCGCCGGGCAACCTAAATGGCGAGTCATTTTGCCCGCCTTGGCACTGCAATTACTGGTTTATATCTTTCAAAACAAACCCTCCCGCACGCCGAGGCCGGGAGGAGGGAGGGAGGGGGAGGCCTTCTACCGCAGTCTGAAGCAGCTGCACCAAAGATCCTATAGCTATAGGATCTTTGAGCTGCACTGCTCGGCCCCGCACCTTGCTGTTGGCTGGCGGAGGAGGGGAGGTGGTGGCGAGGAGATCCCAACCGCCTTACCCTTTGGCGGTGGAACTTGGTGGTGGACAGGGATGGCCAAGGCAGCGGGGCGATGTTGTCCGAGGAGCACCGACCTTCCTTCCTCCCCACCTCCCCTCTATCTCTCTCTCTCTTGTACGCCCCCCTCCACCCCCCCTTATCCTGAGACCCCTCCTCTCTATCCCGCACTGATCCCCATTCCCGCCTCTATTCAGTCCTTACTGACATCCCGTTCTCCCCTCCCCATCTACCCCCCTTCCCCATCTATTCATCCTGCACTGATCACCCTATACACCTTGCATTGATTCTCCTGTCACTCCCTATCCCCCCTATTCGTCCCCCCAATTCATCCTGTACTTACTGCCCTTCCCATCCATCCTGCACTTCTCCATTCATCCTGCACTAATCCACCCATTCATCCCGCGCTGATCCCCCCCCCCCCCCCCCCCCCATCCATCCTGTACTGATCCTCCCATTCAAGAAGAATGGGGGCAACAGTCTGAAGAAGGGTTTCGACTCAAAACATTGCCTATTTCCTTCGTTCCATAGATGCTGCCTCACCCACTGAGTTTCTCCAGCACTTTTGTCTACTCCCATTCATCCTGTACTGATCCCCCAATTCATCCTGCACTGATCCCCCCCATTCATCCTGTACGGATATCTTCCATTCATCCTGTAGTGATCCCCTCATTCATCCTGTAGTGATCCCCTCATTCATCCTGTAGTGATCCTCCATTCATCCTGCACAGACCCTCTGATACACACTGTACTGAGCCTTCCATTCATCCTGTACTGATCCCTCCATTCATCCTGCGCTGATCCCCTCCTCATCCATCCTGTACTGATCCCCCCCATTCAAGAAGAATGGGGGTAACAGTCTGAAGAAGGATCTTGACCTGAAACGTTGGTTATTTCCATCGCTCCATAGATGCTGCCTTACCCCCTGAGTTTCTCCGGCATTTTTGTCTACCACCATTCATCCTGTACTGATCCCCCCCCCCCCCATCCATCCCATATTGATCCTCCTATTCAACATCACTGAAATCCCCCGTGCTCTCCCCTCACAATTTCACATACTCCAACCAACACACCCCCCTGACCCTATTGTGCTGGAAATGTCTTCAGAGCGAACATTGGCTATGTTTGATAACGGAATGCAATCAAATATGTTTTAATTCCCAATTTTATTATTTGCTTTAGTCCATAGAGATGGATTAATTAAATTGTGAACACGTGAAACATTAAAACCGCAGTGTTCGATTGTCACTGCTACCATTGACACGTTATTACAGAATTCATTTTAACGGCAAATCAATTCTCTTAATATGGAGTATCAGTACTGTAGTTATTTAATGAGCAACATTCACAACTATACGTTGGACCTGTCCAGGTTTTACTTCTACAGTTGGTCATATACATCACAAATTTGGTCAGGAGATATTTCAGTTGAAATGTTAACGTTAATTCCAAAGTGGGAATGATGGAAACAGCGTTGATCAATATTTTCTTTTAAATCAGTGCTTACAAAATGGGTATCTTCATTGCTGTTCACAACACATACATCTAATCTAGAGTTAAATATGTATTGTGTATTTCCCCTGTCACGACCAGATACCGTCCTTCCTTGTCAACAATTGTTTTGTTATGAATGAAGGGTATCCCTTTTCTTATTAATATTGATGTTCCTCTTGCCTTTGTGGAAAAGGTTGTATGTTATATGTCTTTTATCCATTTTGCCCTGAGTCCATTATGAGAGTCATTCTTTAGATTCTTTAAATGTGTTTCTTGCAAAAACATTATATCTGAATTCAGTGATTTTAAACGAGCCAGTATTTTGCCTCTTTTGACTGGATTGTTTACTCCTCTAGTATTCCAACAAGTGAATGTCAAACCTTTTTTCGTGCCAGTCTCATTACTTACGTTACTTTGCATTCCAATTGTGTATCATATGGGGTGTCTTTAACTACAAGAGTTCGGTCTTCCTGAATAGATCTATCCCTGACTGATTTTCTCTATGTTTTCTGCATTAGAACTAGGAAAACCTACCTAACTACAATAACAAAAATAAAATATCTCTAGCCATTACCAAAATAGTTATGGCGCGTGTTTGCTATGGGGGGAAAAAAGAAACAAAAGAAATAACAATTTAAACAAAAACTAAATATCAAACTTAAGATAGGTATGTTACAAATCTTACATTCAGCGGCGCTGCAGTTCTGTCACTGGCCGTGTGCGCGACTTTGGTGTCTTTGGGGGGGGGGGCGCGACTAAAATGCCGTTTTTTCTCTTACCTGTCCGAGATATATTTTCTCGGGCTCTACCTGATGCTGAAAAATCGTTCCGACTGCCGTTCTCAGAAGTTTAAAAAAAAAAACGCGGGACAATTAAATCGCTGGAGTAAAATAAAAAAGCTACTTCTAACACCGTCAACGCGACGGATCTCATGTAGGGAACAAAACATGAGGTAAGTCGACTATTTTACATATAAAACTTGCTTCTTAGGATTACTTTAATCAAAATTTAATCGGCGAAAATGTGATTAAGGCCCCATACGAACCGGCAGTGTTTTTCCTGCCGATATGGGGTTTAAATTCACCGCAACCGCAACGTTCCAAACGATCGCGTTCTACAAAATCTCACTCACAAGATGATTTAAATGGCCATTAATTTACGGGAATTAAACACTAAATTCCTTCCATTTGGCCTATAAATTAATGACAATGACATTTAAAAATCATGTTATATTGTGAATTCTTGTGTGAATGTTATTTGGACACAGGCTATTTAAAAATGTTAACCTTTTCTTAAGAAATGGATAGATGTTTAGATCTAGTAATTAAATTTTGTAATTAGCGACAATTAGGTAACTAACTAATTATATGCATTAATTTCAGGTCATCCAAGTAAGATTGTTTCATATTTGTTTCAGAATGCTTCAATCTATAATAACTGAAAATGTCATTCAGTTCTCTTAATTTTTAAGAAAGCTTTTGACTGTCCTCGATCGCAGCTTTTGAGTTAAGTCAATGGAAAGGCAATGGGGAACAAGATGCTAATTTCCGAGTAAGAAAATGGCCATAACATTTTTAATACAGAAGATATGAAAGTGAATTAGGTGTCAAATTAATCTTCTTTTTATGCTTTATCTGATGGGATAAATTGCAGACTTGATTTTTAAAATCTCAAAATTTTGTAACATTGCTACTTAAGATGCTTCTCTACTAAGTAACTGTAAACCTTGTTTACCTCCGTTATTTCTTACCTTAAAAATAGCTCGACAACTTTCCAAAAATATAAGAAACAAAAACAACTGGTTATAACATAGTATCAATGAATTAGTTAACAACAGTTAGAGAACTTGTGAAACACAAACATATATAATAGAGAGAGGCTGGACCATATGTTTTTTGTTATGTCTGACCGTGTCCTGAGGAGGTGTTCCGCGTAGTCCTGGGCTTTTTGGGGATCGGTGAATGAGGTTTGCTCGCTGTTGTAGGTTACCAAGAGTCTTGCTGGGTAGAGCATGCCAGATCTGATGCCGGTTTGGTCCCGTAGCATTTCTCTGGTTTTAGTGAAGAGTGCCCTCCGTTTCGCGATGGTTGGTGGGTAGTCGGGGAAGATCTGGATCTTTTTACCTTGGTACTGGATGTTTCTTGTCGATGACGCTTTGCGTAGAATATCTTCCAGGGTATGGTAGTAGTGTAGACGTATTACAAAGGGCCGGGGAGGTTCAGAGGGTGCGGGTCGCTCTGTCGATAAGTGGTTTCTCCTCCAGCGAGAGTGTCTCCTGCAGGAGTTGGACAATAAAATCTTTCGGCTTGGGCCCTTCTTTTCCCTCGGGAATCCCGATGATTCTGACTGTGTCTTCTCGATCCACCTTCTAAGTTCTCTCATCTTTGAGTAATCATTTCCAGCTCCGAGTTGAGACGAGCCACTTGTTGTTGCAGCATGCTAACACTATCCGAGTGGAACGAGGCTGACTTTTCCTTCTCCTTGATAGTGTTGTTGTGTGAGGTCAACATCGTCTCAAGCTTAGAGATGGAAGTTTGTAAATCTTTTTTAGCCGTGGTTATTTCCTCTCTTAAGTCCATGTAAACATTCCTGATATGGCTATCGATGGTTGTGCATATGTCGCTCTTAATTTGGGCTATCTCAGTCCTGAGCACAGCGATAGCAGCTAGCACAGCCTTGTTGGATGGGTCCTCCTCCTCCTCCTCCTCCTCCTCCTCATTCATCTCATCTGGCATCAGCATGTCAGGCAAGGGTGGTGCTTGGTCCAGGCCTAGTTTGCTTTAATCGTTTTTCTTGGTTTTGGTCTTCCTCATGTCAACTTTGTCTCTCCTGTTAGCGTAAATTTTGTTCTCTTGATAACAAAATTTCAATAAAAGACTTAATGTGGTTGTATCAGCATTTTTGTGTATTTAACAAGATTAAATTGTCGGAGCTATTAGGAAACGCTGTTACTCTTTCATTTCTCAACAGCCTATAACTGATTTATTAAACAAGAAATGATATTATGTTTTTATAACAAAACATTTTAAAAACTCTTCAAAATAGCGGAGAGGGGATATGGGGAGAAGGCAAGAACGGGGTACTGGTTGGGGATGATCAGCCATGATCACATTGAATGGCGGTGCTGGCTCGAAGGGCCTAATGGCCTACTCCTGCACCTATTGTCTATTGTCTATAATCGAATGTGATATAGAATTTCTGCTGCAACTACATAATAATTGGTGGCATATTGTCTTTATATTTACATGGAACAGTACAGCACTTGAACATGCCCTTCAGCCCACAATGTTAGCACAATGTTTGCGTCGAACATGATGCCAAACTATCAGTATGAAGAAGGGTCTCAACCCGAAATGTCACCCATTCCTTCTCTCCAGAGATGCTGCCTGTCCCTCTGAGTTACTCCAGCATTTTGTGTCTACCTTCGATTTAAACCAGCATCTGCAGTTCTTTCCTGCACATGATGCCAAGTTAAACTGATCTCATCTCCCTGTACATGATCTATCTCATCACATCATCTGTAATGGCCTTGGTTAGCAGATATTGACAATTTTGACAAAAAATGGAAAAGCAGATATTGACAATTTCAAATATCTACCACCAATGTTAATTCGTTCATTTTTAAGATTACAAAAAGTGCTGGACACCGTCTGGCCGACCTCGGATATTGATCTCCCCACCATCGTAGGGATCCACAGGAGGCGCTTCTCAAAAAAGAGGCCAGCAGCAAAGACCATACCACCGTGGACTCATTTCACTTTGACCATCGGTAAGAAGGTCTAAGAATCTGAAAACCGTGACCTCCAGGTTCAAGAATAGCTTCTTCCCAACAACCATCAGGCTCTTGAACACTAATGAAACACTCACTCAATTCTGAATATGGACTGTCTTGTTGCACTGATGACTCTGTTTTTTTTCTGCTAGTACTGGAGTTATTAATTTATTGAATTTTGTGCCTAATGTTTATCTTTGAGTATTGTCTTTACAGGCCTGGTATGCTGCTGCAAATGAGATTTTCATTATTCTGTTGTCAATACATATGACAATGAAACACTGTTGAATCTTGATTAATCAGGTTTATTTCCGGGCACTCATAAGTAGACTGGATCTGTTAAAACAACAAAATTACAAATGTTAATCCTTAAGTGTGGGTACAATATGAAGCACCTGCTAAAGTTAAACTTCTTTAAAAATCTTCTTACAAAAATATAATATACCATTTAATCTACCATCTGAAGAATTCCCCCATAAAACATTAGTTCTCACCTTCTCCATCATGGTCTGGATCGGCTCAGCCACCAAGCACGACACCCGGAGGCTGCAGCGAATCGTCTGATCAGCAGAGAAGATTATTGGCTGCAACCTTCCCTCCATTGATGAACTGTACACTGCAAAGGGCCAGGAAGCGAGCGGGCAAGATCATCTCTGACCCCTCTCACCCTGGCCACAGACTCTTTGAATCACTTCCCTCTGGAAGGCGACTTCGGATTGTCAAAGCTGCCACAGCCAGACATAAAAGCAGTTTTTATCCACGAGTAGTTGCTCTACTCAACAGCCAAAAATCTGTAGCCTCCCTTTGATCTGGTATTTTGTTGGTTCACATGCTTGATCAATGGTGTTTTATCATTAATGTTTTATTATTATTAATGTTTAGTGTTTTCTGAGTCATACGTAACTGTCGCTGTATGTCATGTTGTTACTTGTGGGCGGAGCACCAAGGCAAATTCCTTGTATGTTGTACTTGGCCAATAAACTTACTTACTTTTGTTTGAATTTTAACTTCAAATACTGCTGGTATGTACAACTCAACTTGTGAACTTTATAGGATTGGGTTAGGCTGCATTTGGAGTATTGTGTGCAGTTCTGGTCGCCCCGGAACTAGTTTGAAGAAGGATGTGGAGGCTTCAGAGAGTAGGTTTACCAGATAGATGGCTGGAATGGAAGGTATGAACTGCATGGAAAGGCTGGATGACTTGAATTGTTTTCTCTGGTTGAGAGGAGACCTGCTTGATGTTTATAACATTATGAGAGGCATAGATAGGATAGACAGTCAGAACCTTTTTCCCAGGATGGAAAAATCAAAGACTAGAGGAAATAGCTTAAAGGCGAGAGGGGTAAAGTGTAAATGTGCTTGGCTAGTTTATTTTTACACAGAGATTGGTGAGTGACTGGAATGCTCTACTAGGGATGGTGGTTGAAGCAGATACAATAATAGCATTTAAGAGACTTTTTGCACAGGCATGTAAGGGAATGGATGGATATGATTCCGTGCAGCCAGTTAAGAGATGGTCTTGTTTGGCATTGACATTGTGGGCTGTTGTGCCTGTTCCTGTGCACTACTGTTCTATGTTCTGTACACTATCTAAAGGGAATTTCACAACCTTAGTGGTGCAAGATGTGACCATACCACTTCAATAGTATTCCTCCCATAAGGAGTTTTGTTCCTTAATTTAAAAATGGTTATTCAAATGGCTGGTTCTGATCAATATTGAAAAGGCTCAGATGCTTTATTGAGTCATAATGAAGATTAATCTATATTTTTTGATTGTTTTGAAATGTATTGACATTAACCTGGGCTCATTTTGTTCGCTAAGCAAAGAAGAATGCAAAGCAGAAGGATCAACTTGGCAAATAGTTTTAAATGGAAGATTAGACAATGATTGCATAAATAAGCATTTCTTCTCTATGAAGCTACACGCAGACATGACGGTGGCTGGCATTTTCCATTCAGCATTCAGGACCAAATGATACCAATTGCATTAAAAGAATGCAAACCCTTAATGGAATCGGAAGTACAAGTGGATCTATATTTGATTTTAAATGATGGTTACAGACTAGCGTAATTTATTTCAAGTTAAAATGTTTATTTAATGAGGATTTGAATGTGATTCAATTTTCAAGTGCAGATGTATAAAAATGTACCTGTTGAAGTAAATTTTACGCGGTGCTGCTACTTGTTGTACTATTCTCCATTCGCATCAGTTATCAACCCATTCATCTCCCCCCTCCCCAAAAATTCAACAATCTGTGACATCTAGCTGAATATCTGTGATCTCTCTTTGTCATGAGGCTAATGACATCAAGGATAGAAATGTCATCAATCCAATGTTAGATGTCTCAACTCATGTAAAGGTGAGACCATTCCAATTCCTGCAGGTGAACTCACCAAGAATGGCCTGTGTAAACAACATGGGAATTATTATTTGCCTTAAAATGTAGGGAATTCCAGAAATATTACTGTAATCAGGTTGGAATGTCATCAAGCCACAGAGATGAAGCAGCAAAGAAATGTGATGGGTGACAGAACATAAATAAAAATGATGGCTGCCTTCACATCAAGAGTCAAGTAGGTATAAGATGTAGACACAATGAATTGCAAATGCTGGTTTACCCAAAAGGACAAAGTGGGGGCACAGTTGGGCAGCGGTAGAGTTGCTGGCTTGCAGCACCAGAGGCCCGGGTTCGATCCTGAATACGGGTGGGGTCTGTATGGAGTTTGTACGTTCTGCCTGTGACCTGCGAGTGGTTTTCTCTGGATACTACGGTTTCCTCCCACACTCCCAAGACGGACAGGTTTGTCGGTTAATTAGCTTCTGTAAGTTGTAACTTGACCCTAGTGCGTAGGTTGATCGCTAGTCGGCGTGGACTCAATTGACCGAAGCGCCGATTTCCCGGCTGTATCTTTTAGGTCTAAAGTAAAATCTAAAGTGCTGGAGGACATCAACACCTCCGGAGAACATGGATAGGTGACACTTCAAGTCGGGACCCTTCTTCAGGTATAAGATGATCACAGAGCATGTCTTCAATGACTTTGGCCCAAGCATGGAACCACAACTAAAATGCTGTAAAGCAGAGGATTTTGAGAGCTCGGGGTGAATCAGATGTGTAATTAGGTATATCTGAGACAGAACACAAACTTCAAAAGGAATCCAGAAATTACGCCAGATTTTTTTGCAAAGATAAGCCATAAAAAGTACTCCTACGCTGCAGCATGCGCAAACATCCACTGCCAGAGTCTCTGCAAAAAGTTCAAAAAGAAGACTACTTCAAAGTAGTAAGCTAAGGAAACATGTCATTTCTTCACTGCCGTACAGTACAGATTAATTATGATCACGGAACTCATACACTGCTGCTTCCGGCACAAAACTGTCTTGAGAAAGTATTCAAAGAGCTAATTTTGCTGCAAAAACTTAGTGTGGAAAATATCTCGAGAATTGGATCTTCTTCAAAAGATTTGTTTACTTAGACCATTGAGGTTACTTGAAATCTTCCATGATGGAAATATAAGAAGATGTCTCTGAGTTTGGAATGCTGCTGCAACTCGTAAATCCTTCTTTCCACGATGTGGAATCCCACCCCAAAACTACCATGACATTCACCTCTGCATCTCTCCATTAAAATCATTTATTTGCGTGAGCATTAAGATACACCTGGATTTTGCTGATCAATTCTTTCTGGCTAATCCATTTACTGCAGTAAAATAGTAAGATTAAACGAGAACTTACCAAGTTTGAAGGTTGATCTGTATTTTACGAGGAGTCGCGGTGAGGGATTTCGTGAAGACCCCGCCAGCACGCTTGCGCGGCATCCTTCAAAGCAGCGGTGTGGAATCACAGAAACACATCATGACTAAAAATAGTAAGATGAAGAACGTAGAACTTCCTGGTTGACCTTATGATAGAGGGTGGGAGCGGTGGGCACTAAAACCCTCACCGCGACTCCTCGTAAAATACAGATCAACCTTCAAACTTGGTAAGTTCTCGTTTAATCTTACTATTTTACTTCGGAGTCACGTGAGTGACTTCGTGAAGATTTCAAAGCTCTGTGATTTCACGCCCTGGACAACGTCCACGCTTATCACACTGCCGCCAGTCTGATGGAGGAAGGCTGTTAATGCAGTTCAGTCGAAACTGGCTGAAAAATCAACACAATTTATTAATCAAATAAACAGCAAATAACCCCTAATTCGGGGACAGACATTCACTGAGCGGTTCCCAGGATAGCTTCGGCTTGTTGTAGAACCGTTGAAAGGTTTCTTCACTGGACCAGCCCGCGGTGGCGAGGATGTGGTCCATGGGCACCTCCATGGCCCTCGCCGCTGATGTGGATGCAGCCCTGGTGGAATGAGACTTAAAAATGTTAGTAGCAACTCCTGCTGCATCCAGCACCACCCTGAGCCACCTGGCGATAGTCTGTACAGTCACCCGATGATGCGGAGGTTTGTGGCTGATGAGCCCCTGTTCCTTCATCCTGATAACTCTTGTAACTCCGATGTAGTGGTGGAGATGGGTGACTGCAGAGAGTGGCATCTACAGGGTACGCCCGAAATTCCAACTGCAGCCCATGCGCCCCTGGCCTGTGCTGCTTCAATAATTCTTCGACAAATAAATTTATTTGACCAGGGGTGGCCACCATGCTGTCCAGACGCAGTTTTTGTAACGTCTGGACTCGTTGTCGTTGGGCTGTAGTCAGTGCCATCAGCATCACCACCTTGAGGGTGAGCTGTTTCAGTGGTAGCTCATTCATTGGAGCCCAGCTCCTCAGTAGGGTCAGCACGATCCCCACATCCCACGTTACAGAATATCTGGGTCGCGGAGGGTTGGTGTTGAACACTCCCCTCATTAGTTTAGACACCAGGTGGTTGGAGCTGATACCTATATCCAGGTATGAGGACAGCGCACTCCTGGCGCTGTTGATGGCACTGTAGCTGAGGCCAGCATCGAAATGGAGGCCCGCTAGAAACTCCGGGACATCAGGTATCGTTGCCGAGTTGGAAGTCTTGTTAGTCCAGGCACAGAATGCCTCCCACTTCCTGATTTGGGTGAGGTACTGTTTCCGAGTTGATTCTCGGCATGATGCGGCGATAAGTTCTATGGCTCATGATGAGATGCCTGCCCGGATGAGTGGTCTTTTCAGAACCTGCAGGCCAACAAGTTTAAGTGACCATGGCAAGGATGACTAACCCCTATGTTTCGTAATGGGGCGAGTAATCAATTTGGGATGTTTCCCAATCGCCATCCATGGTTGTTTTAAAATTTTAACGACCATCGGGTACCATGGTTGTGTAGGCCAGTCGGGAATGATCAATATGCCAGTTGCAGAGTCTAGTTTAATTTTCTGCAATACCCGACTGATGAGGCAGAATGGGGGAAATGCGTAGCAAAACCATTTCCCCCAATGGATAGAAAACGCATCCATTGCTATTGCCCCAGGGTCTGGTTCCCACGACACATACATTGGTATCTGATGGTTCAGCCTGGACGCAAAGAGGTCAATATCTGGTGTCCCATAGTGAGCTATAATATCTCCAAAAATTTGGGGGTTCAACATCCACTCGACGTTGTCATTGAATACTCGTGACCTGGTGTCCGCCACTGTATTAAGCTTCCCAGGCAAATAGGTCGCAGTAATCCAAATATTCCTTTCAATGCACCAGTGCCAAATTGTATTAGCCAATTCATCACAAGATAGCGACCTGATACCACCCGTATGATTAATGTAAGCCACCACTGTAGTATTATCTATTTGAAGGCGGACATGTAAATCCCGTGAATTAGTACAGTAAGCCCGCAGTCCATGAAATGCCCCCAGCATTTCTATATAGTTTATCCCGTGTGACTCCAGGAATGTAGACTCATGAGAGTTCCATCTGCCACCACAACTGGACATCGTATCAGTTGCTCCCCAGCCTTGTGCGCTTGCGTCAGTCTGTAGCACAACGTCAGGGTTGCTTACTATGATGGGTCTATGACACTCTCTAATATTGTCAACCCACCATTGTAGCTCGTTTCTAGCTTTCGGTGGTAACCGAATTGGCCGATCAAAGTGCCCAGCATTTGTTTTTAATGCTGTGATCTTTGTTCTTTGTAAATTTCAGTAGTGTAGTGGTCCGAATTGTGCAGCTGGGAATGTAGCTACCAATTTCCCTATAACTTCTGCTGTTTGCCGAATGGTCGGTACCCTGGCGCAAGTAAGACTGTGGCACTCTTCTATTATAGCAGTAGCTTTATTGGTTGGGATGGTAATCTTCATTAAATTGGTGTCTAGGGTGAACCCCAAATAATCCATAACCCTTACCGGGTGCAATTTTGATTTGTCTGGATGGATTCCAAACCCCAGCTTCTCGAAAAGAGCCTTAGTTGCAGCCACTCCTTGAATTGCCAATTGGAGGGTCTGGCCCACTATAAGGATATCATCCAAATATGCCATTACTATATAATTTTGTTGTTGGAGAAGAGCCAATATAGGTTTTACCAATTTTGTAAACAGCCTAGGGGCTGTGGTGATTCCATTGGGCAATGCCTTGTATTCCCATAATTGACCCTTCCAGACAAACTTCAGAATTTCCTGTGAGCCTCAGAGATGGGCACCGTATAGTATGCATCTTTCAAATCGATGCATGCCATAAAGTACCCTGGGTAAAGCATCTGCTTAACTGTTTCAAAAGTATCCATTTTGAAATGGGTATATTGTACAAAAGTGTTCAGCTCAGTTAAGTCTATTATAATCCGACATCCCCCATCTTTTTTAATTCTGGTGAAGATGTTGGACACAAACTCAATAGGTTCATGCTTGGTTTTGCCAATTACCCCTTTTGCTGCTAGCCGTATAATTTCAGCATGTCCTGCCTCCACCTCTTTTTGGGATAGAGTAAAATTCCTATGAGGCGAATGCTGGGTAGGGGGATTTATACCTCCAATAAATTCTATAACATACCCTTGAACACTTTGTAAAATAAACTCATCTGTGGTGACAGTTTTCCATATGTCCAAGAAAGCCCGCAATCGCCCACCTATTCGTGCAGGAGGGGATGCTACGGCGTGTGAGGAGCCAGACCCCCTTACCTCCATGGTTAACGGCGGTTCCATACGTACGGTGTTTGGGGTGGACGTTGTGGAGGTTGACGAGGCGGCGGCCGCATCTTCCATGCAGGCCGCTGTTGACCTTGCCCTAAAAAAGGTCGTTGTGTTTGCGGAAGTGGAGGTGGGTAGGACCTTTGTGTCCTGTCCGGCAGTCGTGGTTTCCAGGTTGTGTTTGGCTATTGCCGGTGGTATGGGTGAAGTCTGGCCGTCGGAGGTTTCATGAGGCCAGCTGTATTGGCCTCCTCGTCCAGTTCCTTCACCTGTTTGGACAGGTCTCCAAACAACTGATGCGGCGGCGGAGCGGTTGATGGTCGGCACTACCCCACGAATTTGGGGTTGAGTGTGGGCTTTATGGAGCTCTTACGCAGGCAGTTTATCTTATACTGGGCGTTGCATAGGAGTGCCAGTGCATCTTGTTGTTCACTGGACACATTATCCCCGTCCAGGGTCCTAGCAAATGCCGTTATGCCCGTGGAGAGAACCTTTAAGATACGCTGGAGGCGGACATCTTGCATCCTGGTGGCCGTACTCAAGTGTCCCCAGATCTGGGCATTAACCAAGGGCACACTGAGGTTGATGCAGTTCTCGGGCTGTTTTATTTTCTCCAAGGTATCATTGAGAACCTGACTCTGAAGTTGGTGCGTAGCCAGGTAATCAATGGTGCCCGCCAATTTGTGGTGCAGAGGTTCACCTGTCTGTGTGGTAGCGGCAAACTTACCCACCACATCCAGCATATCCTCCTCATGCTCTGGCTCAGCGGTCACTGGCTGTCCTGGGTCGTCTTCAAACACAGCAGCAGGGCAATCGCTAACGCTTCTGGCTGGAGACGATGAGATGCTGAATGGGGTCCTCGCACGGCTAGTGGATGCCCGCGAGTCCCGCTCTTCCCGTTCCCGGTCCCGCTGGAGGAGTTGCTCCACTAAGAGCTCCAACCGCTCTATGCGACCGTCCCTGCTATGTGCAGCGGACAAGCTGACTTCCCCAGGCCCTGCGGACTCACTGGGGCTTCCACCATCGGACTACACCTCCGTAAGGTGCTGTCTAGGGTCCAATGGCAGGTTGTCATGACCTACAGCCCAAGTAGGATCATACGACTCCCGCATGGACTCTCCGCTAGTCTGTCTTCTCCCAGACTGTGGCGGCCCACCTGTCTGATATGAAGGCAGGTGAGTTGAATCGGCGCCGGCCCCCGGAACCTGGCTCCCCGGAGTCCGTGCAGGCTTACCTCCACACTTGCCCATCTTTTGGCGTGGAGGCGCATGGTCGGCCGCTCCCAGAGCTGAGCTGACCGACCGCCTACTGCTGCCACCTCCGCCCTTGACCGCAGCCTGACGGGGTGTTTTGTTGGCGGTATCTGCTCCAGCAGGCCTACTCGACGCAGCAATGGAGCTGCCAGACAGCACTACGGCAGATCTCCCTGGCAGTGGTACGTGTTGCACTTTTGCAGGGCTCCCCTGTCGTGCAGCTGTCCCCCGGCCCAGCCCCCTCGGGTCTTCTGGAACTCGGGGAGAGGTCTCTTGTGAAAAGTGAGGCCCCATGTCATGTACCTGTTTCCCCCCTCTTTTCTTGGGGGAAGGGGGCTCGAAGTCTGGATCCGTTGCATCCAGCTCCGGGGCGGTAAACCACTCGGGTGAGTCGGGCACTAAAGTAGCAGGAGCGTCCGCCTTCCGCATTCCTGCCCCCACATGCCTCGAAGCTGCCGGTGTTGCTTGCAGCTCTGGGGACAAGGGCCGTTGGCTGGTCGAGGCTCGGCTCCTCGACAGCGTAGCCTTCCTCTTGCCCTTGTCCATCCTGTGGAGTGAAGGTAAGTACTTACCTGCCGGCCTTATGAAGGAGCCCGAGGAGAGAGCGCACTCCCCCCCCAGCCTGCCGATGCAAATGCGCGCGACGATATGCCGCGCATGCGTGCTGGCAGGGTCTTCACGAAGTCACTCACGTGACTCCGAAGTAAAAAACACATCAATGCCTACTTCAGTGACCCATTTGTGTTTAAACCAATTACAATCCCATAGAAGATCTTTGCCTTTCTCTTTGCCTGTCAGAGCAAATACATAGACTACACAGCACAGATAGGTCATTCAGCTTATCTAGCCTATGCAATATTCATCACTATTTGAGCCTCTTGTTTTATCCCACTCTCGGTTCTTTTTGTCCCTCAGATGCATTTGTAGCTTCCCCGTTCATTCTTCCCCTTGCACTCTTCTCAACCACCCTCCCCTTCATGACCTTGGTACACCTCATGGCTTCATAAAGACAATGGAGCAGTTCTGAACTGTACCCATCGCCAGAATCCAGTACCACCAGGTTCTGCAGCAAATGTCTTGATTGAATTGATTGAAAGATACAGCATGGAAAGAGGCCCTTCAGTCCGCCAAGTCCTCGCTGACCATCGATCACCTGTTCACACTAGTTCTAATGTTATCCCACTTTCCCATCCACTCGCTACATGCTGGGTGCGATTTTACAGAGGCTAATTAACCTACAAAACTGCAGATCTTTGGAATATGGAGGGGAAACTGGAGCACCCAGAGAAAATAAAACGCCTGTGGTCACAGGAAGAATGTACTAAATCCATATTGACACCACCCAAAGTCAGGATCGAACCTGGGTCTGTGATGCCGTGAGGCAGCAACTCTACCAGCCTTGCAGCTGTGCCACCCTCATTTTCCTACAACCATCAATCAGGTTTTTGGAACCAATCGGCACAACCCTAATCCTACCTGTGGCCTCTTGCACTGTTATAATGAGGCTTAATGGAAGCTTGAAGACCACACTTCATCATCCCTCCAGGCATATTGTAAACTTCTGAACACAAGATTAAAATCAATAATTCAATTATCCTTCTTTTTGTTTTACTGCAGGTCAGATGCCTGCAAAATCAACTCAATTTTCCCTCTCCACCAGCATGACCTGACCTTGCGGACATTTCATAAAGTCATACTTTTCACAGCTATTACATATGTTACTTTTGGTGTGTCCGCTAACAGCCTGCATTAATCCAGCAACCGGGTGGCTGCATCAACAGCTTTCACTGCTGCAAGGTCGTAGGTTTTGTTTTGAATGAGTCTAAAGAGGGTGGAATGTCATCTGGGGGAGTCCAACAGGTGGGGGGGACCGGTGGAGACTGGAGAAGGGGGTCAGCCTTCTCATAGAGAAAGGCACGGAGATGGAGGCGATGGAAGGAAACCTCTATGTTGTGGCGGGATGAAAGATCTCGACCCGAAACGTTACCTATTCCTTGTCTCCAGAGATGGAATTCTCTCCCCCAGAGGGCGATGGAGGCCGGTTCTCTGGAAACTTTCAGGAGAGAGCTAGATAGTGCTCTTAAAGATAGCGGAGTCAGGGGATATGGGGAGAAGGAATACAGACCCCACATTTGAGGGGGGGGTTACAGTAGGGGACAATACAATGATTGGGGCCATGAGCACCGCCATTCAATGTGATCATGGCAGATCATCCCCAATCAGTACCCCGTTCCTGCCTTCTCCCCATATCCCCTGACTGCTATTTTTAAGAGCCCTATCTAGCTCTCTCTTGAAAGCATCCGGAGAACCGGCCTCCACCGCCCTCTGAGGCAGAGAATTCCACAGACTCACCACTCTATGTGAGAAAAAGTGTTTCCTCGTCTCCGTTCTAAATGGCTTAGCCCTTATTCTTAAACTGTGGCCCCTGGTTCTGGACTCCCTCAACATCGGGAACATGTTTCCTGCCTCTAGTGTGTCCAAGCCCTTAACAACGGCAGGTGACCTCGACCTGATGTAACGCATTGACACAGAGACTATCTCAGAAACACAGAAGCAAAGAGCACGGCTTTAAGGTCAACAACATCAGAAGAGGTGAAAAGATTCAGGCTGGTAACAGAGCAGTGAATCATAGAATGGTCACCATTCACGGATAAGAAAGCTGATGACCAGCAGCTTCTACCTTCATTCCCTTCCTCCCAAATCCCACAGCTTATTCTATACATCCAATATTAAATGAAGGCAAAGTCGTGTTGAGCCACACTGTTGAGCTTCAAACTTGCATGCCTTGGAGGGCTCAGGATAGCATCCAAGACAAAGGTTACATAAACATATCACAGAACGCAATTTGTCCCGAAAAACCTCATTTTGCACAAATAAAACACCGTTGCCAAGAAATCAAAACTAACGTTGCAGACTCTGCCCACTTCCCACATGAAATGTATTTTCACACACTGCCTCCGAAACACGCAACCATATTACTCACACTATCCACAGCCAAGATCTTGGCCCAGATGAAGACGAGAAGCGGCCTCAACTCCCGGGCTGAACTCTGAAGTAGTTTCAAAACATATGGAAAAATACCAACGGATAATGCCTGTCAATGAGAAGTGTAAACGGTCAATCTTGTTAACAATATTATAAAACAACATTTTCTAAATTGGTTGCAATGTTTAGCGGGACAGGCAGCATCTCGGGAGAGAAGGAATGGGTGACGTTTCGGGTCGAGATCCTTCTTCAGTCTGAAGAAGGGTCTCGACCCAAAACGTCACCCATTCCTTCTCTTCAGAGATGCTGCCTATCCTGCTAAGTTATTCCAACATTTTGTGTCTATCTTCAGTTTAAACCAGCATCTGCAGTTACCTTCCAACACAATGGTCGGTTCCAATGTTCAGTTTGGTGTATTGTCACCTGTACTGAGGTACAGTGAAAAGCTTTTTGTTGCGTGCTATCCAGTCAGCGGAAAGACTATACATAATTACAATCAAGCCATCTACAGTGTGGATACAAGATAAAGGAAATAACATTCACTGCAACATATAGTGCAGTAAAGTCCGATTAAAGATAGTCCGAGGGTCGCATATAAGGTATGTGTTAGGTCAGGAGTGCTCCCTAGTTGGTGATAGAATGGTTCAGTTGACTGATAACAGCTGGGAAGAAATTATCCCCAAATCTGGAGGTGTGTGTTTTCACATGTCTGTACCTCTTGACTGATGATAGGGGAGAAGAGGGAGTGTCTGGGGTGAGATTGGTCCTTCATTATATTGGTGGCCTTGCTGCATGCAGCATGAAGTGTAGATGGAGTCAATGGAAGGAAGGTTGGTTTTCGTGATCGTTAATCTATCAACAAACATGCTATGCTCTTCCATGAGTAAACTGCTAAATTCCTCAAAGTATATTTCAATAAGTTTTCCCTTTTTCATTCATGTTGAGGTTCCTGGCAAGACTAACGTTTATCACCCATCTCCAATTATCCTTTGAACCGAGTAGCTTCCTGGACTATTTCAGAGGATAATAATGAGTCAGTTCCAATGATGGGTGTGAAGTCACAAAGACCTGACAGAATTAGGACACCCTTCCATAAAAGATATAAATGACTCAGATTGTTTTTCAACGCTTCAGCAGTTCGCATTATAGATAGCAGTTTATTTATTTCAATTTTATCGACCAATAACCACTGTAACCAATAATCATACTTGAATGCAATCATCACATTCAAAAATGGAACAAATATAGAACCAAAACTGAACTTGTTTGTTCGAAATCAGGAAGTCTCATATTGTACATTGTTTAAATATATCCTCTAATTGGGAAAAGGGAAGAAGATATACCTTACGTTTAGCTTAGTTTATTGTCACGTGTACAGTGAAAAGCTTTTGTTGCGTGCTAACCAGTCAGCGGAAACACAATACATGATTACAATCGAACCGTTCACAGTGTACAGATATATGTTAAAGGCAATAACGTGAATAATGTTTAGTGCAAGATAAAGCCTGTAAAGTCCGATCATAGTCCAAGAGCCTACAATGAGGTAGATAGTAGTTCAGGGCTATACCTTTGTAACATTTACAAGTATTTGTCATATTTATCATGTTTGAAAATCTAATTCAGATATCAGGGTAAGGGAGATGGAAAAGCAGGCACCCATCACATTCCCAAATTGAGGGATAAATAAGGTAATTGAAACCTTCAAAATAAAATTGCATACGTACTAAACTCACGGCCCAGGGACCCAAGTCCAAAAACCTTCCCAGCAAATCCAGTGCTCGCAATCGATGGACTTGACTAAGCAACACCTAGCAGAGGCAGAGGATAAGAAGTAATTAACAGAGCAAATGTGGTTTCATGTGGTGATTTAATCCAACATTGGGTGCAGGCAGCATTATCTACTAATCTGCAAGCAGTATTATGGAGAGAAATGATGCCAAAACCATGGAAAAAACTTCTTTACATTTTGAACCTACCATCTAACAACATTCTGCTCAGACTGAAGAGTGGTCTCGACCCGAAACGTCACCCATCCTTTTTTCCAGAGATGTTGCCTGACCCGCTGAGTTACTCCAGCATTTTGTGTCTATCTTCAGTGTAAACCAGCATCTGCAATTCGTTTCCTACATAATTTGACCAATTTTGCTCCATATCCCACAATATCCTGGTCTAATATAAATCAATCAATCTTGAAAATAAATCAATTGACACATTATTCAGACTATTTTGGGAGCATGAACACTTCTACTACCGTGTTTCAGACTTAATGATCTTTCATCAGAACTGTGAAAGATTTTAATGAAATGATATCGATCGAAAGCATTAGCTGTTTCTTCCCTCCTAGGTGCTGCTTGACCAGCTGGGTATTTCCATCATTTTCTGCTTTATTTCAGGTTGCTAGCACCTGCTGTATTATTAATTTTAATTATAATTCTGAATGCTTTGTGCCCAGAGTTATTTTATTCTTCATGAATTATGTATATAAATGGATTTAGTCACCATGATTTCTGTGCATATCGTGACTACTTCCTGCAACAACTCGTTAAAAATAATCTTATCATCCTCCTACAGAGTGAGCTGGCGGAGAAGAAAGGTGCCAAGATTACAATTTGGAAGTTGTGCAGGAATTAGGAACAGCGGGGAAGGAGAGGCAGGGTGGTTTAATTGAAATATTATGAAATTAAAACTGCAACACATTAATTGATATTACCGCAGAAATGGACAGTGCTACCATTCTTGGTGGTCACATTGGGTAAGCTACATCAACGGACAGTGATGCAGAGTTTATGTGGCAGGTTAGAGTGGCAGAAAAGGCTTACACTTGCAAGCATTTTCCAACCACACGGATGTGAGTAACACTATATGACTCAAGTTAGAGGTGCAGTCAATTGCACACATCAATAAGGGAGAAAGGCTTTTGGAAAACCAAACGCTTTGGTGGTATGGAAAAGGAGAGGTGACAAGCTGCAGTTTGGGAGAAGTGTGGAGAAGCAAGCTCGGGCAGTGTGGCTCAGAGCAAATTATCTTCACTGCTAAATTTGATTTTTTTCCCTCCAAGTATCAAGAATGAGGGTTGTGGATAAGCCTTGAAGGGTACATTTTCCCACAGAGAGGGTGGTGGGTACATGGAACAAGCTGCCAGAGGAAGTGGTCGAGGTGAGTAAAATTGCAACTTTGAATAGATATTTGGACAGGTAAGAAAGCTTTTAGAGGATGTGGGCCAAATGCAGACACATGGGACTTACGCAAGTAGGAATCTTGGTAGGGATGGACGGGTTGGGTCAAAAAGCCTGTTTCTGTGATATACAACTATGACTATAGGCTTAGGCCCAAAAAGGAGAACCCTTGGGGGAGAGGAGATTAACAATTCTGTTACAATATGTTAACAATAGGAGATTCAACAGGTAGAACAGCAGATAAGGCTTTCTGATGTCTGTGCCATATCAGTGCCTTGCTGCACCCAAGGGCACGGAGGAGTGACATTAATAAAAGAGAGGAAAATATTTTGGAAGAGCAGCAAGCCAGAGTGCTGCACGTTAAATGCTGCTGCTGTGGGAATGTCATTTGGGCATACAATGAGTTCAGAAGGGTTGGTGTGTTTGATGGGGATAGGCATTGGTGATCATTTTCCAATGTTCTATAGATTATGGATCAGTTCCTGTGGATTGGAGGGTAGCTAATGTTATCCCACTTTTTAAGAAAGGAGGGAGAGAGAAAAGCAGGGAATTATAGATCAGTTAGCCTGACAACAGTGGTGGGGAGGATGCTGGAGTCGAATATAAAAGATGTATTAGCGGAGCTCGTAGGTTCACGAGGTTAATTCCCGGGATGGCGGAACTGTCATATGATGAAAGAATGTGGCGACTGGGCTTGTATTCACTGGAATTTAGAAGGATGAGAGGGAATCTTATAGAAACATATAAAATTATTAAGGGATTGGACACGCGAGATGCACGAAACATGTTCCCGATGTTGGGGGAGTCCAGAACCAGGGGCCACAGTTTAAGAATAAAAGGTAGGCCATTTAGAACTGAATGAGGAAAAACCTTTTCACACAGAGAGTTGTGAATTTATGGAATTCTCTGCCTCAGAGGGCAGTGGAGGCCGATTCACTGGATGCATTCAAAAGAGAGTTAGATAGAACTCTTAGGGCTAGCGGAATCAATGGATATGGGGAGAAGGCAGGAACGGGGTATTGATTGTGGATGATCAGCCATGATCACATTGAATACTGGTGCTGGCTCGAACGGCCTTCTCTTACACCTATTGTCTATTTATCAATGACTTCCAGGATAGCAATCGTGAGATTAATTCACCAAGCAACTGCAGGACAGAATGGGCCAGGACAATCTGTGTGTCCAATACGATTGAAGAATTTGGTGCATTTTCAAGAACACTGGCAGTAATTCTGGACAATATGGGAGCAATTCTGTAAAAAATAGCTACCTGTAAAACATTACGTAATTGGGAATTGAAGAGTAATTTCAATGACAGAGAAAGAGGAGATGGTGCTTAATAAAAGTGTTGGGAATCTGAAAGAAAAAAAAATGCTGGAAGCACTGAGTAGACCTAGCAGCATCAGTGAGAGAGAATGATTCAGATTTAACTACAGAATTTCACAAGGAACAAACACCACATCCTCCAAGTTACGAGATTCATACATAGATACGAATGACACATGTATAATGTCTTTCTCAGCAAACTCAATGTTGAATTATACTAAAATTAATAGAGCTTCAGACCAAATTGCACTTTTTTTTACATGTACGTATGTGTGCGTGCGTGCGTGTGTATATATACACATACACGGAACTTTTTTTCTCGTTTATTATATTGCTTACTGTGTACTATGTTTACATATTCTATTGTGCTGCTGTAAGTAAGAATTTCATTGTTCTATCTGGGACGTATGACAATAAAACACTCAGAAATAAGACCAAATCAGAAATTGTGTGTTTTATAGGCTTACAACCACAATCACATTCGACCCATTACAATAGTGAACAGAAAGCTTCTTCATCTCTGATCACATGTTCAAGGATAAAGTGTACCTCACAAGGTGAACCTAACTAAACATATGATCCTTCTTGCAAGGATCCAAGCAGTCTTCTCACACAAAGTTATCGATCTAAAGCTTCAAAATTAAAATTCAAAAAATGATATCCTTTATTTATCAAGCAGACCATTGAATGTTTTTTGTTCGTACATTTGTCTCGTGTAAGTCAGCCAATGCATTTTAATTTTTGAGCCTTAAAATAATGTCAGTTCAATAAAATGAAATGAATCCATAATCTTTCAGAGTTGGTGTAACAACTTTCCTACTCTGCCACAGGTTCTTTCCTATTTAGTTTAGTTTAGACACAGCGCAGAAACTGGCCTTCCAGCCCACCGAGCCCGTGTCGACCAGCGATCCCAGAACACTAACACTATCCTACACACAAGGGATATTTTTTTACAATTTTGTATTAAAGCCAATTAACCTACCGTCTTTGGAGCGTGGGAGGAAACCAGAGCACCCGAGGAAAATCCACGTGTACAGACAGCATCCGTAGTCAGGGTCAAACCTGTGTCTCTGGTGCTGTTAATACGTACTTTACACTCACCTGCAGAACAATTGGCAACTGTTCTGGGGGATTCCTGTTCTCAACACCCATCGTCAGCCACACCTGGAATGCTGTCAGCTGCTCGGCAAAAAACGGACTGTGCTGCAAAAGGTGATTTATGTCATGAATAGGCATCATCATATGGAATTCGCCCACACTTAATTCCGCAAATGCTTTCCAAAACCTGGTCTAATGAAAATCATTTCATCTTCAAGGGTTCTAAAATACATTCAATACTTGCCTTTGGAAATGGGCAGGCCAAGATGAATTAACTGGTGAGATGAGGAGAAATTGTTCTTGTCAGACGGGGGTGAATCTGTGGAACTCTTTGCCACAGAAGTCTGTAGAGGCCAAGTCAGTGGATATATTTAAGGCAGAGATAGATAGATTCTTGATTAGTACAGGTGTCAGAGGTTATGGGGAGAAGGCAGGAGAATGGGGTTAGGAGGGAGAGATAGATCAGCCATGATTGAATGGCGGAGTAGACTTGGTGGGCCGAATGGCCTAATTCCACCCCTATTTGCTACTCCTTGTGACCTTGTGAACTGGTGGGGAATTAAACGTTCTAAGAGGTTTAAGGGACACAGCATAAAAGGTTGATTTCAATAAATAAAACTTGTTCCTTCTGCAGATGGAGTAAAATCTGATTATTATAGATTCTACTTCATTCAAAAACACAAATCCCACAAATATGGTATAGATTTAGAAGTATGTGTTAAACTTCAGATCTATTATTTTAATACATTTCTGAATGGTCAACAACAGGAGTGGAAGATTGCAACCTTCACGTGGTCCGCCCTGTTTCGACTAATGCAATCAACTCGACATGCACAAACGGAAGATCAAATAGAACAAGTTGTCCTGCAACTTTAGGCTGTGCACGCCACACGCAAGAAGAAGTCAACAACAGAACAGAAATAAAGAGACCATTACAATATTGAATCCTTTTAAGACCGATCTATTTAGCACCAGCACCAAACTTGCAGTGTAAGGATATCTTAGGAAAGTAGGAAGGCATTTAACAGATTTTACTTGCTTTGAGAAAGCTTCGTAAATTGGAAGTGGTCTCTCGGGACGAGTGTAAATCATCCCAAGTATCTGACACAAAAAAAGATGTGTGGTAGTTTTCCAAACAAATAATAATTTGTCCCAAAGGGAAGAGGAGTTTTCTATGCCAGTGTCTGGTCTACTCAGTCATATGGCCACTGCGGCAGAGTGTTGCTCAGACACTGTTGTTGCAGAAGAACTCTTCCATCACTCATAGCTTTACATCTCTTCACCCTCCCCATCTCATGGAGGTGATCACTGTTATTGCAGCAGCTTCTAAGGCCAAAGTTTGTTCAGGAGGAATAGTGTCTGCATTTCAAAATCTTGGGTGAAACTGATGTAAATGATTTGATAAAAATGCTTTGATATTGGGCACTGATATCAATTGGAACTTTAATTCAATGCGCTAGAAAAGTAAGGAATCACTTAATCAATCCTGATGTTCTCTGCAGTCTGAGCTATGGCTTTTTTAAAAAGGCGTGTAAATATCCAGGGGGATGCTTTTTAATCCAGCTAGTGTCGACAACCACACTTGCAATCGGAATTTACAGGAAACTATAGCAAGACATTATGAGCCATTAGGAAAATAATGGATATCGTCAAGAAACGTAATCAATCACAATCACACTAATACTTTATTAGCCAAGTATGTTTTGCAACATACGAGGAATTTCATTTGCCAAGTCAGTCATACAAATAAAAAGCAACGGAACACACAAAACACATATTAACGTAAAACATCCATCACAGTGACTCCTCCACATTTACTCACCATGATGGAAGACAAAAAAAAAATTAAATCTCTTCCCTTTGCTCTCCCGTGGTTGGGGGCCTCGAGCCCTCTACTGACGGGATGATCTTGACTCCCGTAGCCGGCGGCGTTTGTGCCCTCCCCGTCGAGGCGATCAGCTCCCACATCGGGGGAATGTCAGCTCTCCCGCCCCGGACGATCGAACCCTGCTCGGGGCTGGTCGAACCTTTCGCGACGTTGGAGCTCCCGACATCCACGGCCTCTCCCGCGACTGCAAGCTCCCAGTGTAAAGTCCACAGGCCGCGGTTGGAGCGATCCCAGGCAGGGGATCGACTCGGATGCAAGTCCATGCCCCGCGGTGGGGCCCAAGGCCAGTCCGAGGAGGCCTCCAGCTCCATCGATGGTAGGCCGCACAGTGACTGGAGAATGTGATCCGAAAATTAATCGCATCTCCGGCAAGGTAAGAAACTGGAAAAAAGTTTCCCCTGACCCCTCCCCTACCCCCACATAAAACAAACTGGAGAACATTTACACAAACTTTTAACACACACTAAAAAATGTTTAAAAGACGAAAAAACAACAGACTGTTGGCGGGGCTGCCGATCGTGCGGCGCCCCTGGCAGTAGATATGTGTGGAGGAGTTACCAAGACCTTGGTCTAAAAGATAGATTCAATGAAGTATGTGATTGAAAAGCATTTACAATTAAAGGCATCGGAGAATTGGAATGCAAACTATACCAGTAAGGTAGGATTGACGAGTAGGTGGAATGCAGCAACGATAGATCAGGTAGTTTAAGCTTTGGGTGCAGTTAATATAGACATAATTGACAATACACCTTTTTGCAAATTCCTCACGTCTTCTCCTAGACACTGTCCCATCTTGAATAAAGTGTACCTTGCAAAGACTGAGACCTAAATAATAATTTTTGATTTTTTGTTTAGTCCTAATTCCTTTACCGTGCCCTTGGCAAACGTCAATAATAGTTCGAGAACACAACACAATGAAAGCCTTTTAAGGATTAGCAGTAACCAAACTATTGCTATTTACCTGCCGCACCAACTGAATTGGTGAATACACCTAATACACCAAACACAGCCATAAGTTTTAGATCATTTAAAAAAAAAAATTTTTTTAATACATATTACGAAGAAATAATATAAAATCGAAAAAAAAAGAAATATATTATTTGTCACATCATTGAAGCGGGAGAGGCATTTTAATAACCGACTCAGTTGAATTAAGCCTTCATCTCTTTCAGTTGGGGGGAATATGTAGGCAACCACATCTTGGAATTACACTAGATTGGTTGTAATATATAATTGGACTCTATTTAGACTTTACGTTGCCTCGGGAAAGCAGGCATATTAATTCGAGGACCATTTATAAGAGAAGTCGAGCTCTTTCTTCCCCTCGGGTAGAAGATTCAAAAGCTTGAAAGCACGTACCACTAGATTCAGGAAAACCTCTTTCCTGCTGTTATCAGACTACCAAACACAATTCCGGAAGTGGCTCGCCTGCAGTCCGTTTGTCTTTTCTTTTTTTGTTTTATTTTGTCCTGCTGTTACAGTTTATTTTGGTTTATTTTAGTTGTGTATGTTTGGGGGTGAAACTTGTTTTTTGACTCTTCCTTCGGGGCGATGCGACCTTTCTTGCCGTATCCCCCGTCTCCGTCTGCGCTGAGGCCTATCGCGGAGCTGACGGCCTCCAACAGGGACCGCCCTCGAGGCTCCGGAGGCAGAGCCAGGACTTACCAACGGGAGGCTGGCCGACTGTGGGGCTGTGGTGGCGTTGCGACCCGACTTCCGACCGGACTTCGGAGACTCGGAGGCTCGGCCACGGGCCCAGTGGTCTCGGCCGTGGGCCAGTGGACGGCATCATCGGGAGCTCGCAGGTCACAGGTTGGTGACCTGTTTTTCCGGAGCTCCCGCAACAACAGCTGCGTCCGCTGGACTGGAGGGCGGCAGCTTCGACCGCACCGGGCCGCGGTGTTTGCACCGGCCCGTTCACGGAGCTCCTATGCAGCCGCTGGACCTACCATCAGCCGGCTGGGTCACAACACCGGAGGCCTGGATCGCCTCAGCGCAGAGGGAGAGCAAGGAGGGAAGAGACATGGACTTTGGGACTTTTGCCTTCCACCACAGTGAGGAGGTGCCTGGTGGACTCACTGTGGTGGATGTAAAACTGTGTTGAGTGTGTGTTTTGTTATTTATTCTATGTATGACTGCAGGCTAAACCATTTCGTTGTACTGAAAAGTGCAATGACAATAAATTGAATCTGAATCTGAATTCACAAAGCTACGTGTGTTGTTCTGATCTCCCAATCTACCTCTTTGTAGCGCTTGCGCTTTTTTTTAAATCTGCACTTTCCCTGTAACTCCAATGCTGTAACACTAGTTTAGTTTAGTTTATTGTCACATGTATCGAGGTACAGTGAAAAGATTTTGTTGCATGCTAACTAGTCAACGGAAAGACCATACATGATTACAATCGAGCCATCTATAGTGTATAGATACATAAGGGAATAATATTTAGTGCAAGGTAGAGCCAGTAAAGTCCGATCAAAGATAGTCCGAGGGTCACCAATGAGGTAGATAATGGTTCAGGACTGCTCTCTAGTTGTGGTAGGATGATTCAGTTGCCTGATAACAGCTGGGAAGAAACTGTCCCTGAATCTGGAGGTGTGCGTTTTTACACTATACATTTTTCCCGATGGGAGAGGGGAGAAGAGAGTGGCCAGGATGTGACTCGTCCTTGATTATGTTGCTGGCCTTGCCGAGGCAGCGTAAGGTATAAATTGAGTCAATGGGAGGGAGGTTGGTTTGTGTGATGGTCTGGGCTGCGTCCACAATTCTCCGCAATTTCTTGCGGTCTGTTACACTATATTGTGCACTCTTGTAGTTTAGTCTTCGCACCAGCTGTTCTTGAGGAGAGCTTGATTGTACTCGTGTATAGTTTGGATAACACACAAACAAAGCTTTTTTTCTGCATCTCAGTGCACTTGACAATAATGAAGTAATATCGATAAACATAGCCGCTCTCACCTCAGGATAATCACATCCAATAAGTATTTTGAGTATAATCAATGTTGCAGGAGACCTACGAGACTAAGCACCAGGAGCTGGAAACCGATTTGGCGAGAAGGCTTTTTCTTCATCAGCATGGGTGCAATGGGCTTCTTTCCATGAATATCATTGAGATTCCACGAATGCTAACAAATGTAACATTTCATTCAGTGAACTCATACAGTGAGTTTGCTCCAACCAAACAACTGATGACCAATACTTACAGCTCAGTTTGAGTTATTGCTTCAATTATTCCACATTATATTAACCAAAACAACAATTGTTGGATATGTGGTGTTAAAGTGTTTCCATCTGAAGAATAGCTCATTATGACTAATGTTTTAATAAGACAGCCAACTCACCCTAAAAGCTGTTCCCTCTTCTATAATGGTGGGTAGTTGGGAAAGGCAAATATCCACGGCGAGATCCCAAGCTTGCCTGCAAAATGATTTACAGATACAAACATTGAAACATTTGAGAAAAAAAAGACATGCATTGTTCCATAGTTTCTTTCTTTACGTCCCTACTGCCTCCTTCGAGGTCAAGTTGATGATGAGACACTCCATTTCCACTAAATTGCTGGTTAACTAACTTCACTTATTTGTGCACATCCCTTCTGGCGCAAAATAGTTCCAATTCCTCAGGTGGCTTATTTTAAAACACAAGCGCTAGAAGTAGTCAGCAGGTTAGGCAGCCTCTGCGGAGGGAATGAATAGGCGGTGTTTCTGGACCAAAACATCGCCTATCCATTTCCCTCCACATATCCTACCTGACCTACTTACTTTTTAACCTACTTAGTAACCCACAATTCAGCCCAGTTCAGCAATGATTTTAAAATTCTCTTCTTTGACATTTAAATCTCTCCAAAGTCTTATGTTATCCCATCTCCGTAATTCTATTAAGCACTACAGCCTTCCAAGATTTTCTAATCTATCCGCATCGTCAAATATAAGTGTCCATCCCTGGTCACCTTGGTTTCAGCTGCCAAGCCGCTCCCTTCAAATTCCATCCCAGAAACTCTCCACCTTCTTTCCCTCCTTTAAAATTCTTCAACATCTCCTCTTTGTCCAAGCTGTGGCTCATCGGGCCTACTAATGCTCTCTCGTGCAGCCCAATGCCATGTCTTAAAAGAATGCTCCTATGAAATGCCTGCGGGCATTTTACTATGTTCAAGATGCTATGTAAATACAAGTTGTTTTTGAAAGGAAATGCGTAATTAGGACATCAAGCTGGCCAATGCATTCCAAACAGCTATTTGCTACATCTATGTTCAGAATGTAATGGCGTGGCACAAGTACACTATAAATCCTAATGATATTAAAGCTCTTAAAGAGGATAATGTTTTGCTTGATGCATGCTTCAAAATGTAGATCATTCAAATGCATTAAGCTCTGTCATAAATCATGTGATATTGAAGAGGAGGGGAAAA
Organism: Okamejei kenojei; assembly: GCA_035221665.1. Taxonomy (NCBI): domain Eukaryota; kingdom Metazoa; phylum Chordata; class Chondrichthyes; order Rajiformes; family Rajidae; genus Okamejei; species Okamejei kenojei. The sequence goes on along the minus strand of CM069153.1, from coordinate 48,057,347 downwards.
AACTGCATCAGATTTGCGTCAGATAGCTGCCTGGTCTTTTCCATTTAATTCAAATAAACTAAATAACATGACATGAATCCTTCGACATGAATGCCTGGCCCACTAATAATTGAAAGGACATTTCAATATTAATTCTTAAGGCCAGAAAAGTGGATTTGGTGGGGATTATGAAACCAAGGCTTAGAATCAAACTTTGATCCAGTGCAGTGCATTGATGTGCACAGCTGTACACATGACATTCACTTTGGAAGCACAGACTTGGAATTACAGGGCCATGCACATTATGTTACTTAGGCTCTGTTCCAAAAATTCTAACGTGGATTTGCTGAATATAGACTTAACATTTAATCAGTCAAAAGTTTCATTCTAAAAACGCTTTCCTAAGCCTCTGAAAAACTCGCATTTGTATTATAAATAATTAAGACCGAAAGGTTTTTTGACCAGAACCAGTGATGTTCATGCTACGTCAATGCATGCTCTTAGATGCAGCAACACAATATTACTTCTGAAGCTCTCCATTGCCTCAGCCCTGCATGAGGCCCTGCTTCAAACATTCATCACCTTCTCAGTATACAAAACACCAGCTGAAATGTAGACACAAGAAACTGCAGATGCTGGAATTTTGTAGGTCGGGACCAGACTGAAGAAGGGTCCCAATCCATAACGTTGCCTATCAATGTCCTCCAGAGATGCTTCCTGACCCGCTGCGTTACGTCAACGGTTTGTGTTCCGCACTAACTAAAACATATTCACTCATCTTTTTTCAGTTTGATCAATTTAAATTAAAAAAAATTGAAATGAAAAATGCTACAGATGCTCAAAATCTGAAATGAAAGCAGAAAATGATGCACAATTTCAGCAACGCAGGCAGCGTTTGTGGAAAATACAAACAGATTTAATGATTCGGGTTGATGACGTCATTCACAACTGGGCATGGTAGCGGAGATGGTAGAGCTGCTGCCTCACAATGCCAGAGACCCAGGTTCAATCCCCATCTTGGGAGCTGTCCTTGTGGAGTGTGCATTTTCTCCCTGTGACTACATGGGTTTCCTACAGGTGCTCTGGTTTCCTCCCACATCCCAAAGCCGTGTGAGTTTGCAGGTTAATTGAATGTCAATTGTCCATAGTGTGTAGGGAGTGGGGAAGTGGGATAATATAGGACTAGTGTGAATTGGTGATCAATGGTCGACATGGACTCGGTGGGCCGATGGGTCTGTCTCCACGTTGTATCTCTAAAACTTAAACTTCAATGTTAAACTGCAGAGAAAGTTGGAAACAAGGAGCGATTGAAAGTCACAAGTGCCGGTGGTGCTGGTTGAGAGAGAATGATGCACAAATGTCTGGAGATGATGCAAATTGGAAGAGATAAGTTAAATGTGACATAACAAGAGAACAAGATTGTTTTTTAATCTGAAAAATAAGGGTAGAATGGCTGATCATCTGAAATTGCTGAATTTAATGTTGAGCCCTGAAGGCAGTAACATGTCAAACTTGGCGAAGAAATGCTCTTCAATTTGTGGTTTTAAATCTTCATTGGAAGAGCTGTGAATCCAAAGGCAGAAGCGGGAATGGGGCGGAAAGTTTAAGTGACAGATGACCAGGAGCTCAGGAATATATTTGCAGACTGAACCGAGAAGTTCTGCAAACTCATAATCACCTTGTTACTGACTCAACAACTCGAAAAACAATGCCCTTTGCAAATTGGGTGAGGCATAACACAATCAGTAGGACTGACTCTCACTCCACTTACTTTAGCACACAAATGAAGGTTGTCATTCAGTGTTGTACAGTAGATGTGTTGGGCTATTACAGATGCATCTTTTGGATGATGCATTAATACAAGGCTTTGCCCGCACTCTCAAATGGACTGAATGTATTCAGCAACAATAATCTGAAGAGCAGACAATGTACCCCAGCACCCCGGTTAATATTTATTTCTCACCAACAACTGTGGAATATTTGATCATTACCACTGCCATTTGTGAGAGCTGGCTATTTTCAGAGTGATTTGTAAGGTACCCAGGGGCTGGGCAGACATCTTGCCCTTCTAGAGTCCTGCTCTTATTCAGGGAGCATTATAATTCAACACTTAAAACCAAGGCCTGTACTCCACTCTCCTCCAGCTATGAGCATTCACTAAGGAGCTGAGATTTAGAACAATATCCATAAAAACCCGAAGGAAATTCAAACCATGACATCTACAGAAAAGAAATGTTGAGCCATTTCCAATATTTTTTTAAAACTAGCATGAACTTTAATGCATCAACATTATATTTTGTTTCTTGGCTAGCCCATGTAGACTTTAGAGATATAGCACGGAAACAGGCCCTTAGGTCTGCGCCGACCAATGACCACCCTGTATACTAGCTCTGTTCTACACATTAGGGACAGTTTACTATTTTACCGAAGCCAATAAACCTGTATGTGTTTGGATTGTGTTAGGGAACCGCAGCACCTGAGGAAATCCCATGTAGTCACGGGGAGGACGTACAAACTCCCTACAGACAGCAGCCGAGGTCAGGATTGAACCCGGGTCTCTGCCGCTGCAAGGCAGCAACTCTACCACTGTGTTCCCTTTAGGTATACTGAAGTTCTCAAATCAATCTATTTGGGCAGGAGTCTTTTTGGATATGTGCTTTTAAGAGGAGCGCCTTTGTGCTGCCTTGGTAAGGTCACCAGCATAATCAAGGACATCTCATTCCAGACACTCTCTCTTCCCTCCTCTCCCATCAGGCTAGAGGTACAGAAGTGTGAATACACATACCTCTCAATTCAGGGACAGGTTCTTCACAGCAGTTATCAGGCTTATCCTATCACCAACAAGAGAGCGGTCCTGACCTACCATCCATCTCATTGGAGACTCTCGGACTAACGTTAATTGGTCTTTACTGAACTTTATCTTGCACTAAATGTTATTTATCGTGTATCTGTACACTGCGGACAGCTCGATTGCAGTTATGCTGACTGTATGGATAGTCTTTCTGCTGACTGGAGCAACAAAAAAGCTTTTCACTGTACCTCAGTACACACAACAATAAGCTAAAATAGCTATCTGTGAACTCACCACATAGCGTGCATGTACGTCGGAGGCAGACGAGGGCTACTGACAGGGGTACAGTTGTAGGACCTCATAATCCGCTCAGCTAAAAGAAAATTGCGGAATAAACTGGCAACCAGCAGGTCCTGCCGAAACAATTTTTGGAAGAGATCTATGAAAACAAAAAAGTTAGTAATGCTTTTATTGTTGTTTAGAATAATATTAGGGCTTTAAACTGCAGGAGAGTGAAGCTGATGACTAATGCATTGCGTATTATGCAGCTTGAACTAAAGTACTTTCATTTCATACGGAGAAACTTTAAGCTGATGACGCCATGAGTGACGTTACACTGAAGCAGTAAATTTGTATCTAATTTGCTTCAACAGCAAACCCTCGCAATAATGGACCTCCATACAGTGGATTTCGGATGTAGAAGACCGAGGCTCCAGTGCCACTCCATTCCGCCAGTTATCTGATGAACTGGAACCAGGTGATGTACTTCGGGTCGCAAGAGAGGAGAGAGCGAGCAGGATGAATGTGGCGTGTGCACCGGGCCCGTCCCTGGCGCTCTGCGTGTGAGGCTGGAGGCTCTGCTGCTCCCTGGCCTATGAATTCCCACTTGTTTAAACCCATCCCACACCAACTCCCGCCCCCTGTCCCCTCAAACACCACATATCCTCCCTCACGGCCTTGTGTTGAAACTTTGCCCCCCACGCTCGGTTACAGCGGACAATCGGCAATAACAGACACCATATCCCACCCCTCTCCCCCCAGGTCCGTTATAGTGAGAGTTTACAGTACGTTGCTTGAGAAGTTCAATCTTCTACTTCTTATTGAGTCCACACACAAGATTAGAAGTTGTTCAGCCAGAGCTGAGCACACTTATCCGCATCTGCACAACGGTGTCTGTCTTGCGCTTCTTGTGCGTGGTGGTGGAAACAGGGCCGCGACGTGAACGCTCTCTCCTTGACCCCGGGAAGTTCAATTAGAAGGTCGTACATGAGTGAGGGGTACGGGAAAATTACCCTCATTTTAACAAACGCTTTCAAAGGATAGCAGCAACAAGAAGAAGACAATATTGGACAAATTCAGGGTGAATGCCAGGTAATATGCCATTCAAGGCTGCCCACTGTTGGGCAGGACAATTACACTGTGCAAGATTGCAGGGAGAGTGGAGGAAAACAGTAATTATACTTGTGGAAGCAACAGCTCAAGTTTAAACAAATCTCCTTATGGCAATGAATGAAAAGCAAATGACTTATCTGACCTACCACTGAGAATGGAATAGACTTCTTACCTCTGGGTAATACATTCCATGCTATAGTGTCCGTTATGGCTGTAAAAATCCAATTGAGTTCTCCGAGAGGTGTTCGTCTGTCATTGAGTCTTCCTGGAATTCTACATTAAAACAAAACAACAGTGAGAATTGAATCAAGAAATCAGAAACTGCTGCTCAGATTCCATCTCGAAACGTAACCATGGACACAGCTCTTAAAATGTCCAACCATGCTAAAAATCAATACTATGTTGCAGGTATAATGCAGGACCAATAATTCAATAACCCGCTTTCATCTTTACTCAAGTATACCTGCGCATCTTCGGTTCAGAGAATGTTTCAAACCACAATTACATAGAGACAGCAGGGCAGCATTGGTCATTGTCTCTATATAGGATTTGATTGAATGCCTAACACAAACCAAAGCTTTCAAGATGGCAAGAACGCTGAAAATGAATGGTCAGAACCCAATAAAATCATTTATTTTAGAAAGAGAGAAATAACATTTGGATTGTTTACTAAAATACAGTGTTCTGCAGTAGTTTAAGGCAAGAAAATGCTTTCTTCAATTAACAGTCCTCAGAGGAAAAATGAAATATCTTTTTCATATATTTCCCACGAATTTCCATGTCACATTCATTAATTGCCACCACAAAGTTTGTTAAACTCTACCTGTGCAGAAAGAATATCCATATCAACCATATCAATTATATCATCCATATCAACGGGACGGAGGTGGAACGTGTCTCCAGCGTCAGGTTCCTGGGGGTCAACATCTCCGATGACCTCTCCTGGACCCACAACACATCCTCGCTGATCAAGAAGGCTCACCAGCGTCTCTTCTTCCTGAGGAGACTTAAGAAGGTCCACCTGTCTCCCCAGATTCTGGTGAACTTCTACCGCTGCACCATCGAGAGCATCCTTACCAACTGCATCACAATATGGTATGGTAACTGCTCTGTCGCCGACCGGAAAGCTCTGCAGAGGGTAGTGAAGATCGCCCAACGCATCACAGGCTCCTCACTCCCCTCCATTGAGTCTGTCCATAGTAAACGATGCCTGCGCAGGGCACACAGCATCGCCAGGGACAACTCACACCCCAACCATAGACTGTTTACCCTCCTCCCATCCGGGAGATGCTACAGGTCCCTCCGCTGCCGGACCAGCAGGCTCAAGAACAGCTTCTTCCCTGCGGCTGTCACACTTCTCAACGCTGCACCTCAATGACTGCCTGTCTCCACCCCTCACCCCCACCCCCCCCCCCCCCCCCCCCCCCCCCCCCCCCCCCCCCCCCCCCCCCCCCCCCGACTATCCAATCACCAGCAAATTGCACGGACACCACCCCAGTTCGCCTTCGGAGATACCAACTGCCCTCTGTATTGTACACTGCACCAGTACATTCCATTTCTCTTCCAACTACATGACTCTCTTAAAAGCGGTATGTGCAGGGAATCAGATACAAAATGCTCAGCTATTTCAGCGGGTCAGGTAGCATCGCTGGAGAACGTGAAAAAAGTATTTAGCCCAAAGAAGGGTTCCGACCTGAAACATCACCTATCCATGTTCTCCAGGGATGTTGCCTGACCACCGAGTTACTCAAGAAGTGAATTTTCTTTGTTCATCGTTTCTACATTTTAACTGCAGGTCAAGCAGCATCTATAAGAGAGGAAGCAGAGTTGAAGTTTCAAGTCAATGACTGCTCATTATGAACTGCTTCTGGTTTACAGCAGTCACGACACTTTGCTTTTGGAGTGACGTGTCCCATAATTTCCCAACACAATTTCCACTGCAGCTAGTCTACAATGGATGAACTAATTGGAATGTCCGAAGGCATTCGCCTGCGTTCGGCATCATCTTGTGTTAGTAACTGGAGAAATTATTAATGTCAACTTGTCTAATATATCCCAAGATGCAAAGGGCAGCACAGAGGTGCAGCTAGTAGAGCCATTGCCTCCCAGTGCCAGACGCCCAGGTTTGATCCCGACCTCGGGTGCTGTCTGTCTGTGGAGTTTGTTTATTCACCCTGTGACCTTTATTCACAGAATATAGAACAGTACAACACAGGAACGGGCCCTTCAACCCACGTTTCCTCCCACATCCCAAAGACGCACAGGCAGTCACGGTGGCGCAGCGGTAGAGTTACTGCCTTACAGCGCCGGAGACCTGTGCTCGATCCCGACTACGGGCGCTGTCTGTACAGAGTTTGTACGTTCTCCCCGTGACCTGCGTGGGTTTTCTCCAAGATCTTCGGTTTCCTCCCACATTCCAAAGACGTGCAGGTTTGTAAGTTAATTGGCTTGATAAATGTAAAAATTGTCCAGGATAAAATTGTCCAACTTCCAGTATAGTCCCTGGTGAACTCTTTGGAAGATACAAGACATGTAAGTTATTTGACCCTGTGTAAATTGCCCCTAGCATGAAGGGAGTGGATGTGAAAGTGGATAACATGGAACCAGCGAGAATGGTTCATCGATGGATGCCACAGTCTCGGTGGGCCGAACAGCCTGTTTCCATGCTGCATCTTTCAATAGATTCAATTCAATCAATTCGTAACATGGAACAAATCTTGGAATCTCTTTTGGAAAGAATTGAGATCATATTCTTGGAGAGAAATTGCAATGCCCAATTATTTGATCAATTATTTTGGAAAGTGAGAAATAACATTTGGATTGATTTACCTTCAAAGCCAACGGATAGGGCAGAAATTCTAGCTTCAAAATCACTACAGCAAATGAGGTCTAGCAGCTGAAAGGAACAGGTAGAAAAGTACATTGTCTGTGGCAGCAGTAACCAATGCCAGCACGAGAGGTTTAGGTCAATACCACCCATACCTGGCTCCCAGTTGGATTGCAACCTTGTCGTGGTCGGGGAGCTTGTGGGTCTCAGTGACCCCTAGAGCTATGCCAGCGGGAGATTCGTCTCCTGTTAGGGTCTCCCATGCTGGACAGGTGGAAGGGTAGAGGCGAGATGAAGAGCGATCCACTGGTCCTCCAGGTTGGAGGTTGAGCACAGGGCTAACAACCCTGTCTCGTAAAACAAATATGTTACGGAAACAGCAACTGAAGGAATCAACACTACTGGGGGTGATGGACTTCCAGGGCTATCGACGGATGCTAGGCAATGAAAACAATGGACCTGACCTAAGGTAGTTTCCAGAAGCTAGCCCAGAACAGGACCTTTGTTGCTGCCCTACGTGCCAGGAGGCATAATAAGCAGTAAGTAAGTTCCCATGTGTTAAAGAAGGAACTGCAGATGCTGGAAAATCGAGGGTACACAAAATGCTGGAGAAACTCAGCGGGTGCAGCAGCATCTATGGAGCGAAGGAGATAGGCAACGTTTCTGGCCTAAAACCCTTCTTCAGACTGATGGGGGGTGGGGGGAGGAAAAAGGAAAAAGGAGGAGGAGGAGCCCGAGGGCTGAGGGAGAGGTAGGAAGGGGTGGAGACAGCAAGGGTTAACAGAATTGAGAGAATTCTATGTTCGTGCCAAGAGGATGCAGACTCCCCAAGAGGAATATGAGGTGCTGTTCCTACAATTTGCGGTGTTGCTCACTCTGGCCATGGAGGAGGCCCGGGACCGAGAGGTCGGATACGGAATGGGAGGAGGAGTTGAAGTGCTGAGCCACCGGCATATCTGGCAGGCAGAAGAGACTTTAATGAGAGTTGTTTAAATGTTTAATCCTTCTGTAGGGTATATCATTACCAACCGAGACCCCTAGCAAGGTTCACCATTCAGGTTATTTTGAGTTAATCCTTTCAAGTTCCGCTGATGTAAGCTTCAAGTTCCTCAACTTAACCTGGACTAGCCATATCGAAGCAATGGCCAGGAAAGCACACCAAAGCCTCTACTTCTTAAGAATGTCCACAACAATGCTCACCAACATCTACAGGTACGCCGTGGGAAGCATTTGATCGGGATGCATCACAGCATGGTTTGGGAACAGCTCCATCCAAGACCGCAATAAATTGCAGAGAACTGTGGACGCAGCCCAGACCCTCACATAAACCAACCTCCTCCCATTGCCTCCTCGCATTGACATTTCACACTGCCTTCAGCAAGACCACCAGCATAATCAAGAACGAGTCACACCCCAGTCACTCCCTCTTCTCCCCTTTCCCATCAAACAAGAGGTGCAGAAGTGTGAAAATGCATACCTCCAGCTTCAGAGACAGTTTCTTCCCAGCTGTTAACAGGCAACTGAACCATCCTACCAATAAACTAGAGATCGGTCCTGAGCTATGATCTACCTCATTGAAGACCGTTGGACTATCTTTAATTGGACTTTATTTAGCACTAAACGTTATTTCCTTCATCCTGTCTTAATACACTGTGGACAGCTCGATTGTAATAGTGTATAGTCTTCCCGCTGAATGGTTAGCACACAACTAAAAGCTTCTCACTCTACCTCGGTACATGTGACAAAAAACTAAACTAAAAATTCATTGTACACAGGCCTAATCCTAACACGCCACAAAGCCTCGCAATGGAGTGATCTTGAGGTCACAAACTTGGAGGAATTACTCAGAAGAGTACTCAGAGGTCCATTGGCATCGAAGGTCACTGTGGACTTGGTAGGCTGAAGGGCTTGTTGCCTTTCTGCACTAAACTAAGAGCAACGAAACATTGAAGTCAAGGTAATTTCTCTCTATCACTTCATGCTTTGTACTGAATACATGCCAGCGCCCCAATAACTAGACCAATCAAACTGTACTCAAAGACCAGAAGAATTTTGACTTGCGGTTCAATTCTCATCCCCCTAAGCAGGATAAATATTTTGACTGGTTGTCAAGCAACCAATTATGCTGCAGTTACATCACATGTCTGCAATGCAGCAACTCTGTACTGCCTTCTTCCTTCACAAATCAAAGGCAGCACCTTGCAGTGTTACCACTGGGACTTCTACTGATACAAGGTGATGTTATATTTGGATGGCGGAAGCATTAGTGGAATAGATTCTGCACAGAATGACAGACACAGCACGCTAACATCATTCGGATCAGTACTTTGAGTAATCAAGCATGTCCGAGCAAATCTCCTTAGTATTAAATCTCAATGTTGTTCTATCTGCCACCTTAGATCACCCTGGGCAAATGGAAAGCACAGCCTCAGGCCGTTTGCCAGATGCACAACCCAAAGGTGGGACCCACTCTTCTGTAGACAATATAGCTGCCATAACCTACCTGTGTGAGTAAGAAGAAGGGTCTCGAACCGAAACATCGCCCATTTCCACTCTCCAGAGATGCTGCCTCACCAGCTGAGTTACTCCAGCATTTTGTGTATAACACCTGCCTGTCATGTGTTGCCTTTTGTAAGAAAATCATTGTCATCTGATTTTGTTAAGATTTCATACACAGTGTAAATTTAAATTGTATGTGTGCCTCGGTCTCCGAATTACAGAAGCTTCTCGGGCTTGGAGCGTTTAGTTTAATTGAGAGATACAGCGCAGAAACAGGCCCTTCGGCACACTGAGTCCGTGCACACTAACATTATCCTACACACTAGGGACAATTTACAATTTAACCAAGGCAATCAGCCTGCAACCTGTTTGGAGCGTGGGAGGAAACCAGAGCTCCCGGGGGAATCTCACGCAGGTCACGGGGAGAACGTACAAACTCTGTACATACAGCACCCGTAGTCAGGACCGAACCCGGGTCGCTGGTGCAGCAAGGCAGCGACTCTACTGCTGCACCACCGTGCCGCCATGAACATCTTAAAAGTAAAACAGATACTTCTTCCAGCCATCATCACAGCTGTTGCTGATCCCCAGGAGTTTGCTCCATCTTGAAATTCTCAAATCGTAATATATTTAAGTCTGAACTTTGCGAGCAACTTGTTATGTTTCTAGTGTGCTGTAAATCAATCTGCTGCAAATCAAAAATATCACAATCTGCTTCACATCAAAAACATCATAATGCCACTTAGTCATAACACTGACTGGTGGGGAGCTATTCTATATACATATGCTTGACTGTGTTGAGATAGGGAACAACAGACTTTGAAAAGCATTCCTGCAAATATCTGACATTAAACTGTCTTAACCATTCAACTTGACACCTCGTGAAAAAATCCAGACAAACCGAAGATGATTCTGCTCCTGATTTTTTCAAAATAAATAATAAATTGGGTGATTCTTCAACATCCCGACAAGAAAATCCTAATTTAGGTCACTTGAAAAATGGGGATTGTTCATAGGTTCGGGGGTTAAGGAAAGATGATGATAATTATATTTTATTGTGTCATATACCTAGGTATAGTGAATTTGTGTTGCATACAATCCAGTAAAATCATACTCTAGATAAGCACAACCACAGATAAGTACACGCATTACTTCCCAGGTGGCCTCCAACTTGCAATTTAACAGTAAAGTATTTTGCACAGACTGGTGTATTCCTTGCACAAGCTTCTCTATTCCTTGCAGTGCAGGAGCGTGAGGGGTGATCGTATAGTGGTGAACAAAATCATGATACACAGAGTATTTTGCCCAGAGGAGGGGAATCAAGAACCAGAGGACATAGGTTTAAGGTGAGGGGGGAAAGATTTAATAGGAACCTGAGGGGTAGTTTTTTTTTTACATAGAGAGTGTATGCAACAAGCTGCCGAAGGAGGTAGTTGAGATAACTACCTGATTACTTTCGGTTAGCTCCATCCTCTGTCCCATGTGTATTCTCATGGGGAATAATTACCAAGTAGACAGAGGAAGGTGGAAGTTTGCAGAGTTTACTTGTGAAATACAATAACTGCACAGCAAAAACAAACATTTGGACAGGTTGCATGGATAGGGTAGGTTTAGAGGGATATGGGCCAAATGCAGGCAGGTGGGACTAGTGTAGATGGGGCATGTTGGCCGGTCAGTGCCGAGGGGCCTGTTTCTATGCCGTATGACTCAAACACTATGATTCCCAGGCATCACTGCCCAATGACTGATCAAATTTACATTTCCAGTCCCATTACGTCCATTTCCAGCTCTTGCCTTTGTTGAGGGAGGATCTTTGTGGTGCCTTCTCTTTCTCCCGCAAGCCCACCACCATTCATGCTTCAGGAAGCAGACCTCATTCTTGACTTGGCTTTATTATTGACAATTGGAATTTAGTAATTTGAGACCACCCCTTGATTTAAGATCTTGAACCTGGCATTCATTCTTTTTTTTAAATCCTCCAGATCCATCTTCTATTTCTTTCCCAGTCCCACTACATCTATTTCCTACATTTTTCTCTTGGATCGTTTAATATCTCTCGTTTGCTGTCCTATCATGAGCTTTTCCCATCTCACCAAGCAGAGATCTGAATTGTGCATTTCTAGTGTTTGCTACTCTTTCCTAGCGAGGTCATGTAATGTTTCATGAGAAGCTGTGATATAGTTATAGGCCAAGTATTCCACTGAGAACCATAAATCCATGGGTCAGGAGAAGATACAAGCCAGCCCCACAAACATCCCCCTCCCGTCCTTGTCAGGCACCTCTGGTCCCATGGCGGTAGACTGTGCAATTCCCACATTTGCCACCTCAGGATACAGAAAGCTGAGCGGAAGGAAGCTACCCTCAATCCCCAGAGACTGCCTCGGAGGAAGAACAATTGTCAATTATTCAGCAGATTAAGTAACAAAATCTGACATTAAGAGGGATTTTGTGCTTCACTACAGGAAGAGGTTTTGTATTGAGATACAGTAACATAATCTGGTTGACATGTAAACCCTAGGTGCAGGAAATTCTATTTCTGGCAATCAACATTTATGAGAAAAACTCAAATTGTAATCAAGAGCCAAAAATCAAGAGCTGTTTACTGTCAGAAACATAGAAAATAGGTGCAGGAGGAGACCATTCGGCCCTTCGAGCCAGCACCGCCATTCATTGTGATCATGGCTGATCGTCCCCAATCAATAACCGATGCCTGCCTTCTCCACATATCCCCTGATCCACTAGCCCCTAGAGCTCTATCTAATTCTCTCTTAAATCCATCCAGTGACTTGGCCTCCACAGCCCTCTGTGGCAGGGAATTCCACAAATTCACAACTCTCTGGGTGAAAAAGCTTTTTCTCACCTCTTAAATGGCTTCCCCTTTCTAAGACTTGTGGCTCCTGGTTCTGGACTCGCCCAACATTGGGAACATTTTTCCTGCATCTAGCTTGTCCAGTCCTTTTATAATTTTATATGTTTCTATAAGATTCCCCCTCTTCCTTCTAAACTCAGTGAATACAAGCCTAGTCTTTTCAATCTTTCCTCATATAACAGTCCCGCCATCCCAGGGATCAATCTCGTGAACCTACGCTGCACTGCCTCAATCACAAAGATGTGCTTCCTCAAATTAGACCAAAACTGTACACAATACTCCAGATGTGGTCTCACCAGAGCCCTACACAACTGCAAAAGAACCTCTTTACTACAATACTGAAATTCTCTTGTTATGAAGGCCAACATTCCATTAGTTTTCTTCACTGCCTGCTGTACCTGCACACTAACTTTCAGTGACTGGTGTACAAGGACCCCCAGGTCTCACTGCACCTCCCCCTTACCTAACCTAACCCCATTGAGATAATAATTTGTCCTTTGTTTTTCCCGCCAAAGTGGATAACCTCACATTTATCTATATTAAATTGCATCTGCCATGCATCTGCCCACTCACTCAACCTGTCCAGGTCACCCTGCAACCTCTTACTATCCTTTCACAGTTCACACTGCCACCCAGCTTTGTGTCATCCACAAAGTTGCTAGTGTTGCTCCTAATTCCCTCTTCCAAATCATTAATATATATGGTAAACAGTTGCGACCCCAACACTGAGCCTTGCGGCACTCCACTCGCCACTGCCTGCCATTCTGAAAAGGACCCGTTGACTCCTACTCTTTGCTTCCGGTCTTCCAACCAATTTTCTATCCATGTCAACACCCTACCCCCAATACCATGTGCTCTAATTTTAGTCACCAGTCTCCTGTGCGGGATCTTAACAAAGGCTTTCTGAAAGTCTAGATACACTACATCCACTGGCACCCCTTCATCCACTTTACTTGTCACATCCTCAAAAAATTCAGAAGATTAGTCAAGCATGATTTCCCTTTCATAAATCCATGTTGACTTTGACTAATCCTTTTACTGCTATCCAAATGCCCCATTATTACCTCTTTAATAATTGACTCCAGCATTTTTCCCATCACCAAAGTCAGGCTAACTGGTCTATAATTCCTCGTTTTCTCTCTCGCTCCTTTCTTGAAAAGTGGGATAACATTAGCTATCCTCCAACCCACAGGAACTGATCCTGAATCTATTGAACATTGGAAAATGATCACCAATGCGTCCACTATTTCTAGCGCCACCCCCCGAGGACCTTGGGATGTAGTCCATCAGGCCCAGGGGATTTATCATCGTTCAGTCCAATTAGCCTACCCAATACTATTTCTCGCCTAATGAAAATTTCTTTCAGTTCCTCTGCCCCCTTAGATTCTCTGTCCTTCAGTACATCTGGGAGATTGTTTGTGTCTTCCTTAATGAAGACAGATCCGAAGTACCTGTTTAACTCTTCTGCCATTTCCTTGTTGCCCATAATTATTTCACCCGTGTCTGCCTTCAAGGGACCCACATTTGACTTTGCTACTTTTTTTCCCTTAACATATCTAAAGAAGCTTTTACTGTCCTTCTTTATATTCCTGGCCAGCTTCCCTTCGTACTTCATCTTTTCAGCCCGTATTGCCCGTTTTGTTTCCTTCTGTTGTCCTATGAAAGTTTCCCAATCCTCTGGCATCCGGCTACTCTTTGCTATGTTATACATCTTTTCTTTTAGTTTTATTCTATCCCTTTCTCTTGTCAGCCACGGTTGCCTCCCTTAGAATCTTTCTTCCCTTTTGGAATGAAATGATCCTGCGTCTTCCGGATTATGCCCAGCAATTCCTGTCATTGCTGTTCCACCGTCATTCCTGCTAGGATCCTTTTCCAATCTACCTTGGCCAGCTCCTCTCTCATGCCTTAATAGTCCCCTTTGTTCAACTGCATCACTGACACTTCTGATTTAACCTTCTTCTTCTCAAATTGCAGATTGAAACTAATCATATTATGATCACTGCCTCCAAGCGGTTCCTCGAGTTCTCTTATCATATCTGGTTCATTGGACAACACCATATCCAGAATTGCCTTTTCTCTGGTCGGCTCCATTACAAGCTGCTCTAAGAATCCATCTCGGAGACACTCTACAAACTCTCTTTCTTGGGGTCCAGAACCAACCTGATTTCCCCAGTCTACCTGCATATTGAAATCCCCCATCACCACAGTGGCATTACCGTTGTTACATGCCAGTTTTAACTCCTGCTGTAACGTACACCCTACATCCGGGCTACTATTTGGGGGTCTGTAGATAACACCAATGTCTTCTTGCCTGTACAATTCCTAAACTCAATCCACAGTGACTCCACCTCATCAGTCCCTATGTCTTCCCTCGCAAGGGACTGAATTCCATCCCTCACCAGCAGAGCTACCCTCCCTCCTCTGCCTGCCTGCCTGTCCTTTCTATAGGATGTATAGCCCTGAATATTAAGTTCCCAGGCCTGATCCTCCTGCAGCCACGTCTCTACCAACCGCTAACTGAGTCTCAAGCTCATCTACTTTACTTCTTATACTTCACGGATATGTCCTAAATAGAACAGCAAAATTCTTACTTGCAGCAGCACACAGCAATAATCACCTATGCTGCTTTTACACAGAAATCTACAAACCTAAATCTAACTTCATTATCTATTTCCATAGACCTTTGAAATACTTGGTCCCTAGGTATCTCGTAGTTTAAGATCATGAAACATTACAGAATAGAAAACACCAGTAATACACAATTCAGATCTCACCTTGGAGGGAGAAAAGAAAAGTTCATGATAGGGCAGAATACAAATTATATTGAATAATCCAAGAGAACAAAACTGAGGATATGGACATAATGGGACTGGGAAAGAAATAAGATGGGTCAGGAGGATTTAAAAAGAAAAACGAATGGAAGGTTTTGGTTCTTAAATAAAGGGGTGGTCCCAAATTATTGTTGACTTCAATAATACAGCCAAGCCAATGATTACATCTGGTTCCGGAATGTGTAGGAAAGAACTGCAGATGCTGGATTAAATTGTAGGCACAAAATGATGGGGTAACTCAGCGGGTCAGGCAGCATCTCTGGAGAGAAGGAATGGGTGACGTTTCGGGTCGAGACCCTTCTTCAGTCTAGTTCCTAAAGCTTGAACGGTGGTGGGCAATTAATCATCTCACGCGAGAAAGGGGGCTCCGCAAAGATCCTACCCTCAATGAAGGCAGGACCTGTCAATTGAGAGCTGAAGCCAAAGTTGAAGCATTCACTCAACATTCAGGCAGAAGACTGGAGACACTTCTGTCTGACGAAGGGTCCCGACCCGAAACGTTACTCATCCTTTTTCTCAAGACCCGCTGAGTTACTCCAGCATTTGGTGCCTATCTTCAGGCAGAAGACATGAGTGGATGAGGCCTTCTGGCTTCTGAGATGCTCACCATCAGATGATCTGCCACTTCAACTCAATCCACATAAGATATCAAGACATCAAGGGCGGTCACAGTGGCGCAGCGGTAGAGTTGCTGCCTTACAGCGAATGCAGCGCCGGAGATCGGGTTCGAACCTGACTACGGGTGCTGTCTGTATGGATTTTGTATGTTCTCCCTGTGACCTGCGTGGGTTTTCTCTGAGATCTTCAGTTTCCTCCCACACTCCAAAGACGTACAGGTTTGTAGGTTAATAGGCTTCGTAAATGTAAAAATTGTCCCGTGTGTGTGTAGGATGTTTTTAATGTGCAGAGATCGCTGGTCGGCGCGAACCCGGTGGGCCGAAGGGCCTGTGTCCGCGCTGTACATCTAAACTAAAAAACTAAACATCACAAACAGCACTGGCTAGAGAAGACTGGTCTTGATCATATTGGCTATAAATATGAAGACTTTGTTTCTGAACTAGATGAACCTCTACTCAAACTGTTCAATCTGTTAGAACAGTGTCATCTAACTAATAATGGGGCAAATTGCCTATTTTGTAACAAAAGCAATCTGCATGATCAGTCCGATCTACTCTCAACCAACGCTAAAGTGACAGCACTAGCAAGCAGCAATTAATTAATTCAATGTGCTGTTTGAGTTTTGCCAGAATCACTTGGCTTCACTCTTCAATAGTCAATAGTGTTTTACTTGCCACAGATGCAACTGCACTGCACAGTGAAATTATTTTTGCATATTTTACACATGCGGACGCTGACATTATAGGCGCCGTTATTCAAAGTCCAAAGTCCAGTCAGCCCACGCGCTCAGAGTACTGGAACAGTTCCCGCGAACAGACGTCCATCTCATCTCCTAGACCGGCCATCTTTGTGCCCCAGGGGCCGCCTCCAGCATCCTGCCGGAAGAAGCTGGAGGCATTACCTCGGCTCATCCGGTTCATTCATATCCTTGGTCCAACCCTGGGTCAAAGAGCTGAATCCGAAGATGAAGTGGGAATGACTCTGCCCTTGTTTTAATGTCAGCATTCCACTGGGTGCAGCATCAAGGAGCCCAGGTCAAACTCAAGTTATTAGGCGTCAAGCGTAAACAATCCATTGGCTGGAATCACACCTTGCACAAAGGACAATGCCTGTAGTTGCTGGACGTTCAATCAACGTTGCCCAAACTCATTATAGCTGGAGGTCCTCATGACAATGTCCTTTGCCCAATCATCTTTAACTACTTCACCAATGACCTCTCCTTCACCACAAGATCAGATGTCCTCAGCTAAATAACTAACTAGTCCATGCCTGAATGCAGCAAGACCCAGCCAACATTCATGCATGGGGTCGCAAGTAGCAAGAAATGTATGCACTGCCAAAGTGTCAGACAGCGAACCATCTCCAACAAGTGAAGGGGTGACACAGTGGTAGAGTTGCTGCCTTACAGCGCCAGAGACCTAAGTTCAATACTGACTATGGGTGCTGTCTGCATGGAGTTTGTGCGTTCTCCCTAAGACCGTGTGGGTTTTCTCCGGGTGCTCCTGTTTCCTCCCATACTCCAGACATACAGGTTTGTAGGTTAATTGGCTTTGGTAAAATTGTCCCTAGCGTGTATGATGATAGTGTACGGGGTAATTACTGGTTGGCGCGAGCTCGTTGGGCCGAAGGGCCTGTTTCTGCGCTGTATCCCTAAAGTCTCTAAAAAAGATAGTACAACCACCTAATGTTGGCATTGAACCAATGCCAACATTAGGTGGTTACAGGAACAGTTTCAGCAAACAGACTGGAGTCTGTTTGCCACCCAGGCCACCTTCAACTCCCAAGTGGACATCAACTCATACACCTCAACCGTTCTGGACTACATAAAATTCTGCACGGACAACGTCACTACACACAAAGTAATAAGGACCTTCCCTAACCAGAAGCCGTGGATGAACAGGGAGGTCAGACTCCTGCTGAAGGCTCGCGACGCCGCTTTTAAATCTGGCGATGCTGAGGGTTACAGCTCATCCAGGGTCAATCTGAAAAAGGGAATTAGGAATGCTAAACTTAATCACAAACGGCGGATTGAGGAGCATTTCCGAAATAACTCTGACCCCAGGCGCATGTGGCAAGGAATCAAATCCATTGCCGATTACCATAAAGTTAACACTCCCCCCCCAGACAATGCCTCCCTTCCTGACGAGCTAAACTATTTCTACGCCCGCTTCGACCGGGACAACAAAACTCCTGCCATCAAAGGTGCTCCACCCCCGCATGAACAACCCCTCAGTCTCTCCACCTCTGCTGTACAAGATGCACTGAGCAAGGTGAATGAGCACAAAGCTGCCGGCCCCGATGGCATCCCCGGGCGGGTGCTCAGGGCATGTGCTGGACAACTATCCCTGGTCCTCACTGACATCTTCAATCTGTCACTGGCCCAGGGTGTCGTCCCCACTTGCCTCAAGACATCTACCATTGTGCCAGTGCCCAAACAATCAGCGACAGGGAGTCTCAATGATTTCCGGCCAGTGGCACTCACCCGTCATCGCCAAGTGCTTCGAGCGGCTGATCTTGGCTCACCTCAAAGCCAGCCTCCCCCCCCACACTGGACCCCCATCAGTTTGCCTACCGGACCAATAGGTCAACAGAAGACGCCATATCTGCGGCCCTACACTCTGCCCTGACCCACCTGGACAGCAATAACACCTACATCAGGCTGTTGTTCATCGACTTCAGTTCCGCCTTTAACACTGTCATACCCGCTAGCTTGATCACCAAACTCAGCGGTCTTGGCATCTCCACTTCCCTCTGCAATTGGACACTGGATTTCCTCACTAACAGACCCCAGTCTGTTAGGATCAACAACCTCACCTCCTCCACTATAACACTGAACACTGGCGTGCCACAAGGCTGTGTGCTCAGTCCTCTCCTCTACTCTCTCTTCACCTATGACTGCATCCCTAAGTTTAGCTCCAACGCCATCATAAAATTTGCCGACGACACCACGGTGGTAGGACTGATCAGCGACAACGACGAGTCAGCCTGCAGGGAGGAGGTCCAGCACCTGACAACCTGGTGTGCCAATAACAACCTCGTCCTTAACTCCCAAAAGACGAAGGAGATCATTGTCGACTTCAGGAAGAACAGAGGGGGCAGACACACCCCCATCCATATAAACGGGACTGAGGTGGAGCGGGTCTCCAACTACAAATTCCTCGGGGTACACATCTCGGAGGATCTGTCCTGGTCCCTCAACACCTCCAAGCTGGTCAAAAAGGCGCAGCAGCGCCTTTATTTCCTGAGGAGGCTCAAAAAAGCCCACCTGTCCCCCCAGATCCTGACCAACTTCTACCGCTGTACCATCGAAAGCATCCTGACCACCTGCTTTACGGTATGGTACAGCAGTTGCACCGTAGCAGACAGGAAGGCACTACAACGGGTGGTGAAAACCGCCCAGCACATCATCGGTGCCCCGCTCCCTGCTTTGGATGCCCTCCACCGAAAACGGTGTCTGAGACGGGCTGGGAAGATCATCAAGGACCCCTCCCACCCTAACCATGGACTGTTTGCCCTCCTACCATCGGGGAGGCAGTACAGGAGCCTCAGGTCCCGCACCAGCAGGATGAGGAGTAGCTTCTACAATAACACCATCGCACTGCTGAACTCGGAGTCCCACCGATAGATTCCCACATCTGTATTTATTTATCTGTATTTATCTAAACATTGCTATCACTACGTACTGACACTAAACTGCATTTCGTTGTACCCATACTTGTATCTGTGCAATGACATTAAATTTGAATTGAATTGAATTGAATTGAATTGAACAAACCCAGACCATCAACATTCAGGGCTCACCTTTGGTTACAAACCTAACTGGACTAACCACATAAATACAAAAGCAGGCCAGAGGCTAGGGCGTGATCTGCCCCCTGATACCTCAAAGCTTTGCCACCATCAAGCAAAAGTCAGGATGATAATGGAATAGGCTCCACTTGCAACATCAGTATTCAGTAAGTTTGATACCACGACAAAGTGACCAACATGATCCACCATTCCAGCCATACATTCCCTCCAGCATTTTTGCACAGAGGTCATAGTCCGTCCAATCTAAATAGTGCACAATTACTCATCAAGGTCTTAAGGGGTTGGATAGGTTAGATGCAGGAAGATTGTTCCCGATGTTGGGGAAGTCCAGAACAAGGGGTCACAGTCTAAGGATAAGGGGGAATTCCTTTAGGACCGAGATGAGGAAAACATTTTTCACACAGAGAGTGGTGAGTCTCTGGAATTCACTGCCACAGAAGGTAGTTGAGGCCAGTCCATTGGCTATATTTAAGAGAGAGTTAGATGTGGCCCTTGTGGCTAAAGGGATCAGGGGGTATGGAGAGAAGGCAGGTACAGGATACTGAGTTGGACGATCAGCCATGATCATATTGAATGGTGGTGCAGGCTCGAAGGGCCGAATGGCCTGCTCCTGCACCTATTTTCTATGTTTCTATGTTTCTATGTAAGGTATGGTACTTTATGGTATGTTTAAGAAAGAACTACAGATGCTGGTAAAATCAAAGCTAGAGACAAAATGCTGGAGAAAGTCAGCGGGTGAGGCAGCATCAATGGAGAGAAGGAATTGGCTACGGGGTGAAGACCCTTCTTCAGATTTTATGATATGGTACTTTGTTAGTCACAAGTCAAGTACTATCAATGAATCTTATTGCCGGATCTACTTGCCCAACAGCCCAGTACCTTCAATAGAAGGACTGCAGCCCACAGGATCCACTCCAGTGGTTGTGCATATCATGCCCAAAGGAAGATCATCACCTTCCAAAGAGCAATCTGGACTGGGCAATAAATGTTGACCTTGCTGGCAACATCCTGATGGTAAAAAAAGGTGAGGAAATGAAACGTTTAACAAGCTTTATTGAAACCTGTAAACATTCACTGTCAAAGATTTACACAAACTTATACACCCCATTTATTTAATAGTGCATCAACTGTGATGCTATCTTCCCCAAGCATCATCACTGCTAGTCCAATGATATAGCAGTGCATGCAGAGCAAACATTGCATGCTTCTGACGTCCTTTGCTGCTGACTGAAGTCTAGATGGCTGTAACCCAAAATGCAATCCCCTCACTTGCCAGACTGTTTCATATTCTCTCTAGCAGTGAAGTGGACAGCATGGTGGCGCAGCGGTAGAGTTGCTGCCTTACAGTGCCAGAGACCCCAGTTCAATCTTGAATACAGGTGCTTGTCTGCACAAAGTTTGTACGTTCTTCCTGTGACCTACGTTGATTTTCTCTGGGTGCTCCGGTTTCCTCCCACACTTCAAAGGCGTACAGGTTTGTACACTAACTGGCTTGGTAAAATTGTAAATTGTTCCTAGTGTGTAGGCTAGTTTTAGTGTGCGGGGATCACTGGTCGGCGTGGACTCAGTGGGGCCGAAGGGCCTGTTTCCACGCTGTATCTCTAAATTTAACAAGCATTAAAACCCAAGATCCAAGAAGCAAAGTGGGTGAAAGTATTAAAGTCTTTAAGCAGACATTTTGCGCTCCATCTCACTAATAAAAATACTGGAAGCAAAAACACAGGAAGTTGAATGAGCGGGCAGATTCATGTAATTAGGCAAGAAGATGTACAGGAAGAGTCAATGAGGCAAAGTACTTGAATATCACCCCTGGGGTTTAAAACAGAAACTGTGAATGCATTACTTTCCATTTTCTCGAATCCCCAGAATCTAGCACAGCTTCAGTCGATTGGTAAATCAGGGATGTAACTTAACAATTAAATAAAGGATGAACAGGAAATTAAACAGATAACAGTCTTTATTATTCAAATGCTAGAATCCATTAAGGACATCTTCTTCTTGTGTATGGCGTGCACAGCCTAAAGTTGTAGGACAACTTATTCTATTTGATCTTACTTGATTGCATTTGTCGAAACAGGGCGGAAGATTGCAATCTTCCACCCCATTAAGGACATGAAAGTTGGGGATTGAGAAAACACAATACAATTAGCTGGACCTTAATAATTTTATGAAAGGGAAATAGTATTTGGCAAATCTACTTGTCTTTTTAAGAGTGTAACCAGCAGGACAATCAATAAACCGTCTTTGGATAAATGTATTCTCAACAAAAAGGCTGCAGATTATGGAGGATGGAATCATCTGCAACCCTTTGTTGTCCCCGCCTATCACCTCCCAGCCTAAGTGGGTATCTCAACCCTTCCTTCACCCATCTAGCTCCATCTGCCGTTAACCATTCCTTACCTGGATGCATGTCCCTTGCCTCACCCCCCTTATACTGGCTCTCTCCCCTTTCCTGATGCAGGATAGTGACCAGATACGCTGAACATCCCTTTCCCTCCACAGATGCTGCTTGACCACTGAGTTGCTCCAGCAGTTCATTTTTTTCCTCCAGTTAGTTTACTGCTTGGGTGTAGCCAGCTGATTTTGGACATGCCGACTGCTGCGCTGCCACATTACATTCAAGTTTCATTTATTTATTTTCACTCATTCATTTATTGAATCAACCTAGCACAACCAGAGTGCACTCCTGAACTACTATCTTCTTAAAGGTGACCCTTGGACTATCCTTGGTTGGACTTGGCTGGCTTTACCTTGCACTAGACTTTAATCCTTTATCGTGCATCTATACACTGTAAATAGCTGGATTGTAATCATGTATTGTCTTTCCGCTGACTGGGAAGCACACAACATAAAGCTTTTCGCTGTACCTCGGTACACGTGAAAATAATAAACTAAACTGAGGGTTGGGTGACACAAACAGCAAAATGCAACGAAACTTCCAATTACTCAGCTGAGAATTGATTCCGATTATACCGGTGAAGCATAACTGTGATACATCATGATGAAATTACATTCACAGTCTAGGTTCATATATCAAGGGAACTTTCTGAATCACTAGACACAGCATAGAACTTTGGAAAAACTAGCAAGAACTAGGTAAGAAAAAAAAGGAATACTACAAGTTTTATGCATAGAATATGGACAAAGCCAATGTGAGAAAGCAATTAGGATTGCTGATTTCCACAAGAAATACGGATTCCATCACACTTAATGCACCATTAAATAAATGAGGCATACAAATTTGTGTTAAGCTGTGAAAGTGAATGTTTCCATCAGGCATTCAAAGAGGGATTGAATTGACCTCTTATTTAAAATCCAAATGCATACAGATCATAAGGTCATAAGTGATAGGAGTAGAATTAGGCCATTCGGCCCATCAAGTATACTCATCCATTCAATCATGGCCGATCTATCTCTCCCTCCTAACCTCATTCTCCTGCCTTCTCCCCATAACCTCTGACACCCGTACTAATCAAGAATCTATCTATCTCTGCCTTAAAAATATTCACGGATATAACGATAAATGGAAAAAGTGAGGTTACATCCCGAGAGTTCTCTCCTCCATTCACTCCAAGCACAGTAACGAGAACCATTTCCTGTTACAGTGAATACGTGCAGCAGATATTGGCAATGATAGAACTGGCAACTAAATTTGCCATATGCCGTGAGGCAGGCATGTTAATGTAAAAGGCGGGGTCCGTTTGCAGAGAGAAGCTATTTTACAGCACTTTCTTTGGGAGGTGGCTTGAATAGAGTATAAGCACCACGTATGTGTGGGAACTGCAGATGGGGGTTAAAACCGGAGTCAAAAAGCTGGAGTAACTCAGTGGGTCAGGCAGCATCTCTGGAGAGAAGGAATAGGTGACCTTTCGACCTGGAACTATTCCTTTTCTCCAGAGATGTCTGACCCAATGGGTTATTCCAGCTTTTTGTGTCAAAAAGCATAACATAGACTGGTTGGGATGAATAGCCTGTTAAATTCAAAAGGTTAGAAGCGGTACAAAAAATATTTTAAGATGTTGGGATCTCACACTGTGAAAAATTGACCTAGTGCAAGTTGATTAATAATTCTGAACATCAGAGTTCAAAAACGACCAAGAGAAAAATAACGTAAATATTAGAAATCTTCAACGAACTTCAGTACACACTAAAACCACACAAGTGATTTAGTCAGAATCTTAGATGGAGCAATATTCTTTTCTGCGCTCTAAATAACTTACTTTGCTCACAGCATTCCCGACACATGTACATTTAACCCAATTCCAAAGCTTTTCTACTTAAAGGTCTCAAATGACCAGCTTTAAATAGCACATATTGTCTTATTCATTTATTACTCCCTGCATGATGAAAAGAATCCTTTCATGGTTGGTATTGATTTAATCTCTACCCAAACAACGGAATTAGCAACCTCTTGCCCTAACATTTGATACCTGAATACTTTTACATAAGTGATCTATTTTCAAGCAGCTCAGGATATACAGTGGTGGGAAATGGACACCACACGATAAAGATCAATAGACTGGAGACTGTTTGATGACCAATTACACGCAGTTCAAATTACTCAACTTTGTCTAGGTGGCAAAGAGTGACGATTGAATACACTAACTTGATGTTCACTGATTTTAATGGACAATAGGTGCAGGAGTAGGCCCTTCAAGCCAGTACCACCATTCAATGAGATCATGGCTGATCATCCACAATCAGTACCCCATTCCTGCCTTCTCCCCATATCCCCTGACTCCACTATCTTCAAGAACCCTTTCTAGCTCTCTCTTGAAAGTTTCCAGAGAACTGGCCTCCACCGCCCTCTGAGGCAGAGAATTCCACAGACTCATAACTCTCTGTGTGAAAAACTGTTTCCTCATCTCCGCTCTAAATGGCTTACTCCTTATTCTTAAACTGTGGTCCCTGGTTCTGGACTCCCCCAACATCGGGAACATGTTTCCTGCATCTCGCGTGTCCAATACCTTAATAATTTTATATGTTTCTGTATATCCTCTCTCATCCTTCTAAATTCCAGTGCATGCAAGCCCATTGGCCACATTCTTTCATCATATGTCAGTCCCACCATCCTGGGAATGAACCTGGTGAACCTACACTGCACTCCCTCAATAGCAAGAATGTCCTTCCTCAAATTCTCTCATCTCTCACTGAAGCACAACTGTACGTTAAACATATACAATTATGTTGGAGAGTCTAGGACTAGAGGTCATAGGCTCAGAATTAAAGGACGTTCCTTTAGGAAGGGGATGAGGAGAAATATATTTAGTCAGGGGTGGTGAATCTGTGGAATTCTTTGCCACAGAGGTAGTCAATGGATATTTTTAAGGCAGAGATAGATAGATTCTTGAATCGTACAGATGTCAGGGGTTATGGGGAGAAGGCAGGAGAATGGTGTTAGGAGGGGATGTTGGATCAGCCATGATTGAATGGCGGAGTAGACTTGATGGGCCAAATGGCCAAATTCTGCTCCTATCACATGATTATGTAAGGGTATTCATCTGCCCCATTATGAATGAATACATAACACCGTTCTCTTGCCTTCCCCCCATAACTCCCGACACCTGTACGACTCTATGACTGTGAGAGAAAGGAAACAACTCCTGTTAACTAGTTTCAGCGATTCAGAAAAATAACTAAGGCTAACTATTAAAATACAACAATACCTCTCTGCAAAATAGATTTGTTGTTTCAACTGATGCACTTCGCTGTGTTAATGGGTCTCAGTAATGGGGCACAGACTCAAAGGAGATTGGATTACCGATTCAAATACATTAAGGAAAAGCAAAATGAAAGGCAAATATTTTTCAACAAATGGAAATGAAAATAGATAACAGAATGACTCCATCCATTACTGAATACACATCGGTGAGTTGCTCTCGAGCACTTTTGATGTATCAGAGATATTTCTTGGCTATTCGCACAGCACAGAGTAGGACACCAAGCTACCTATTCTTTTAATCCCAGTTATCAACTGGAGGCAACGATTTTTTCATGATGGCCTATTAATTATTTTGTAACATGGAAACAAAATGACAATTTAATGTTCAGAAACTTTAGAGAGAGGAAAGGCTGGCATGATTTCCATTTCAATTCTGTTTGCATTATAGTGTTTCTAGTCCACAATAATTAATTATCTTTCCCGACAAAATTGATTCCATTATTGGGGCCACCTTGCAACTCACCTACATGATAATTGTTAGCTGTGAGATTAGATAGCATCCATTCGCAAGCTATAGTTGGGCTTCAGAGCCCATCTGCATTCTATCACTGCTGACACTGTTGGGGCCAATATATCTTGGATAAAAAACAAAGTGTCGGAGGAACTCAGTGGGTCAGGCAGCATCTGTGGAGGGAATTATGTTTTGTGTTGGGACCCTTCTTCGGTCTGAAAGTAGAGGGAGAAAGCTGGAAAAGAGAGGTGGGGAGATGAGTGGGGAGGCAAAGCCTGGCATGTGATAGGTGAAAGGAAGGAACTGCAGATGCTGGTTTAAACTGCAGATAGGGAGACGTTTCGGGTCTGAAGAAGGGACTTGACCTGAAACGTTACCCATTCCTTCTCTCCAGAGCTGCTGCCTGTCCTGCGACCGCGGGGTGGCGCCTGTATGGAATTTTTAACATGTTGAACATTTTCGATGACCTGCTGCGACTATGAAGGGTGCCGGCAGACGCCGAAACAATGGCGTAAGTGGGACGGGTCCTTACACCAAAGTCCAAATCAGTACCGAGAAATTGCTGATTTGTATTGCAAATATACAAGTTAAATTCCCAGCAGAAGATTACAGCTGGTAAACCTTGCAGCGAGGACTGTGCACTGATGCAATTAATGACCCTGACATGTCAATCAACCTTGGGAGGCCCATAAAAAGGAAACAAATTAAACTACATGCTCGCACCTCACTAAATCATTCCTCTGATTGTTACATTTTTATAGGCAGCACAGTGGAGCAGTGGTAGAGTTGCAGCCTTACAGCACCAGAGACTCAGGTTCAATCCCAACTACGGGTGCTGTCAGTACAGAATTTGCGCCTTTTTCCTGTGACCGCGTGGGTTTTCTCTGGTTTCATAGAGTGATACAGCGTGGAAACAGGCCCTTCGGCCAAACATATCCACACCGGCCAACATGTCCCAACCACACTAGTCCCATCTGCCTAAGCTTGGTCCCTATCCCTCCAAACCTGTCCTATCCATGTACCTGTCTAACTGTTTCTTAAACATTGGGATAGTTTACATTCCAAATAATGTAATTCTCACATTCCAAAGACGTGCAGGTTTGTAGGTTAATTTGTCCCTAGTGTGCTGGATAGAAGAATAGGGACCCACCGCAGGCCTGCCCGTCCAACAGAGCCTCAATGGTGAGACAATTAGGCTGCGAGAGGATACTTACACTATCCCCATAAAATGCTCCTTATCCACAAAGAGAAGGTTCGGGACATTAGTCTAAGGATAAGGGGGAATTCCTTTAGGATCGAGATGAGGAAAACATTCTTTACACAGAGAGTGGTGAGTCTCTGGAATTCTCTGCACAGAAGGTCGTTGAGGCCAGTTCATTGGCAGGTACAGGATACTGAGTTGGATGATCAGCCATGATCATAGTGAATGTCGGTGCAGGCTCGAAGGGCCGAATGGCCTGCTCCTGCACCTATTTTTCTATGTTTCTATTACATTTCATAGTACTTCTCCAGTGCATTGTGCTCTATTCTGGAGGCAGTCCAAGTCTCAGAAGCAAATGGGCAGCAGAAGCCATCGCCGCCTTTGTAACTAATTTGATTTACCACATTTCATCTTTCATCTTTCTCTATCCTCAATTTTTACCATTTAAGGTGTCTGATCGCTGATCTGAACATTCACAAGATTTAACAAACCTATTGACCTCCACATTTTTACCAAATCACATGCAAAGTAATCTGTCATTAATGAAGTTGAAAGATATGAAGTAAAATGTCATTTATTCTACAGCAAGAGATGATTGGCTCCAGCAAGTTTTGCTTAGTGTAGTTTAGGGATACTGTGTGGAAGCAGGCCCTTCGACCAACAGAGTCCTGATCGACCAGCGATCCCTGCACTGTCACACTACCCTACACACACAAGGGACAATTCTTTTTACATTTTACACCAAGCTAATTAACCTGCAAATCTGTAAGTCTTTGGAGTGCAGGAGGAAACTGAAGATCTCGGAAAAAACCCACGCAGGTCACGGGGAGAACGTACAAACTCCGTACAGAAAAGCTCCCGTAGTCAGGATTGAACCCAGGTCTCTGGCGATGCAAGGCAGTAAGTAGCTTTACTCCTTTGCCACCATGTCGCCCTGTGATCTGAATTATTTTAATTTTGGCAATGTTTTCTGCTTAAAGGATATTAAGTTTAGATCAAAATAGGGAAATTGATATTGCAACATCTATCTGCTACTCTCTCTGATAGTATCATGTGTGACTGTACCTGTTTATTTTGAATATCACTGATGGTAATCGATAAATACCCCTGTAGTACACCGGTTTGTTTAAAAAAAAAATTATTAATCATTGTAAAATCACAAGCTCATCTAACAATATGTTACAATTACAAATAAACTCATTAGAAAGAATTTCATCTCACCTGCACTGTGTAACTGAAACAAAAAATAACACAGTGTAAAAGTATTTGATATACCATTCAGGGGAAACATATTTTGAAATTGGTATTTGGAGGTATACCTGTTCCATCCCCTAAACACTTTACAAGTAGCTTGTTTATTACTTAGCAAGAATTTCTCAAATACATTACAACAAACTAAAGATTGCCGAATCCCTAGATTAAATAACTATTAAATTACTGACAGTTTATGCACCTCCTCAACACAAACTACCAAAAGTAATTTTCGAGGATAATGAGAAAAATGTAATTTGCCTGAATTGTATTAGAAGCCTAGCCCAGCAGATTAATATTTGCTGTGCTGATGTGCATTGGAAGGAACTTTAGCTTTCGGTTTAGATGTATTATTGTCCCATTCATTTTTTAGTTTAGTTTAATTTAGAGCTACAGGGCAGAAACCGGCCCTTGGGATCACCGCGTCTGCGCCGACCAGTAATCCCCGCATACTAACACTAACACACGCTGGGGAAGATTTACAATTTTACCAAGCCAATTAACATACAAACCTGTACGTTTTTGGTGTGTGGGAGGACACCCAGAGGACCCGGAGAAAACTCACGCAGGTTCACGGGGAGAACGTACAAACTCCATACGGACAGCACCCGTAGTCGGGATCGAACCCAGGCCTTTGTCGCTGTAAGGCAGCAACTCTAGCGCTGCACCACCGTGCCGCCCTGATTGGTTCACCGTTTGAGACTCGGCAGCAGAACGCACACCTTCTGCTGTCAAGTCCAAGGAATTTTATGCATTTCATGAGACTGCCTTTCATTCTTCCAAACTCCAGTAAATATGGGCCCATTTCCTTAGAGGGCAGAACAAACAATGAAGGGGACAGATTACACACATTGGCTGGAGAAGTCATGAGTGTGACTGTGTGAAAGAGTAAATTATGAGCCACCCCAGACACTGCCATCCAGTATAATTAAGATTGTTAAAGCAAATTAGACTGCTGATTATTCAAACATTCTTTGCAGAGCAAGGGAGGGAAATCTTACTGATGGACTAGTAGGGTTTTAAATGAGAACGCTGATGGAACTGCATCAAGCCAATAAATCTCCAAGAATTCACACCATAAACAATAAAACCCTGCACTTGTAGTTACATTACGATGTCCCAGGGCACTTCACAGATGAACATTAAACAACATTTGACAGAATCACATCAGGAAGCGTGAGGGCAGGTTTTAAAGGGAGGTGTTAAAAGAGCATCGAGATTGCTGGATTGATCTAACGGGAGAATGCCAGAGATTTGATTGTAATGGTATTACTCTTTAAAAAGTAATAATTGATTTTTTTCAACTCACAGGCCAGCTCTTGCTATTTGGGAAAAAGCCAGGAGCAGCTGTTGTCAAATTCTCCCCAAGACACTCTGGTTTCAGGGAGAGATTTGTATAGATTTTGAGAGCAAATCTTAGAGGAGTAACAAAGTTCAGACATAGAAATTAGGTGCAGGAGTAGGCCATTCAGCCCTTCGAGCCTGCACCGCCATTCAATATGATCATGGCTGATCATCCAACTCAGTATCCCGTACCTGCCTTCTCTCCATACCCTCTGATCCCCTTAGCCACAAGGGCCACATCCAACTCACTCTTAAATACAGCCAATGAACTGGCCTCAACTACCCTCTGTGGCAGAGAGTTCCAGAGACTCACCACTCTCTGTGTGAAAAAAGTCTTTCTCATCTCGGTCTTAAAGGATTTCCCCCTTATCCTTAAGCTGTGACCCCTTGTCCTGGACTTCCCCAACATCGGGAACAATCTTCCTGCATCTAGCCTGTCCAACCCCTTAAGAATTTTGTAAGTTTCTATAAGATCCCCTCTTAATCTCCTAAATTCCAGAGAGTATAAACCGAGTCTATCCAGTCTTTCTTCATAAGACAGTCCTGACATCCCAGGAATCAGTCTGGTGAACCTTCTCTGCACTCCCTCTATGGCAATAATGTCCTTCCTCAGATTTGGAGACCAAAACTGCACCCAATACTCCAGGTGTGGTCTCACCAAGACCCTGTACAACTGAAGTAGAACCTCCCTGCTCCTGTACTCAAATCCTTTTGCTATGAAAGCTAACATACCATTCGCTTTTTTCACTGCCTGCTGCACCTGCATGCCTACTTTCAATGACTGGTGTACCATGACACCCAGGTCTCGCTGCATCTCCCCTTTTCCTAATCGGCCACCATTTAAATAATAGTCTGCTTTCCTGTTTTTGCCACCAAAGTGGATAACCTCACATTTATCCACATTATACTGCATCTGCCAAACATTTGCCCACTCACCCAGCCTATCCAAGTCACCTTGCAGTCTCCTAGCATCCTCCTCACAGCGAACACTGCCCCCCAGCTTAGTGTCATCCGCAAACTTGGAGATATTGCCTTCAATTCCCTCATCCAGATCATTAATATATATTGTAAATAGCTGGGGTCCCAGCACTGAGCCCTGCGGTACCCCACTAATTACTGCCTGCCATTGTGAAAAGGACCCGTTTACTCCTACTCTTTGCTTCCTGTTTGCCAGCCAGTTCTCTATCCACATCAATACTGAACCCCTAATACCGTATGCTTTAAGTTTGTATACTAATCTCTTATGTGGGACCTTGTCGAAAGCCTTCTGGAAGTCCAGATATACCACATCCACTGGTTCTCCCTTATCCACGCTACTAGTTACATCCTCGAAAAATTCCACAAGATTCGTCAGACATGATTTACCTTTTGTAAATCCATGCTGACTTTGTCCAATGATTTCACCACTTTCCAAATGTGCTGCTATCCCATCTTTAATAACTGACTCTAGCAGTTTCCCCACTACCGATGTTAGACTAACTGGTCTGTAATTCCCCGTTTTCTCTCTCCCTCCCTTCTTAAAAAGAGGTGTTACATTTGCTACCCGCCAATCCTCAGGAACTACTCCAGAATCTAAAGAGTTTTGAAAGATTATCACTAATGCATCCACTATTTCCTGAGCTACTTCCTTAAGTACTCTGGGATGCAGCCTATCTGGCCCTGGGGATTTATCGGCCTTTAATCTATTCAATTTACCCAACACCACTTCCCGACTGACCTGGATTTCACTCAATTCCTCCTTTGACCCACAGTCCCCTGCTATTTCAGGCAGATTATTTATGTCTTCCTTAGTGAAGACGGAACCAAAGTAGTTATTCAATTGGTCCGCCATATCCTTGTTCCCCATGATCAACTCACCCGTTTCTGACTGCAAGGGACCTACATTTGTTTTAACTAACCTCTTTCTCTTCACATATCTATAAAAAACTTTTGCAGTCAGTTTTTATGTTCCCTGCCAGTTTTCTTTCATAATCTATTTTTCCTTTCCTAATTAAGCCCTTTGTCCTCCTCTGCTGGTCTCTGAATTTCTCCCAGTCCTCTGGTATGCTGCTTTTTCTGGCTACTTTGTACGCATTATCCTTTGCTTTGATACTATCCCTGATTTCCCTTGTTATCCACGGATGCACTACCTTCCCCGATTTATTCTTTTGCCAAACTGGGATGAACAATTTTTGTAGTTCATCCATGCAGTCTTTAAATGTCTTCCAGGACATGAGGAGTAACAAGAGTTCAGAATTAGCCGTTTGTCAAAACAATAGGGCCTGGAGAAAAGTTTCTTTGTTTTACATAAATCAGAACATCAATTTTGTGCAAAATCATACATTAGTGCTGTCTGTAGAAAAAATGCCCGACAGAAAATAAATACTGGAACCCTCATAGGATGAAGAGAACAGAGATTGCTCAGAGATGCAGCACTGTATTTCATCAGAATGCAAAAGGTTTAATGAGCATTTATTAGTAAGTAGTACAAGGCCCATATAAAAATTGTTTTCACTTGGAATACATTATTGCATGTAATTGTAATATTTCAAGCACACAGAATGAGGTCAATAATAAAACAGGAGAAGACAACAGAAATGACAGCAGCTAAATAAATTACTGACGTTCCTGGAATAGAAGAGCCAAAGCAACAAGAACAGAATGCTAATTCTAATAAAATAACAATAAAAAGCACAGGTGTAAGTGAAGCAGAACTTGACAAGAACCAACCTCACGGTGAGGTGCACAAACTAATTCATAGAATCATAGAAAATAGATGCAAGAGGAGGCCATTTGGCCCTTCGAGCCTGCACCGCCATTCATTGTGACCATGGCTGATTATCCACAATCAGTAGCCCGTGCCTGCCTTCTCCTCATATCCCTTGATTCCGCTAGCCCCTAGAGCTCTATCTAACTCTCTTTTATATTCATCCAGTGAATTGGCCTCTACTGCCTTCTGCGGCAGAAAGTTCCACAAACTATTAACTGTCTGGGTGATAACGTTTTTTCTCATCTCTGTTTTAAATGGCCTCCCCTTTATTCTTAGACTGTGGCCCTGGTTCTGGACTCCCCCAACATTGGGAACATCTAGCTTGTCCAGTTCTTTTATAGTTTTATACGTTTCTATAAGATCCCCTCATCCTTCTAAATTCCAGTAAATACAAGCCCAGTCTTTCCAATCTTTCCCCATATTCCTGCCATCCTGGAGATTAACCTCGTGAACCTACGCTGCACGGCCTCAATAGCACGGATGTCCTTCCTCAAATTAGGTGACCAAAACTGCACACAATACTCCAGATGTGGTCTCACCAGGGCCCTGCACAACTGCAGAAGGACCTCTTTGCTCCTTTACTCAAATCCTCTTGTTGAGAAGGCCAACATGCCATTAGCTTTCATGTATTGGAACGCAAGGACATTTCATTAACATTTAAATAAAATGTCCCAAAATCAGCATTCTATGTCAGGTCATGCAAATTAAACGTCTTCCTGTTACTCTTTCATTTTAGTTTAGTTGTAGAGATACAGCGCAGAAACAAGCCCTTCTGCCCACTGAGTCCACACCGACCAGCGAACCCTGTACACTCGCACTATCCTACTCACTCGGGATAATTTACAATCTTTCCCGAAGCCAAACCTGCACGTCTTTGGATTGTAGGAGATAACCAGAGCATCTGGGGAAAACCCACGCGGTCACAGGGAGAAAGTACAAACTCCGTACAGACAGCATCGAACCCGGGTCCCTGGCGTTGTAAGGTAGCAACTCTACTACTGCGCCACCATGCCGCCCCAACTACTCTGTTGTACGAAAACCTCTCAACATTTTTTTTTGTTTTATGGTAGCTCCGGATTAAAAGCTTTGAAATATGAGAAATACGCAAACTTTGAACACGTTTGCTTTGTGTGCATAATGTGTTTGCAAATCTGACATTTATTGTGCCAATATTTCAACTACCGATTCTGGCAGCTCGTTCCATACACCCACCATCCTTTGTGTGAAAAAGTTACCCCTCAGATTCCTATTAAATCTTTTCCCCTTCACGTTAAATCTATGTCCTCTGGTCCTCGATTCACCTACTCTGGGCAAAAGCCTCTGTGCATCTTTTGTGCACCTCTTCCTAATAAACCAAGCTGCGTGCTCTAGGTTTCTTCCAGAGGATGTTTACAAGATCAATAATCTAAGCCCCTTTATCCTCAAGGTTGGATGGGCACTTAATACACAAAGGACATTATCGCTAAAATAATTGAACATAAGACATTTTCATTATATTCAGCAACTGAACAGCAGAAAAACTGCATGGATTCAAGCTTGAAATACAAACAGAAAATGCTCAACAAGTCAGGTAGCATCTGCAGAGAGAAAAAAAAGCAGATTTATTGTTTCAGGCTGATGATCCTTCAATAGAAGCAGGTAAAGTTTTAATTCGAAACATGGTACAATATTTCAGAGAATGGGGGGGGGGGGGGGGGGGGGGTCATTAGAGTGAAACAATAAATAACTGTGATATAATGATCAAAAGAGATTGAAGAACACAAATTGGTCTGATGTTGGCTGAGAGGTTCAGTTCAGCTGCAATTAGCTAATTGCAGCTGAACTGAGGCCAAACCTGAGTGTGAAAAATGAGGAAAGAAGAGGTTTAGAAAAATGAATTACCCAACAGATCAGGCAACAGCTGTGGAGAGAAATACTGAACACCAATGGAGGATGATTGCACATGAGCTCTGGTACAAATTGTAATTTACTGAACTCATTGTAAAGTTACAGGAGTTATAATATGCCTACACAGAAGATGGAATGGTCAAGCTGACATTGGGCTTGTTCGGAATGGTTTCAGAGGCCACTGAGGGATTGGGATGGGGATTCAATGTGAGAGGTAATTAAATTCTCACAGTTTGAATGCAAAGTGCTCATCCAAATTGGCACCATGGTTGTCCAACGTAAATGTTCTTTGCTCCTCTCTTCCCCATTCCTACTCATCTCTCTCTAGGTGGATAACCCCAGAGAGTTGGACGGGTCTCAATCACCATCTCTCAGCTAGCAAAGGCCCCAGTGAACAAACTGCA
Source organism: Okamejei kenojei (assembly GCA_035221665.1). NCBI lineage: Eukaryota > Metazoa > Chordata > Chondrichthyes > Rajiformes > Rajidae > Okamejei > Okamejei kenojei. Next base: position 48,022,722 of record CM069153.1, on the reverse strand, counting down.
TGTACATACCCAAAGCCATCCTGGACAGAATTACGCAAACATAATGAGTAAATTGGTAAAGGCAGGAAAGAGGAGGGCTTGGAGACAAAAAGAGGTTACAGATAGAAACATAGAAATTAGGTGCAGAAGCAGGCCATTCGGCCCTTCGAGCCTGCACCGCCATTCAATATGATCATGGCTGATCATCCAACTCAGTATCCTGTACCTGCCTTCTCTCCATACCCCCTGATCCCTTCAGCCACAAGGGCCACATCCAACTCCCTCTTAAATATGGCCAACGAACTGAACTGGCCTCAACTACCTTCTGTGGCAGAGAATTCCACAGATTCACCACTCTCTGTGTGAAAAACGATTTTCTCATCTCGGTCCTAAAAGACTTCCCCCTTATCCTTAAACTGTGACCCCTTGTCCTGGACTTCCCCAACATCGGGAGCAATCTTCCTGCATCTAGCCTGTCCAATCCCTTAAGAATTTTGTAAGTCTCTATGAGATCACCCCTCAATCTTCTAAATTCCAGCGAGTACAAGCCAAGTCTATCCAGTCTTTCTGCATATGGAAGTCGTGCCATCCCAGGAATCAGTCTGGTGAACCTTCTCTGTACTCCCTCTATGGCAAGAATGTCTTTCCTCAGATTAGGAGACCAAAACTGTACGCAATACTCCAGGTGTGGCCTCACCAAGACCCTGTACAACTGCAGTAGAACCTCCCTGCTCTTGTACTCAAATCCTTTTGCTATGAATGCCAACATACCATTCGCTTTCTTCACAGCCTGCTGCACCTGCATGCCTACTTTCAATGACTGGTGTACCATGACACCCAGGTCTCGCTGCATCTCCCCTTTTCCTAATCGGTCACCATTCAAATAATAGTCTACCTTCTTGTTTTTGCCACCAAAGTGGATAACCTCACATTTATCCACATTATACTGCATCTGCCATGCATTTGCCCACTCACCCAGTCTATCCAAGTCATCCTGCAGCCTCCTAGCATCCTCCTCACATCTAACACTGCCCCCCAGCTTCGTGTCATCCGCAAACTTCGAGATGTTGCATTTAATTCCCTCGTCCAAATCATTAATGTAAATTGTAAATAGCTGGGGTCCCAGCACTGAGCCTTGCGGCACCCCACTAGTCACTGTCTGCCATCCTGAAAAGGACCCGTTCACTCCTACTCTTTGCTTCCTGTCTGCCAGCCAGTTCTCTATCCACATCAATACTGAACCACCAACACCGTGTGCTTTAAGCTTGTATACCAATCTCTTGTGTGGGACCTTGTCGAAAGCCTTCTGAAAGTCCAGATACAACACATCCACTGCTTCTCCCTTATCCACTCTACTAGTTACATCCTCAAAAAATTTAATAAGATTCGTCAGACATGATTTACCCTTCGTAAATCCATGCTGACTTTGTCCAATGATTTCACCACTTTCCAAACGCGCTGCTATCCCATCTTTAATAATTGACTCTAGCAGTTTCCCCACTACCGATGTTAGACTAACTGGTCTGTAATTCCCCGTTTTCTCTCTCCCTCCCTTTTTAAAAAGTGGGGTTACATTAGCTACCCTCCAATCCTCAGGAACTACTCCAGAATCTAAAGAATTTTGAAAAATTATCTCTAAGGCATCTGCTATTTCTGGGGCTACTTCCTTAAGTACCCTGGGATGTAGCCTGTCTGGCCCTGGGGATTTATCGACCTTTACTCCATTCAATTTACCCAACACCACTTTCCGGCTAACCTGGATTTCACTCATTTCCTCCATCTCATTTGACCCGCGATCCCCTGCTATTTCCGGCAAATTATTTATGTCTTCCTTAGTGAAGACAGAACCAAAGTAGTTATTCAATTGGTCTGCCATGTCCTTGTTCCCCACGATCAATTCACCCGTTTCTGACTGCAAGGAACCTACATTTGTTTTAACTAATCTTTTGCGCTTCACATATCGATAAAAACTTTTGCAGTCAGTTTTTATGTTTCCTGCCAGTTTTCTTTCATACTCCATTTTCCCGTTCCTAATTAAGCCCTTTGTCCTCCTCTGTTGGTCTCTGAATTTCTCTCAGTCCCCTGGTAGGCTGCTTTTTCTGGCTAATTTGTACGCTTCATCTTTTTCTTTGATACTATCCCTGATTTCCCTCGTTATCCACGGATGCACTACCTTCCGTGATTTATTCTTTTGCCATACTGGCAGAGATGAACAATTGTTGTAGTTCATCCATGCAGACTTTAAATGCCTTCCATTGCATATCCACCGTCAACCCTTCAAGAATCAACTGCCAGTCCATCTTGGCCAATTCACGTCTCATACCCTCAAAGTTACCTTTCTTTAAGTTCAGGACCCGTGTTTCTGAATTAACAATGTCACTCTCCATCCTAATGAAGCTCAACCATATTATGGTCACTCTTGCTCAAGGGGCCACGTACAACAAGGCTGCTAACTAACCCTTCCTCATTACTCAATATCCAGTCTAGAATAGCCTGCTCTCTCGTTGGTTCCTCCACATGTTGGTTTAGAAAACTATCCCGCATACATTCCAAGAAATCCTCTTCCTCAGCACCCCTGACAATTTGATTCACCCAATCTATATGTAGATTGAAGTCACCCATTATAACGGTTTTACCTTCGTTGCACGCATTTCTAATTTCCTGTTTGATGCCATCCCCAACTCCACTACTACTGTTAGGTGGCCTGTACACAACACCCACTAGCATTTTCTGCCCCTTAGTGTTTCGCAGCTCCACCCATATCGATTCCACATCCTCCAAGCTAATGTCATTCCTTTCTATTGCGTTAATCTCCTCTCTAACCAGCAACGCTACCCCACCTCCTTTTCCTCTCTGTCTATCCTTCCTGAATATTGAATATCCCTGGATGTTCAGCTCCCAGCCTTGGTCACCCTGGAGCCATGTCTCCGTGATCCCAACTATATCATAATTATTAATAGCTATCTGCACATTCAACTCATCCACCTTATTACGAATGCTCCTCGAATTGAGACACAAAGCCTTCAGGCTTGTTTTTACAACACTCTTGGCCCTTTTACAATTATGTTGAAAAGTGACCCTTTTAGATTTTTGCCCTGGATTTGTTTTCCTGCCACTTTTCACCTCGCTACCTATTGCTCCTATCCTCATTTTACACCCCTCTGTCTCTCTGCTCACACATTTAAGAAACCCTCCACTTCTTATTCTCCGTTTGTTATTTTTTTCTTCTTTCCTCCCTACGTGTTGCGTCTGACTGCTTCTCTTCTCTGCCTCCTGCCTCACAAACGTACTACTTGCCTTCTCTATTTGAGTCCCTCCCCCCAACCGATCTAGTTTAAAGTCTCCCCAGTAGTCTTTACAAATCTCCCCGCCAGGATATTGGTTCCACTCGGGTTCAAGTGCAACCTGTCCTTTTTGTACAGGTCACACCTTCCCCAAAAGAGGTCCCAATGATCCAGAAACTTGAATCTCTGCGCTCTGCACCAGTCCTTTAGCCTCGCATTTATCCTCCACCTTGCTCCATTCCTACTCTCACTGTCGCTTAGCACAGGCAGTAATCCTGAGATTGTTACCTTTGCGGTTCTTCTCCTTAACACTCTTCCTAACTCCCTAAATTCTCCTTTCAGGACCTCCTCTCTTTTTCTACCTATGTCATTGGTACCTATATGTACCACGACCTCTGGCTCCTCTCCCTCCCATTTCAAGATATCTTGGACACGTTCAGTCACATCCCGGACCCTGGCACCAGGGAGGCAAACTACCATCCGGGTCTCCTGACTGCGTCCACAGAATCGCCTATCTGACCCCCTAACTATAGAGTCCACTATTACTGCTGCCCTCCTCTTCTTTTCCTTACCCTTCTGAGCAACAGGGCCGGTCTTTGTAATCTTGATGCTGGAATCTTGAGCGATATGTGAAGAGATGAAGGAGTTCAGTGGGTCAGGCAGCATCTGGGGAGGGCATGGACAGGAGATGTTTTGGGCCGGGTCCCTTCTTCAGACCAATTCAACCAGTCTGAAGGAGGATTCCAACCTGAAATCCCAATCGGGATTGCCCCAAACGTCGCCAGTCTATTCCCTATGTGGATGCTGCCTGACTGAGTTCTCGAGCACTTTGTGTTTTGCTCAAGGAGGAGGGCTTACTCAATGTTGGCTCGCAGTCTATGGAATAATGCAAAGTTGTACCTCTGAGATATTCAAACAAGACCAAACTTGACTCCAACCAGAAAATGGAGGAAGTGTTCTGGACATTAGACCGAAAATGGAATGTTTAAAGTTGGTCTTCTTAAACTTTATTTTACTACAATTCTGAAAACTGTTAATTTGTTCAAAAAAATCAAATTTCTTGAAATATAAGAAGAAAATAGTCAACCTTTGCGTCGGGCTCATGTTGTCAACCTCCCCGTGGTGAGTCCTGTTAACTGACCTCAGTCGGGCGAATGACAACAAACAGAGACAGCAGCAGCTTGGTGCCAACCCAGAGCATGCGCCCTTTTTAGGGCGGGCACCTATGGGTGTCGAACCGGATGGCATCACCCTGCTGCAGACTTCTGCTGCCTCAAACGCAAGAAGAAGAACCTTTATGTCCTCTTTCAGTCATGCAAGGGTTACATTCATCAAGTTTTATCCGCCAAACACCTTCAGAGTCGAAAACATCAAAATAATGGAGAATAATGCTCAATAAAATAATTTATCGGTTTGTTGTAAAATATTTTCTTTGATTTGATAAGTGAGCAAGAGCCGTATTTGATCCAGGAGATAAAAACAACAGGAATGAATGTTTAATGAATGAGCCTACCAAAGTATAACATTTCACAAATCACATTCTGCAGAGGCAACAAAAGCTATTAATAAAATGTAGCAGTTACTCCAACTCGTCATGAATTATCAGCTATTGCAGAATCCTGCTGTCAAAATCTCTTTTTTGTATACAAAAAGAGAAACATCCCATGTTCAGTGATGTATTGGTCTGCTGAACCAAGTGGCATACAATAAAATGACTTGAAATTTCCTGGTAAGTTATTGCAATCAAGCAAGCTCCTCAAAGTGCTGAAAATCTGGTTATTGTAACCAGATGAACTATAAATTGCAAAGTCAGCACATTTATTTCATGTTAATGAATAAATCGGCCATGCAAACACGAAGGCGTTAATCAACATTTTATTTCTCCCTGCAGATATGCAACCGACTTCTAATTATCCCTGCACATTCGCCAAATATTCTGCAAAAATAATTAGCAAAAAAATATTTCTCTGCATAAATCACTTGGTTGAGGAACCTCCAAAATGCTATGAATGTAGGTAGATTTGGACAAGCAGCAAAGGTCAACAAAAAAAATGTTAAGATCTATGCTTTGGAAACATTAAAGGGACAAATTGCACAAAATGCACGACAGAGAACGTTGTGATCAACATAGTAAATTAAAAATGATGGATTCCAACTAAACAGCAGAAATTCAAACTAAATTGAAACAAAAATAGTGCAGTGTTCTTCAGACTATTCCTTGATTGCCTTATTTTAGTTTTCTCACACAGAAAAGGTGAAGATTTAGAAAGTCAACACAACACTGGATTCACTCCATTGTTGGTCATGATGGTTGGATTGTTAAAACACCGGCAAAGAAACAGCACTTGTCCCCGTCAATAAAAATGTGATGTCGACCAAAACACAATCGGCTCCATAGTGTGGTTTCCCCTTTTTTTAAATTGAGCTTGTATTTGGCTCCCTTCTTCCGGAGATCTGTGTCATTTAAATTTAACAAGATCACTGCAAGACCATAAGACATAGGAGCAGAATTAGGCCATTCGAGTCTGCACTGCCTTTCGATCACGGCTGATCTATTTTTCCCTCTGAACCCTATTCTCCTGCCTTCTTCCCATAACCTTTGACACCCTTCCTAATCAAGGGCCTAGTAATCTCTGTTCTAAAATATGCAATTACTCGGTCTCCATAGTTGTCTGTGCCAATGAATTCCACCCTCTTGCAAAATAAATTCCTGCTCACCTCTATTGCAAAGGTATGTCCTTTTATTCTGAGGCTGTGCCCTCTGGTCCTAGATTCTCCCACTACTAGAAGCATCAACTTCCACTCTGTCTACGCCTTTCATTCAGACCCTCAAGATTGAGGATTATGTTTGTGAGCTGAGAGGCTTTGATGCTCTGGAAGTTTGTCTTCAGTCTGTAATCCTTCACATCGATTTGGAAGAGTTTGCAGAGATATCTTTGGTGGCTTATCATCAGTAATTTGAGGTGCCTATCGTGAGTGGTCAGCTTCATAGAGTAACACAGCATGGAAACGAACCCTTTGCCTCAACTCGTTCGTGCATACCTAAATTATATCCTGAGCTGGTTCCATTGGCCCAAGTTTGACGTATATTCCACTATTTTTTCCCTATCCCTGATCCGAACCAAATAGTTTTTTAAACAACTAAACCAAACCCACTTCTCTCACATTCTCTGGTAGTTCTTTCCACATTTCGTGTTCCTTCAGCCTCCTTCATTCCAAAGAAAACAGTCTCAGCTATCCAGTCTCATATTTTACTTCGGAGTCACGTGAGTGACTACATGAAGAAGCCCCACCTGGCGCTTGATTGGCATTACGTCGACGCTGACGGCAGAGCAAGAGCTGCAGAGTCAGCTCCACTACAGCGGTAGGTACGGGCCCGCAGGTAAGTACAGTTGCATTACTTACAGGGCATATCCAAACTCCATGGCTGGTGTATAGAGCCACTAAGAGTTAAAAAGAAACGGAATTTAAAAGCAAAAAATAAAATAAAAGTTAAAATGAAAAGAAAATACTCCGGGGGAAAAAAAACGGAGTTTAAAAAGCGTCCCGGGGGAAAAATCAGCGATCGGGACGGCAGATTAGTGCGGAGCCAGTTCCGATACTGGTGGCCGTTAAAATTACCGTTAGGGATACTTTAGTTGCTCCACAAACTTTAGGCTATCAGGAAAAACGGAGTTTAAAAGTTAAAAAGAAAAGAAAATACTCCAGGGGAAAAAAACGGAGTTTAAAAGTTAAAAAGGAAAATAAATACTCCTGGGTGAAAAAACGTAGTTTAAAAGTTAAAAAGAAAAGAAAAAACTCCGGGTGGAAAAACTCCAGTGGGGAGGAAAATATTAAAAAAAGTCAGAGAGGCCATGATTTAAAAGTTCTAATAAAAAGGCCTCCAGACAAAAAAGCTTTATGGCTTAAAATTAATGGAGAAAGACTCCAAAAATAAAAAAAATAAAAAATTCAACCAAAGGGTTTAAAAAGGCCCAGAATATTCCCAAAAACAGACCCTGAGGAGTTTCTATATATATATATATATATATATATATTTGGTGGAATTTATCAATGTGGGAATATCTTCCTCGGATTGTTTTGGAGGTAGTCTCCTTGAGGAAAAACTCGGGAGTAACCAGGGCAGAAAAAGAATATGAAAAAACTGGCCCTAAAGGCGCATTGATAGTGGTGGCTGGTCATAAAGTACCCACCACAGCACAAATATATATACAGGTGTACTAGGTACGATACCTGAATGAAGGAGTGAGGCCATGGAGAGTAACCATGGAAACCAAAATAAATTGGTCTCTCACCAAAGCTGTTATGGTTGAAACAGCAGAGTTATTGATAAAACTTTTATGTTTTATTAAGGTATCAACGGTGAATCCGATTATGGTACCTATGTCTCAATTATATGGAGACATAAGGAAATACGATTTCAAAGTATTTCAAGCTGGTGCATGGCATCACTACTTATGTAAAACAAATAAAACATTGTGCAATAACCAAAACATTTTAAATAAAAAGACAAATTGCCATTAGTTTGTGGAGCTCAATGGGATAAAAATATATTATATATATATATATATATATATATATATATATATATATATATACATACATACATACATACATACATACATACATACATACATACATACACATATATATATATATATATATATAAAATTGTTATTGGGACCAATTTTGCACTTTAGATTTGCAGGTAGAAACAGATCAAGTTATGTTAAACTCCTGATTATTATGGAGTAAACCTGCCTCAGGATAAATCAAAGACATTGAAAGGAAAGACTATTGGTCATTAAACTTTGGCAAAATTATGATCCAATGTAAAGATTTGATAATGGATCAAAACAAAGGCAGGAGTATGATAAATAAATATTTATCCAAAACAGCCTTATGTGAACCCATATGATTGGGAAGAGAAGGTTTCATGTACATTTGAAGAGGTGCAAAAACTTGTTACAGAAGAAGTTGATGAAATCTCCAATTATGGGAGATTACAGGTGTTTTATGATCAATGATATGGCATAACAAAGAATTGATTCATTTTAATGTGTAAAGGATCTACAAAACATTTGTAGAAGGAATTGGTTCACCTGTACAGGAAAACCTAAAAAATGATTTTAGGTTTGCACCCAAAATATCCCCAATAAAGAAGAGGTATGTAAATTTGTATCATAAATTTCCCCAGGGATAAAGAAGGTTTGGTGGTAAAGCATACAAGACATCATTTTAAATACACTTTTACAGCGTAAAAACATTTTATAAAAATGGACATCTTCAACATTGAAAAACAGTTGGTTATTAACAAATTGTTAATCATTACTATAAGACTCGAAGGATTGGTATTTAGTACCAATTTATTATCATATTTACAGGTGCTGGAAATTAATTAGAATGGGTCAGCTGTGCAAGTTAAGACATTGTCTAATGGATTAAACTCAGTTCTAGGCTGTTCACATAATTATTGGAACAACAATTGCACTGATAAGAAGATCAGCACTTGCACTTATGAGAACATGGTCATGGTTTATCTTGATCACATTTTAAATTGGAAGGTTGATCAGGAGTCAACAGGGGGGGGGGGGGGGGAATGTTTCCGAGATACAAATATGTCTCATTGCTTTGTTGACAAACTTTGTCTCTCCATCAGAGAAGGAGCTTAGGTAAAAGAGTAAAAAAGCTCCAAAAAAGGGGAAACACAAGCATTATAAGAGTATGCAGGCATTTTGACAGGCCTATGCAATTACCAAAGGATACGTTATCAGAATTAAAGTGGTGGATAGAAAAGGTTCCACAAGCTGCTTTAAATATATAAGCTTAGCAGCCGTTGCAAGCTGAAGCAAGTATTATCGGATGATGGATAGCTTCTGTGATTATTTGGGCTAAGATAAGTATAATATCTATTCTTATCAAGTTAATATTTGATACGTCCCTTGTTTAGGGGACTACGACCAATAACACCAGGGAATTGCAAATGGATTGTCCTAATAAATTTTTTCTCCAAACATTTGTAGTAATTATTGGAGTATCAGGAGCTTTTTATGGATTAAATGCCTATTGTTCTACTATGAAAGTGTGCATGTCAAATCAGGTGAACAATACTACTGTGGCATATATCAATCTCATCAGTCAAGTAAGATCATTATCAAGTGATTATCTGGGTAACCAGATGTGGCATATTCTAAAAATGTTTTAGTTCAGCTGTTTGTCTCTAAGGAAGAGACAATGTTGTCGCAGACAACAAATCAGGGAAAAAACATTGTCAGTAATATGGATTACTTACCATTAATCTGGTTGTGTCCAGATTAAATCACCGATTTCTCAAATATATCTCGTGGGAAAATCGAGAGCAGGAGAGATAGATGCATTTCGCTAAATTACATGAGGAAAGATGTTCTTTTATGTTCCTCATTTTGTCTGATAGGGCAGTGTCTGATGAAAATGTAGCAGGATACTGCCAGGGGCGCTTTGTGGACCAAACCGGACCTTCATGGTTCTCATTAATGTTTAGAGTTGATGTTTGAACCAGTTATGATGACTCATAGTTGCAGTAATTTATTGTTGTACAAATTCATCAAGGGCATGAAGCTATGAATTTGGCTATCTGCAGGTTTGACCAGACCATTATAACAGTTTGACGGTCAAAGAGGTTTTAACTAATATAACAATATAACAATTACGTACAAAAGGAATGTTATACCTGCAATTTGGAGAAATAGTTTTAAAAAACAATATTTTGTTTATAAGAAATTGGAAGTCTTTTGCAGACAGTAAAAGTTATTTTATCATATAGGGCTCATAGTGTTTATCGTCCTATTCAGGACAAATTGCTGACCAAGAATTTATCGGGCTCATTCGTAATATCCCGATATGAAAAAGGGATATATATATGTGTGTGTGTGTGTGTGTGTGTATATATATATATATATATATATATATATGTGTGTATATGTATGTATATAAATATATATTATGTCCAAAGTTGAAATGCAGAAGTTGGGAGATCAGCATAGTCCTGACTTGCCTTAGGCAATGGACTCCAATTCTATCAATGATTCAAAAAATTAACATTGAAAGTAATAATGCTCATGACTTTAGTATCAGCATAAGAGTGCAAACATTGCAAATGTTACGTTATATAATTGCATGTGGCTACAGATTACATTATCTTATATGTTTATGAATTTACCAAACAAAGCAGACCAAGAAGAGGTGGAACCAAGGTAAAATTTAAGAATATCCTGTCGGCCAAAAATTGTGTGCGGGTCAACATTGACTCAATATGTTAAAGTAGGTAAGAGTGTCTGTGGTACACAAAAACCACATTAAGTATCAGTAAAAACTGATGGTTCTAGATAATTATATTCTAGATGGTTAAAACATGTTTAAAACTCAGTAGAACTAGACATTGAGATGTGGAAAATCACTCCATTAAGGAGGTAGATACATTCACAGGAATGGCACAGGATGGGCCGTTCGAGCAAAGATTCAAGGCCGCAGGAGGGTGTAAAATAAATATTAAAGTTACAAGGAACCAGTCATGGTGTCAGGATTGGACATGGAGTGTTGGGTTCTCTGTAATTGTTGCTTTGTTTATACTATCAAATTATATTATCAATTGATATTTTGGTGATACATTTGCCTTTCAATGAAAAGGGCATTATTTTCATTCTTTTATAAGGGAAAAAAATTATCACATAAACTGAGGCAATGTTTGGGAAAAAATGTGTTATTTGCTCATTACTATGTTGATTGAGCCAGATTGTCGTATGGAATGAGTCTACGACATAAAAAACACAGAAGCTACAAAATCTTCACGTAGTCACTCACGTGACTCCGAAGTAAAATTGTAAGATTAAACGAGAACTTACCAGTTCGAAGTTTGATCGTTATTTTATGAAGAGTAACGATGAGGGATTACGTGCCCTCCACTCCCGACCCTCATAAAATAAATGATCATCTGGTAGTTCTAAATCTATGTTGAGCCTTACTATCTTACTCCGGCTATTATGTTCTGTTTTTTTCATGCCGCTGCTTTGAAGTATGCCGATCAAGCGCCAGGCGGGGCTTCTTCACGTAATCCCTCATCGTTACTCCTCATAAAATAACGATCAAACTTCGAACTGGTAAGTTCTCATTTAATCTTACTATTATAACTCAATCCCTCCAGCCCCAGCAACATGCATATTCATCTTTTCTGTGCCTTCTTTAGCTTTGTCACATCCTTCCTATAACACGGTGACCAGAACTGCACACAATGTTCCAGGTGCAGTCTCACCCAATGTCTTGTACAGCAGTAGCGTGACATCCCAACTCTTATACTCAATGCAGTTGGATTTAGAGCTTCCCATACTTTATACAAGAGCACAAAATCAACAGGTTCTCTGAACAAATTGGGGATTAGATGTTCATTACAGATGACAGTTTCATTCAATGTTTTCGTCCAAATTGCCATGTTGGCACCAACCTACAAAGACACACTCTCAATTAATAGCACTTTCTCAGTGACCACATAAACTATGAAGTGCACTTTAGTGATAAATCTCAAACCAACCACAAAATAAATCCCTTTTTAACCTACAATGCATATAACCTTTAGCAATTTGATTGCTGGCCTAGTTTCAGGGGCTAATTACTGCAGTGGCAATGCATCTGGTCGTAAAGGATCACTTTCTCCCATTTTAAAGACGTTGAATAAGCCCTTCACACTGCCTGCTTATCAGCTCATATTTTTGCGGTTTAATTTAGAGATACAGTATGGAAACAGGCCCTTCGACCCACCAAGTCCATGCCGACCAGCGATCCCTGTACACTAGCACTATCCTACACACTAGGGACAATTTACAATTTTTACTGAAGCCAATTAACCAACAAACCCGCACGTTTTTGGAGTGTGGGAGGAAACTGGGGCACCTGGAGAAAACCCACACGATCACAGGGAGAACGTACAAACTCCGTACAGACAGCACCCAAGTCAGGATCGAACCTGGCCATCGTGCTGTACAGACTGGTTATATTCGAGACTGGTTCTGTTTCAACAGTTGAAATCTAGGAATCGCATAAGAGAAAATGATTAAAATTGCCTGGGCCAAGTTTGAGGTCTTGATTTTCAAATACTTTTCCTCATCTGGTGACCTAAAGAACAAATAGCAAACAGAAAGAGTGCAAGAGATCTAGAAACTTACTAACAGCCATAAAATGTTTTCTTCATTGCTGGCATGACATCCACATCTACTGCACCATACGTCACCTGAAACGTCACCTATTCCTTTTCTCCAGAGATGCTGCCTGACCCACTGAGTTACTCCAGCATTTTTGTGTCGATCTCCCATATCCACTACACCCAGCCTGAGCCCAAAACAGAGGAAAACTCTTACAGGATAGCTGGAAAACTTTGAAGATCTCAACTGCGACGCTAACCATGACTGAAATGTCTTTGACTCGAACCCACAACATCTTACCACCACTTCTGATCAACAAGTTATCAAAGTGGTCACGTGCCAACGAAAAAACAAGGCCTTGCGAGGAGACTGTATAACTTGCTGTCGAGGAACTTTAATCACCCTTCGCTTGTTATCACATAAATTAACATAACGTAAAACAAAATGAATCAAAGGAAGCACCTGAATCGTTAAGGCTTAGAAGGCATGGGAGCAAAATTGGGTAACCAGGATTACAGTTGGATGCAATGGTCAGCCTGGAAATGGTGGACCCAGGAACTTGTATTTGTGCTGCTTTTCCCCATAACTCTATTGAGTAGATCAACAAATATATGTGTCATCAATCTCTTTGTGTACAAAAATCAAGAGTAAGGGCCTGTCCCAGTTACGCTACTTTTTCGGCGACTGCCGGCACCCATCATAGGTCATTGCAGGTCGGCGGAAATGTTCAACATGTTAAAAATCCAGCAGCGACCAGAAAGACGCTCTTTGGGCGATTGAGGAGACTACTCATGACCATACAGGCGACACCCTGGCGACATGTCAGCGGGTGCAGCCTGTATGGTCATGAGTAGTCGCCGAAAGAATTATACCTTGTTCTGGTCGCCGCTGCATTTTCAACATGGCGACCTGCAACAACCTATGACGGGTGCCGGCAGTCGACGAAAAAGTCGCGCAAGTGGGACAGGCCCATAAGATATTTAAACTGGGACGTTGTTTAACTGTGGCTATTGAAACTCAGCAAACACACGGAGCAATAACATGAAAGGTTCTTGTTGCTAGTTTGCAAATGGAATTTTTTTTTAAATGATCTCTGGTTTACAGAGTGTAAATCAGCAGAAGAATTGTCGGAACTCAAATAACAAGCACTCAAAGTGCTTGAGTAACTTAGCAGGTCAGGTAACATCCCCGAAATACATAGATGGGTGGTTCCAGGTCAGGTCCCCTATTCAGACTGAAGAACAATCCTGACCCGAAACATCACTATCTTTATTCTCCAGAGATGCTGCCTGACCCGCTGAGCTACTCCAGCATTTTGTGTCTGGAGTAATAAAAGTCTCTTTATTCTCAATGGGAAGGATCATTCTGCAAGTATAACATGGTTGCTGCATAATTAGTTGAAATCTGCAGTTCCTTTGATCACTGAAGAAGGGTCTCGACCCGAAACGTCACCCATTCCTTCTCTCCAGAGATGCTGCCTGTTACGCTGAGTTACTTGGAAACAAAGAAAAATAGCTGCAGGAGTAGGTTATTCAGCCCTTTGAGCCAGCACCGCCATTCAATAAGATCATGGCTGATCATCGTAAATCAGTACCCGATTCCTACTTTTCCTCCATATCCCTTTATTCCTTTAACCCTAAGAGCTAAATCTAAGTTACATTTTGTGTCTACCTTCTTCAGTTCCTTGTTTCCACAAGGATTCACTGGTGCCTTTTGATTTGTTATCTCTATTCCCTTTTTTTTTTTGTTTATCCAAACCCTCTTACAAGATGAAGAGGATTTGCATGAGTGTTCATATTCAACAATCTGTGATGAAATCTGGATTAAACGATTTAAGCATCATTTAAGAAGGTACATAGCATAATTGCAGTGTATACAAACAAACAAAGTCAGAATGAGCCATTTGTTTCTGTCTTTGAAAGTGACAAATAAGTAGAGTGTAACTTAGAGGAAATAACAATAGGCATTGAAATGCTTAAAACCTGTGCACTTGAAACCTGATGTACAAAGCCTCAGGAAAAGACTTGACTTGAAACAGTTAGAGAAAAATTGGAAAGCTTTTTGAAAGTGCCAGCACAGACACAACACCACAAAGAATCTCCTTTATAAATCGAAGATCACTAACTGTAGAAACAGACCTTAAAGAAGTTATTCACCGATAATGACTGAACTCAAGATACCAGCGATTTCCTATTCATTCTATCAACCATTCTATCAACTATCAACAACTAGAGAGTGGTCCTGAGCTACTATCTACCTCATTGGAAACCCTCAAACTATCCTTAATTGGACTTTGTCTTGCAGTAAATGATATTTTCTTTATCATGTATCTGTACCTATAGCTGTACCTGTGGACGGCTCGATTTAAACATGTATTGTCTTTCCGCTGACAGATTAGCATGCAACAGCCGTTTGTCACAATACCTTGGCACACGTGAAACTAAACATTAGGGGGCTGGGACTGAACTGATGCCGAATATTTTGATGTTTACTGCAATTGCTGCATTCTTGGCATGCACCAACAGCTGGAAGTGGTGCGAGCTAGGAGTTTAAGTAGTCAATACAAAAACCTATTTGATTATTGCAATTACAGATTAAACGAAGTAGCCAAAAGTAATCTATGAGGGAATTCTTATTAAACTTCCAGGATTTCTACTGATTTCATTATTTTGCAAGAAAGATAAAATGTCTGAAGAAGACTCTCAACCTGAAACATTACCTATTCCTCTTTTCCAGAGATGCTGCCTGTCCCGCTGAGTTACTCCAGCATTTTGTGTCTATCTTCGGTATAAACCAGCATCTGCAGTTCCTTCCTACAATGAAGTGCTGTTGCATCCAATCGATAACAGTCTTAAATCCAGAGGTGGTCTATGACAATGTACTGTGATGGCAGAGTCCAAGGAACTGCAAATTATGGTTTACAAGAAAAAACACAAATTTCTGGAGTAACTCAGTGGGTTAGTCAGCATCTCTGGTGGACATGGACTAAGCAATGTTTAGGGTCGGGACCCTTTGGGTTTACAGCCCACTGAATCCGCGCTGACCAGCGATCTCTGTACCCTAGCCCTACCCTACACACTGGGGACTATTTACAATTACCTATTACCAAAGCCAATTAACTTACAAACCGACAAGTCTTTGGAGTGTGGGAGGAAACCAGAACACCCAGGGATAACCGACGTAGTGACAGTGAGAACGTACCAACCCGTTACAGACAGCACCCAGGATCAAACCCAAGTCTCTGGCACTGTAAGGCAGCAACTACCGTTAATGGTGGCACTCTTGCCAGTAATTCAGAAGCTCAAGGATCGAGAACACAATCCAGACAACAACAACAAACATCTACATTCACCAATGATGTCGTAGGGGGCTGTTCAGAAAACTCCAACCTGCAGGGATTTGCCCACAGGGCGTACCTGATGTATGATATTATCGATATTTTTCAAACAACTAATGTGAGGGATACTTACTGGCTGTAAACTGAAGAGAGATTAACTTGTAAATATGTTACAAACCCAATTAAAGTTGAAATATCAACCCAATTTAATCTGTTAATATATTAAAATTTAAACGTTGAAATATTTGAGTGAATTACAATCCACAAACATATTATTCGTTTTCTAAGATCATGAGTTTCTATAGCAGTAAT
The DNA here is from genome assembly GCA_035221665.1 of Okamejei kenojei. Lineage (NCBI taxonomy): Eukaryota > Metazoa > Chordata > Chondrichthyes > Rajiformes > Rajidae > Okamejei > Okamejei kenojei. The sequence continues at coordinate 48,006,640 of CM069153.1, read as the reverse complement.
CGCAAATAATGCAACATTAAAACCAAAATTATTTAGTCTTCTTGGAGAAAAACATCACTTTTTCAGGGAAAGACAAAATGTGCTAGAGTAACTCAGAAGGTCAGGCAGCATCTCTGGAGTACATAGATACATGATGTTTTGGTTCGGGGCCCCTGTACAAATCCAGTCTGAAGAAGGGACCTGACCTGAAACATCACCTATCGACTGTAATGTATTTATACATATTCATGCATATGTTAATGAGTTGGTGTTCAATATAAGCAGGGAATGTTGGGTAGTAAAACTCTCTCTCGTGATCCAGGTTTTGTTGCCTTGAAAATCTTTCAACACTGTGTGTGCAACCAGGATGACCGACTGATATCCACAGAGGGCATGGTAGAACATCTGGAAATCCTTGAGCAAGTTCTGACACGACTGAACTGCCGCAATGTCAAACTGCGACAAAGTAAATGTGCATTTGCGCAGTCAGAGGTGGTCTACCTTGGACTCAAAGTAGATGCCAACGGACTTCGCCCTGTGAAGGCGAAAGTTGAAGCAATAGTGAATGCTCCAAAACCCAACAATGTGTCAGAGCTACGATCATTCCTTGGGATGGTGCAGTTCTATGCACGATTCCTTCCAGATTTAGCAACTGTACTAAAGCCACTACATCATCTGCCACAAAAAGATGTGAAATGGACGTGGGGAAAGGAACAGCAACGTGCATATGACATCTGCAAGGAAAACTTGACAAGTGACAAACTCCTTGTTTACTACGATACGACACGTAGTGAACTTGCAGGGTAGTTCAAATCGATAGTGGATTGAACTCAGTTCTGAACTCAGAGCTGTAGCCTTTCCATAATCGACGCCATGAATTATCATGTGAGCAGGGATGCATTAACTGGGGTTACAGAGTGCTTGTACCAGAGTCATTGAGGAGCAAAATTATGAATCAACTTACTATGAACTTACCTAACATCCTGGCATAGTAAGCATGAAGTCAATTGCCAGAAGATTTGTGTATTGGCCTGGTATTGACAGTGACGTCGAGTCACTGGTGAACAAATGTAGCGTCTGCCAAAATTGCCCGAGTAAACTACCAAAAACACCACTGCAACCCTGGTTATGGCCAAGTAGACCTTTTCAGAGAGTTCATGTAGATTTTTGTAAAAAGGTAATGATCACTTTCTGGTACTAGTAGATAGTCATTCCAAATGGATTGAGGTTAAGCACATGGGGTCAAGCACTACTACTGAACGCACCTTAGATGAGATCCATTTTTGCATGCCACGGTTTACTGGAAGAACTTGTTTCTGATAACGGGCCTCAGTATTGTTCAGAACGGTTCAAAGAGTTCATGCAGCGGAATGGTGTAAAACACACACTTGTTCCCCCTTACCATCCAGCCTCCAACGGGCCGACGGAAAGGTCTGTTAGAGTTGTCAAAGATGCTCTCAAGAAACGGGTCTTGCAGGGTAGTTCAAAGCTCAGCATGAAACATCGTTTGGCTAGTTTCTTGCTGAAGTACAGAACCACACAACACACAACAACGGGTTACTCACCTGCAGAACTGTTGATGAAGAGACGGCTAAGAATATGCCTAAGTCTAGTTTAACCCAATTTGGCCTTGAGAGTTGAGCAAAAACAGTTAAGTCCAAAACGCTATTTTGACTCCCACAAAAAGGAGAGGTACTTCAAGCCAAATGAGCAGGTTTGTGTTCTCAGTCCTCCCAACAGGTCCAGTCGAGACAAATGGGATGTTGGGAATATAGTGGAAGTGTGTGGAACAAAAAGATACTTAGTTGAAGTTGGAGATAGGATCAAAAGTGTTCATGTTGATCAAATAATTCCAGTTAAAGATGAACCAAAAACTGAGCATGAAATCCTAATCTCTGAGTTTTTATCTGAAAGTGAGTTGGAAGAGACCACTGTGATTGAAACACAAAGTTCAGTTAGTACAGACAAAGAAACAGATTCCTCTGGTCAAAGTCAGGGTACTAAAACAGAGCCAGACAAGCCTACAGTTGAGTCAAAACCTAAACCTGTTACTCCTGTTACTGTTAGACGATCAGGCAGGATCTGTAAACCAGTAGTCAGATTAGGTTTGTATGTTAAGTAACTCACTGTATAAGTAAAACGAAAATGTGTAGATATGTAAAATATATTATGTTTATCATTTAAGATTTCATAAATACATGTTTAAATCAAGTTTCACAACAACAAAATTGTACCTGAGTACTTAGATTTAAAAAAAGGAGAGCAGTGTAATGTATTCATGTATATCAGGCACGTGCCGTGAGTAATTACTCAGGGTAGTCACTCAGTCGGATAAAAATAAAAAACCGCGCATGCGCAGATTGTTCTCTCCATAAAAATAAAAAATAAAAATAAAAACAGTAACAATTCAATTTGCCAAAGGCTTCCTAGTCTCATTTATTCTGATTTACTGAAGTAGGGGGGGTGAAGGGTGATGGCAGGTGGAGAGATGGTGGGAAAAACGGGAGCACACAGGGAAAAGTTGAATCAGTTGTCATCTTATTGAATGACAACATTTGTTCAAAGGACCAATTGAGGGGACAGTTCCTTTCACAGTGTATGGGGAGTCTGTGCCAGGGGTAAAGTTTTGGGGAGAGCAGGACTGTTGAGAATGAGGGGGTCGGGGATAATGCCAGTAACTCACTCACTTACCGCTGCCGCGGCACTCCAGGCATGGAGCCACCACATTGTAGCCGGGGATAGAAGCAGCTCGGGCAGCTGCGAGCGGTCGCGGGGACCCGACAGTCAAACTGTCCGCCACTTCAGTGCCTTCTGCCGGCCCGCTCACCTCTGGCAGTGCTCTCCGTCTGAACAACTCTCACCTGCCGCTCGCTCATGTCAGCGGCTTCCTGCAAATCCTTAAATTCCCACAGCCGAGTAACCTCAATCGCGCTGTCGGAATTTAAGGATTTGCGGGACATGAGTGAGGCCAGCGAGCAGCAGGAGAGAGGTTTTGCACGCCTCCCACACCCCGGGAAGTACGGTATTTAAAAACATAAACACAAAATGTACTTACCACATTATCGGTACACGAGCTCCATTCTTCTCTCCCTGTTTCCTAAGATACACTTAAAATATTGCCAATCCATATTTGAAAACCCCGCCAAGAAACTAGCGCTGTGCATGCGCAGTAGGCTGCTGCGCCTGCGCAGTGCTGCAAAGGCAGAGTTTCTGCTGCCTTCAGCCCAGCTTGAAAGTGACGCTTGAAGGAGCGCTGACGGCACGTGGGCTGCACAGACCTTCCCGTGTTACAAGAGCTGTGGATGAAAGGCACGGAGAATTATGCCTACCTAAGAGATCGATCTCTTAGATAGGCATAATTCTCCCATGCCTTTATTATTTATATTTAGTAATTACTATGTTATAATTTTAGTCAGGGTAGGCAGTGCCTACCTTGACTACCCTGATGGCACGTGCCTGATGTACAGTGGCTTGCAAAAGTATTCATACCCCTAGAACTTTTCCACATTTTGTCACGTTACAACCACAAACGTAAATGTATTTTATTGGGATTTTATGTGATAGACCAACACAAAGTGGTGCACAATTGTGAAGTGGAAGGAAAATTTAAAAAGTGCAAGCCACTGTATATGTTAATGAGTTGGTGTTCAATATAAGCAGTGAATGTTGGTTAATAAAACTCTCTCTCGTGATCCAGGCAACCTGCGTATAAGTTGTTATTCATTCTGCCGTCCGGAATATAACATCGACCCTTCTTAGTTTAGAGATACAGCGCAAATACAGGCCCTTCGGCCCACTGGGTCTGTGCCAACCAGCGATCCCCACACATTAACACTATGCTACACCTACTAGGGACAATTTTTACATTTACCAAGCCAATTCGCCTACAAACTGGTACGTTGTTGCAGTATGGGAGGAAACCAAAGATCTCGGAGAAAACCCATGCAGGTCACGGGGAGAACATACAAACTCCATACAGACAGCACTCATAGTTGGGAATTTACCCGGGTCTCTGGCGCTGCATTCGCTAGAAGGCAGCAACTCTACCGCTGCGCCACTGTGACCGCCCTGATCCAATCTGAAGAAGGTTCTCAACTGGAAACAACAAGGCGGCACGGTGGCACAGCGGTAAGTTGCTGCCTTACAGCGAATGCAGCGGCGGAGACCTAGGTTCGATCCCGGGTGCTGTCTGTACAGAGTTTGTACATTCTCCCCGTGACCTGCGTGGGTTTCCTCGGACATCAATGGTTTTCTCCCACACTCCAAAGATGTACAGTTATGTTGGTAAATTGGCTTGGTAAATGTAAAAATTGTCCCTAGTGTGTATAGAATAGTGTTAATATGCGGGGATCACTGGTCGGCGTGGACCCAGTGGGCCGAAGGGCTTGTTTCCGTGCTGCATCTCTAAACTAAACTGAACACCTATCCCTATTCTCCAAAGATGCTGCCTGACCCACTGAGTCACTCCAGCGCTTTGTGTCTTTTCTTGGTACAACAGCAACTGCTGTTTTTTACATCTTTTTTTTTACATTATCACATTTTCAGAACGGATTACCTCAAAGAACCAACATTAGTTTAAAACACTTCAAGCCAGTTCAGTGCAACTGATTTTGTCTGATTCGAGAGAGAAAACTGTAAGAAGTACAGGCAGTAGGATAAATCTGAATCATTGATAGTAACTTTGGGGTTTTATGTTGTGAGCCAAGCATGCATGAAAATCTCAAAGATGCAGTCAAAAGATGTAACAACAGTAGATGCGAAAAAGTTTCACCATCACTGTAAGATTCAGACATCAAGAATACTGACTGTTGACATGGAAGAACTGTTCGGTCTCTGTTGGAAGATCATCTCGTGAAAACAAAACAAAAACTTCATGATTCTACCTGTTTCATCAATTAACATAAACAATTTAGAAAACTGTCATTGGCCATCGCTTCCAGGCTTAGGAAATTTAGGAAATTATCACCCAGAGATTTGTGAATCAGTGGAATTCTCTCCCACTGAATGTAGTGGATGCCAATTCACTGGATGCTTTTTGATGAGGGAGTTAGATTTAGCTCTTAGGGCTAAAGGAATAAAGGGAAAATGCAGGAACGGGGTACTGATTTTAAATGATCAGCCATGATCATATTGAATGGCGGTGTTGGTTCGAAGGGCCGAATGGCCTACTCCTGCACCTATTTTTCTCTGTTTCGATGTTTCTATGTTAACACGCTTTTTTAGACTTTAGAGATACAGCACAGAATCAGACCCTTCGGCCCACCGATTCCATGTCTACCAGCGATCCCCGTACAATAGCACTACAATATACACTAAGGACAATTTACAATTTTTACCGAAGCCAATTAACCTACAAACATGCACGTCTTTGTAGTGTGGGAGGAAACCGGAGCACCTGGAGAAAACCCCGCAGTCGCAGGGAGAACGAGCAGACTCTGTACAGGCAACACCAGTGGTCAGGATCGAACCCGGTTGCTCGAAGGCAGCAACTCTACGGTTGCACCCTACTGTGGGCCATTTCTCTTAATCCTTCTCCCTTGCTCAGCGGACAAGGGGTTCCAGCTGGCCCAGTTTTGTATTTTTGCGTTTACCTGGGTTGAAATATAGTAACTTGCAAGATGTTGTATAACGTTAGTGGTAATTGGAAATCAGTTGCGGGCTTTGGGAAGGACACCAAGCCTACTTCCCAATTGAAAACATCTTCACAATCCAGTTCAAAAGAATGAATTTGGACGACATATCTTGGCATTACTTCATCACATTCACAAAAAAAAACAAATTGAAGGGATTAGATTGTATTTACATGGAATTATATTTTTAAATGAATATGTTAGCAAGAGCCATGTATAACTTTTAAAATCAATAATTTAAGGTTTAATTTTAGATTACTCAAGTAATTTACGTGGATTTATCAGGTCATTTATTTGAAAGTTATTTATTCATTTCCTACCATTCTTAGATCATTTATATAAAAGTCATAGATAAATTAGCTGCAATAAGCTGCTCTAACACTGAGCCAAATCGATTTTTTCAGTCGAGTAGAAGAATGCCAACAAATTGAATGGATCTTTCAGCAACTTATTTTCTAATATTCCCTGCAAGTGGTGTCATAATGGGATTTAATTTGCAAATAGACTTTTAATCGGTTTCATGGTGTTAAGAAAGATGGGATAATTACTGATTTGCAATTGTAGTATTAAAAATAAGTGCGTTGAGCAAAAATGAATCATAAAACTAATTATTGTCCTTAATCACATGCATGCATCTAAATATGTTGGTTACATTAATTTGGAATTCCAGTTATTTGTGAATAGAGAATGAAAAACAGGGAGAAAGGGGGCTACTACAATTCAAATTGTTGGAATTAAATTGTAAGTAAATTAAATGGTTTAAAGCTATCAAGTAAACTGTGAAGGAGGCCGTTCAATCTGCCCTGCCAATTTAATGCTAATTCTGTTTCCACACAAATAAGTTAAAGCAAGTTTGTCCAACTGTTCTGAATCTTCCAGATTATATTATCTCTGTGGAAAAACATTTTAATTCCTGCTTTTGATCTTATTTATTTTACATAACTGATTTTTTTAGTTTGCAGATACAGCATCGGCCCACCGAGTCCGCACTGAAGTTCTTCACTGAAGTGATAGGCATGTGGTTTTAGGAAAGGGTTTAAGAAGTGGGGATATCAGGGATAAGAATAGGATTGGTGTTCCCAGGGAGAAAAGCGATCTAGTAGCAGTTCACGGATTAAATGGGTTAAGGCGCTGTGACATATTGGAAGTGGGGTAAAGACCGAGGGATTGATTTAAGGAGTTGTCTATGGCTACAGCGGGTCCCCACAAAGCAACACATCAAAGAAAATGCCACACAGAAAAAGACTGGTGCGCAGCACTCCGAGACATCTGTTCATATGTCCTGGAACTGAAGAGAGCATGGCAAAGGCGGGACTCGACTGCGACTGACAACCCTAAATAGTCTGAAGAAGAGCCGCGACCTGAAATGTCACCTATTCCTTCGCTCCATAGATGCTGCCTCACCCGCTTTCTCCAGCATTTTTGTCTACCTTCGATTTTTCCAGCATCCGCAGTTCTTTCTTAAACAACCCTAACTAGTTTGATAACTAAAAATAAAATTTGACAAAAAAAAGTTTCATCCATACTGAAAATCCATTTGTTTAATAACTGACACTTTGAACTAATCCTATCCTTTCTTGCTTCCACATTCACACGTCTTTTAGTAAAAATCATGGTCTGTTTCCTCCAATGTAGTGGCAAATGGAGAATAAAATGAATTATGATGTATGCAACCTAAACTTTATTAGTTTTCCATAATGCAGTTATCGTGGTAATATTGATGCCGAGATGGAAAATAATTGATTATTGAAATGGACGTAAAAGGCAGTAGGATTAAAAATACTCTCCATTTGTGATCAATTAAAATAAATAATTGGAGACAAGCAGGAATTCATATTTTTTCTGCCACAAGATTAAAATTATCTCCTGTTGTGTGCCCAGTTTGTGTTAAAACTGTGATAAATGTCTCTGACAAATGTTCTGCACCACTGCAATGACTAGGAAAGTGCTACAATAACTGCAGGAATGCCTGGACTCGCATTCTTAAACACATGGAAAGATGAGAACCCAATTTTATCAAACAATCTTTGCTTACATGCAACAGTCGATACATATGGGCTTCACAAAGGGAGAGAGCATAATGCAGTAATTTAACCTCATGAATTGAACGCTTTAAAATGTACAATTAAATCGTAAATATTAGCACAGTATTGGCAATGAACTATTTGTGGTATATAAAATGCCAAATTGTAAGTATATCAAACCATCTCGCAATTGAAATGTACACGCTAACTGAAAAATGATCAACTCTTTCACACTTTAGAAGATTCCAAACTAAGGCAAATAATGTGACAAAGAAAGACTTGAAATGCTGGAGTAACTCAACAGGTCAGACAGCAAGCACTTGGATGTGATATTTTGTGTCGGGCCCTTTCTTGTCCCGACTCGAAACGGCATCTATCCATGTTCTCCAGAGATGCTGTCTGACCTGCCGAGTTACTAGAGTACTTTATGCCTTTCTTTGGTATAAACCAGCATCAAACATCATTTATTGCGATGGCCTTCGTAGAGCAAGGAGGGGTGAGGTGACTTTTTTTAAAGCAAATCTCTGACTTGGTGTTTTTGAAAAGCAAATCTCTGACGTTATGTTTTTCATTAATACCTTTCAAAATAAAGTAAAATTGCAGGCCAAGTTAAAATATATTACATAATAAACTTACTTTTCTATCAAGTCCAGTGTTACACCAGGCACCAGCTTGGCACTCCTTTGCATGCAGAACCTGCAAATAAGAAACATCAAGTTACCAACAGGAATGATCCAATCGCAACATTCAAAGAAACAAACTAATAAAAGACTCATTAGATCGAGTAGATGGAAAGAGTCTCTTGCCCACAGTAGGGGAATTGAGGACCAGAGGACATAGGTTTAAGGTGAAGGGAAAAAGATTTAATAGCAATCTGAGGGATACATTTTCACACAAAGCGTGGTGGATGAATGGAACGAACTGCTGGGGTAGATAGTTGAGGCAGGGACTATCACAATGTTTAAGATACAATTGGGCATGTACATGAATAGGACAGGTTTTAGAGGGATATGGGTCAAATGCAGGCAGGTGGGACTAGTAGCTGGGACATGTTGGCCGGTGTGGGCAAGTTGGGCCGAAGAGCCTGTTTCCACACTGAATGCATATTAACCTGCCGAAGCAAATGAGAAATGACTGTGTAAGAGTGGTGGGAGGGGTGGGGGCGGGGGGGGGGGGGAGGGACGGGGGGGGGGGAGGAACAGCCTGCAAAGAGAATGATTTGACTGTGACATATTAGGAATCAAATCTTCAAAATGAAAAATCCCATATAGAGTTAGATAAATATTCATCAAACTGCACCAAAGATCACCATCACATGGCTATTCGAAGTTGTAAGTAAAACACTGAGTTACTCAGTTGGCAAGCTGAGAGTTAAAGTTGGATTTAAAATTATAATCGTTAATATAATTTAATTTAATCATATAGACAGACTTCTTCAGACTGACGAAGGGTCTCGACCCAAAACACCACCCATTCCTTTTCTCCATAGATGCTGCCTGTTCCGCTGAGTTACTCCAGCATTTTGTGTCTATCTTCAGATTAAACCAGCATCTGCAGTTCCTTCCTACAAAAATCACTTGGAGCTTGGCTCAGTCATAAACAATGCCCTGTACTCCCAGCAGGTGATAAGACCTCGCACTGTCACCTATCATCTTCCAAGCAAGAGGTCACAAGGATATCTTAACAGGTTATGATAGATACCAGAAATGTCGTTACAAGAAAAATAATGTTGAGTTTCTCAAATACCCTGCATGGATGGACCCTGCAGACACAAGCAATTAGTTTAACCTGGCATCATGTGTGGCAGAGACACTGGAGGCTGAGGGGCTTGTTTCTGTGCTGTATTGTTATATGTGTAGGAGGAAACTGCAGATGCTGGTTTAAGCCGAAGATAGACAAAATGCTGGATTAACTCAGCGGGTCAGGCAGCATCTCAGGAGAAAAGGAACAGGTGAAGTCTCGGCTTGAGACCGTGACCTATTCCTTTTGTCCAAAAATGCTGCCTGACCCGCTGAGTTACTCCAGCATTTTGTGCCTGTACTGTTCAATGTTCTATTCTTCGATTTATCACTCCTGTTAAACATTAGCTGTGCTCATGGCTTCTGCTTCAGCAAGAATCAAGGCAAATTCCTTGTATGTGAATACTTGGCCAATAGACTTATTAATTGAACCATAATATCCGAGTCAGTGACAAGGTTGCTTGAATTGGTTTCTCTGGCACTCCTGTGAAAACACCTGTGATCACCGGTGTTTCCTGCGATAACTCCAGTTTCCACCAGCATCCTAAAAACATTCTGCTTGTGGTCATAATTGGCTACTGTAATGTAACCACAGCACAGTTGGCCGGTGAGAGAATCAAGGGATTGTTAATGAACATTTTATTTGGTTTAGGTTAGAGATGCTACACGGAAAGAGGCCCTTCGACCCACCGAGTCCGCGCTGACCAGCGATCCGTGCACACCAACACTATCCTGCACGCCAGGGACAATTTATGATTAAACTATGCCGATTAGCCTACGAACCTGTACGTCTTTGGAGTGTGGAAAGAAACCGGAGGAAACCCACACGGTCACAGTGAGAACGTACAAACTCTGACCAGTCGACCCATTTTTTAATCATATGTCAGTCCCACCATCCCGGGAATTAACCTGGTGAACCTACGCTGCACTCCCTCAATAGCAAGAACGTCCTCCCTCAAATTAGGAGACCAAAACTGCACACAATACTCCAGGTATGGTCTCACCAGGGTCCTGTACAACTTCAGTAGGACCTCCTTGCTCCGAAACTCAAATCTTCTCGCAATGAAGGCCAAAATGCCATTAGACTTCTTAATTGCCTGCTGTACCTGCATGCTTACTTTCAGTGACTGATGTACAAGCACACCCAGGTCTCATTGCACCAATCCTTTTCCTAATCTGACACCATTCAGATAATAATCTGTCTTCCTGTTCTTGCCACCAAAGTGAATAACCTCACATTCATCCACGTTATACTGCATCTGCCATGCATCTGCCCACTCACCCAACCTATCCAAGTCAGCCTGCAGCCTTATAGCATCCTCCTCGCAGCTCACACTGCCACCCAGTTTTGTGTCATCTGCAAACTTGGAGATGTTACATTTAATTCCCTCGTCTAAATTCCAATACAAGGAACTGCAGGTGCTGCTATTTTTTTTAAAAGACACAAAATGCTGGCGTACCTCAGCGGGTCAGGCAGCATCTCTGGAAGACATGGAATGGCAACGTTTCAGGGCAGAATCCTTCTTCAGGCACAATATTTATAAATATTAATTATAAATAAAGACGCAGCTGAGAAGGTTATTGGCGGCAACCTTCCCTCCATTGATGAACTATACACTGCAAGGGCCAGGAAGCGAGCGGGTAAGATCATCTCTGACCCCTCTCACCCTGCCCACAAACTCTTTGAATCACTTCCCTCTAGAAGGTGACTCCGGACTGTCAAAGCTGCCACAGCCAGATATAAAAACTGTTTTTTTCACGAGTAGTAGCTCTACTCAATAACCAAAAATCTGTAGCCTCCCTTTGCTCTGGTATTTTATTTAATTCACATGTTTAATCAATAATGTTTTATTCTTTAATGTTTTATAGAAAACATAGAAAATAGGTGCAGGAGGAGGCCATTTGGCCCTTCGAGCCAGCACCGCCATTCAATATGATCATGGCTGATCGTCCGCTATCAATAACCCGTGCCCGACTTCTCCCGGAGTTGGTCCGGAAGTGGCGGTGCTGCGTGGCAGCTGCTGCTCACCTGCAGTCCGTCTGTTTTTTTTGTCTTCTTGTGTCTGTTTTAGTTAGAATTTTGGTTTATTGTTGTGTTTATGTGTGTGTGTGTGTGTGTGTGTGTGTGTGTGTGTGTGTGTGTGTGTGTGGGCGGGGGAGAAACAAGGTTTTAGTCTCTCCCTTCGGGGGGATGCGACCTTTTCTTGTCGTGCCCCCCGTCGCTGTCTCCGTCTGTGCTGAGACCTAATGGCGGAGCTGGCGGCCTCGGAGCTGTGGCGAGCGTTCAGCGTTCAGAGCTCCAGCGGCGGCGGCGACCCGGCTTCAGAGCTGCGGTGCTCCAGTGGCGTTCCAGCGGTGCTCCAGCGGCAGCCCGGCTTCAGAGCTCCGGTGCTCCAGCGGTTGCTCCAGCGGCGGCCCGGCTTCAGTGCTGCGGTGCTCAAGCGCTTCAGCAGTGGACCCTGATTCAGAGGTGTGGCGGGGTTCCAGCATTCCGGCGATGGCGGTGGCGGCAGCCCGGCTTCGGATGCTCGGCCGCGGGCCTAGTGGACGACAACATCGGAGGCCTGGATCGCCTCAGCGCAGAGGGAGATCAAGGAGGGAAGAAGACAAAGACTTTAAGACTTTTGCCTTCCACCACAGTGAGGAGGTGCCTGGTGAACTCACTGGATGTTAAATATGTGTTTATTATGTGCTTTTTTATTTTTATTATATGGTATATGTTATGACTGCAAGGTAACAAAAATTTCATTCAGACCGAAAGGTCTGAATGACAATGAAGGAATCTAATCTAATCTAATCTAATCCCCATATCCCTTGACCCCACTAGCCCCTAGAGCTCTATCCAACTCGTATCATTGGGACCTTATCATTTATGTATCATTCTTAACTGTCACTGTATGTCATGTTGTCACTTGTGGGCGGAACATGAAGGCAAATTCCTTGTATGTGAATACTTGGCCAATAAACTTATTAATTCATATTAGTTATTAACTCACAGAACTGGTGTTGAGGGATGGATAGCTTACTCCTGTTTCCACGTCCTGAATTGGAAAGAACTTACAGAAACAAAGTACAAATCTGTGGATGGTTCAAATATGTGCGCAAATGTTTGGACATTTAATTAAAAAAACTACTTCCAAGAGATCCAGTTATGACAGTGAACGGACACAAGGTGCTGAAGTAACTCAGCGAGCCTGGGAGCATCCCTGGAGATCAAGGATAGGTGTTGTTTCAGAGCAGGACCCTTCTCCAGGCCCTGGATCTAGCTGCGACAGTTAATGTTCACCACCGAGAGTCTAAACTTTGTGTAGGTGCTGCCCTGAAATGGCTGCAACATTCGTAACTGTGGACTAGAAGTCACTGTTCAGGAGATTTGGGAGAACAAGACCAAAAAAGTTCTATGTGGAGGACATGAATAAATAGCATTTCTTTCGGAAAGATCTTTGGGGCATTTAATTCCCAACCCAAAATGCCATCTATCCATGTCTTCCAAGGATGCTGCCCGAGTTACTCCAGCACTTTGTATCTTTTTTGACCACCTGCATCTGTAGTTCCTTACGTTTCTAAAACTCATATTCCCATCCTAAGTCAGTGTGAACGATGCTGAAATCAATAATCAAATTACAAAAACAAACAATAAGAATATAACAGCAGCTCAACCCTTTTTTCTTGATATAAATGAGCAAATCCTCCATGTGTGGTATTCCAATATTAGCGTTAATATTTTGGTCAGTCTGATTACGCTAATTCTCTACTTTAAGACATTATCAAGGTCAAATTAAGATGGACCAACGTGACCATTCTTCGTTGTTGACACTACCCGATGCACATATTTTCACGACAAAGTTGGACAAAGAAGTGCTGTGCTTGCACAAATATCGTCAGAACTATGAGCTTCAGCACTTTCACCGTTTAAAAAAATGCAAACAGACTAGCTCCTCACGCTGATACAGCATTGACATTCGTGCTAATGCTCATTATACAAGCAATTTAAAGTCTTGGTTATTGGATTTCAAGGGGGAGTTGAAAAGCCTGTTTCGAAAGAACTTAGACCCAATGCTGTGTGGTGTTTGCATGGAACTTTTCAATAAACCTAACCATGCAAAATTAATCTTAAACACCTCAAGGTCTCAATGATACAAACATTTTCTTTCTGTGGGATTAATAGCTTGCCTAACAGTTGTGGGATTTTTGAATGCATACATTCATAAGTTTATGTTATAGTGGCAGAATTAGGTCATTCGGCCCATCAAGTCTACTCCACCATCCAATCATGGCTGATCTATCTTTCCCTCTCAACCACATTCTCCTGCATTCTCCCCATAACCCCTGACACCTGTACTAATCAAGAATCTATCAATCTCCACTTTAAAAATATCCATTGACTTGGCCACCATTGTATTCTGTGGTAATGAATCTACAGATTCACCACCTTCTGACTAAAGAAATTCCTCATCTCCTTTCTAAAGGAATGTCTTTTTATTCTGAGGATAGGGCCTCTGATCCTAGACACCCACTGGTAGAAACATCCCCTCCGCATCCACTCTATCCAGTCTTTCACTATTCAGTGTCTAATACACTTCAGGAGGCCCAGAGCTTCAGGTTAAGAGCCATTGTGTTTCTGAGGAGTTTTCACGACTTTGAGAGAGAAAAAGGACACGAGGTGTTGAAATTTCTCAGCGGCTGAGGTGGTATCTCTAGAGGACATGGGTAGGTGGATATTTGTAAGGCAAAGATAGATAGATTAAGGTAGAGATAGATAGATTCTTGATTAGTAAGTGTATCAGGGGTTATGGGGAGAAGGCAGGAGAATGCAGTTAGGAGGGAGAGATAGATCAGCCATGATTGAATGGTGGAGTAGGCTCGATGGGAAAATGGCCTAATTCTGCTCCTGTGAACTTATGAACTTCAGTGATTGTTTCGGGTCGGATCAGACACAGAAGAAGTGTTCCAACCCGAAACGCCACCTATCCATGTTCTCCAGATATACGATGCCTGACCCTCTGGGTTATTCCAACATTTTGATTCTTTTTTTTGTCAACCATCATCTGCTGTTCTTTGTGTCGTCATTTTACCAATCTGAGCATGGATATGCACCATTTGAGCTGATGGACGTTTTAACAAGAATCAGCTGCTTCCTGAAGGTGACTTTCGCATACAACCAAAGAAAACATCTGAAGTGTTCCAGATTGATTTTTCAACAGGGCAATGTAGTGTTCCTGACAATTACACAGCACAAAAGAAATAATTATGCTTTGAGTGTTGCCAAGGCCTTTTTAAGTACCCGGTAGCTACAGTGCCCTTCACAATGTTTGGGACAAAGACCCATCATTTATTTATTTGCCTCTGTACAATTTGAGATTTATAATTTAAAAAATCACATTTGGTTAAAGTGCACATTGTCAGATTTTATTAAAGGGTATTTTTATACATTTTGGTTTCACCATGTATAAATTACAGCTGTGTTTATACATAGTTCCCCCATTTCAGGGCACCATAATGTTTGGAACACATGGTTTCACAGGCGTTTGTAATTGCTCAGGTGTGTTTAATTGCCTCCTTAATGCAGGTATAAGAGAGCTCTCAGCACCTAGTCTTTCCATCACCTTTGGAAACTTTTATTGCAGTTTAACAACGTGAGGACCAAAGTTGTGCCAATGAAAGTCAAAGAAGCCATTATGAGACTGAGAAACAAGAATAAAACTGTTAGAGACATCAGCCAAACCTTAGGCTTACCAAATCAACTGTTTGGAACATCATTAAGAAGAAAGAAAGCACTGGTGAGCTTACTAATCGCAAAGGGACAGATAGGCAAAGGAAGACCTCCACAGCTGATGACAGAAGAATTCTCTCTATAATAAAGAAAAACCCCCAAACACCTGTCCGTCAGATCAGAAACACTCTTCAGAAGTCAGGAGTGGCTGTGTCAATGACCACTGTCCGCAGAAGAGCTCATGAACAAAAATACAGAAGCTACACTGTAAGATGCAAACCACTGGTTAGCTGCAAAAATAGGACGGAAGGGTTAGTTTGCCAAGAAGTACTTAAAAGAGCAACCACAGTTCTGGAATAAAGGTCTTATAACCGCTGAGAAGAAGTTAACTTATATCAGAGTGATGGCAATAGCAAAGTATGGAGGAGAGAAGGAACTGCCCAAGATCCAAATCATGCCATGTCATCTATAAAACACGGTGGTGGGGGTGTTATGGCCTGGGCATGTATGGCTGCTGAAGGTACTGGCTCACTTATGTTTATCGATGATACAACTGCTGATGGTAGTAGCACAATGAATTCTGAAATGTATAGACACATCCTATCTGCTCTAGTTCAAACAAATGCCTCAAAATTCATTGGCCGGTGGTTCATTTTACAGCAAGACTATGATCCCAAACATACTGCTAAAGCAACAAAGGAGTTTTACCAAGCTAAAACATGTTAAATTCTTGAGTGGCCAAGTCAATCACCCGATCTGAACCCAAATGAGCATGCCTTTTATATGCTGAAGAGAAAACTGAAGGGGACTCGCCCCCAAAACAAGCATAAGCTAAAGATGGCTGCAATACAGGCCTGGCAGAGCACCACCAGAAAAGACACCCAGCAACTGGTGATGTCCATGAATCACAGACTTCAAGCAGTCATTGCATGCAAAGTATAGGCAACAAAATACTAAACATGACTACTTTCATTTACATGTCATTGCTGTGTCCCAAACATTATGGTGCCCTGAAATGGGGGGACTATGTATAAACACTGCTGTAATTTCTACTTGTGAAACCAAAATGTATAAAAATGGCCTTTATTAGAATCTGACAATGTGCACTTTAACCACGTGTGATTTTTTTCTATTACAAATCTCAAATAAATGATGGGTCTTTGTACCAAACATTATGGAGGGCACTGTACCTTTTGAGGTTTTGCAATCATTATTTTGCAAGAGTTGTCTTGCTCAATGCAATGCAGGGATGCGGCTGACACAAATTGACACGTGACCGTACAAAATAATTGCACATTTATGTCAAGCAACTGAATAAATTATAGGAACACAGGACGACAGACTGGCACAGCTTGTAGAGTTGCTCCTGTCTCTCAGTGTCAGATGCTCGGGTTTCAATCCTGACCACTGGTGCTGTGTGGAGTTTGTACATTCTTCGTATGACCACGTAGGTTTCTTCCAGTTTATCCTCACATCCATAAGATGTGGGTTATTAGGTTATCTGATCATTGTATTTTACCAAGTATATGGGTGGATGGTAGAATTTTCTGGGGGAATTAGAAGCGCATGAGGGGGGAATCTAAAATGGATAGAGAGTTGACACAAAAAGAGTCCCAAGCTGAAATGTTGCCTATCCATCTTAAAATGTTAAATATGTACGGTAAAAGCTTTTGTTCCATTGTAATAATAATGCTGACAGGTCGTACTGAATGAACTCACTATCTAAATATTAGCACTAAAGTTAGGCTGCTCTCAATGGACGTTATATTGAAAAAAGCATGCATGGCTAAAATAATTGAAATAAAAGCCATCTTTAAGGCACATTGCTTTTTTTTAATTGAATTGAAGTAACATTTAAAACCTAATATAAGGCAACTTGGTGGGTAAATTCAACTGTTGGACAAGCAGAGAAATGGCAAACACGCATTTGTTCACATTAATCCAGTAAATTAAATTCCGGATACATTTTCTGAAGTTGCTTGTGCACATCATAACTGAGTCCTGTGTGGGAAATGAATACACTGAGATCAACTACTGGTTAGGAATCAAAATTAACACTTTCAGCACAATCTGTATTCAGGGACATCTTTAACCTCTCCCGACTTCATTCCGTGGTTCCCACTTACTTTAAGACCACAATCATCCTTATTGGTGCCAAAGAAAAGCTGGGTCGTGTTCCTTCATGACCATTGACCATTGACTCTGAATCACCAACATGAAAGGCCTCGATAGGATGGTAATGGCATATTCCGTGTCAACCTACATATACGTATCTTAAATTCTTAATTATAAAAAAATCCTCAGTGGTTCATGTTTAAGTCCAGCATTACAACAACATCCATTTCAGTTCTTAGCTGCTCTATTTGAGGATATTCACATTATCGTGAGCTTTAAAATATTGTCTCTATTTGTTTCTGTCCAAAATGATAGCTGCTTTGTCAAGTTATAAAACACACACAAATGTGCAAGAACTCAAGTAAAACTACACTACTTTCAGCCATTCCAACAACTGTGAAATGAGACCAGCAACTTGAGAAGAAAAGGTTACATGCAAGATAATCAAACCACACAGAACACAGTTTTCCATGTTGTAGTTATTTTTCCAATTCCATTTAAAATCATCGATCATGGCGATCTTGCAAGATACAAACAATGATCCTCGACATAATTCTAGTCGTTCAAAGACGACATTATTTACAAGATGGTTGTAGTTCCACTTCTGTCCAAGTCTGACTAAGGTCAAAGATCCTTGTCTTCACACCACAATAAGTTTCTATGTGTCAACATTTAATCTGCATTGATTCTTGGCACTTTTAACCTCGTAAAGGACACTTCCTCAATTCCAAGTCGTACTTTAATGTAATAATCATAAGACATCCATTACCATTTTGCCAGTTAAGAAGGCCCCTACAGCGGCCTACATATTAATCAATTTACTTACCATGCCTTGAGAGTTGACACTACGGGAAGGCTGACGGGAAAACAAAGATATGCCTGACAAAGAAATGAGCAGCCAAGCATTCCAAAATGTCAGCAATTCTCAGAACTCCAACTGTTCAGAACTTACTGCAGTGACAACGTGCAACATCTTCCCCTTGACAGAGCTGATTAAATAAAAGCAGCAAACTAGAAACATGTCACTTTATTGCCTCTATTTGACCCAACACCCACCCCACACTCACACTCTCACTCTCACACACACATCAATGATTTGGAAGAGAACATACAGGGCAAGATTAGCAAGTTTGCTGATGATACAAAATTGAGTGGTTTTGCAGATAGTGAAGGTGATTGTGAAAGATTGCAGCAGGATCTGGATCGATTGGCCAGGTGGCCTGAGGAATGGTTGATGGAATTTAAAACAGAGAAGTGTGAGGTGTTGCATTTTGGGATATCTAACAAGAGCAGGACCTACACAGTAAACGGTAGGCATCTGGGGAGTGTTGTGAAGGATCCAGGAGTTCAGGTGCATGGTTCCTTGAAGGTCGAATCGCAGGTAGATAAGGTGGTCAAAAAGGCTTTTGGTACATTGGCCTTCATCAGTCAGTGTATTGAGTATAGAAGTTGGGAGGTCATGTTGCAGTTGTATAAGACATTGGTGAGACCTCATTTAGAATATTGTGTTCAGTTCTGTGCACCATGTTATAGGAAAGATATTGTCAAGCTTGAAACGGTTCAGAAAATATTTATGAGGATGTTGCCAGCACTAGAGGGTGTGAGTTATAGGGAGAGGTTGGGTCTCTATTCTTTGTAGTGCTCGAGGATGAGGGGTGATCTTATTGAGATGCACAAAATCACGAGAGGAATAGATCAGGTAAATGCACAGAGTCTCTTGCCCATAGTAGGGGAATCGAGGAGCAGAGGACATAGGTTCAAGGTGAAGGGGAAAAGATTTAATAGGAATCTGAGGGGATTAACTTTTCTACACAAAGGTGGTGGGCGTTTGGAACGAGCTGCCAGAGGAGGTAGTTGAGGCTGGGACTATCCCATCGTTTAAGAAACAGTTGGACAGGTACATGGATAGGGCAGGTTTGGAGGGATATGGACCAAACGTGGGCAGGTGGGACTAGTGCAGCTCGGACATTGCTGGCGGGTGTGGGCAAGTTGGGCCGAAGGGCCTGTTTCCACACTGTATCTCTTTATGACAAATATGCAGGGAGATAACAGGATTCAGAATGTTCCCCATCCATGACCGACCTACAGATTTAGTCTTTCATGAAAGACATAGAGATAAGAAGTTGGAAAGGATATCATTAAGTGCTGTGACCCGTGACATCCTAACTTGGGCACAACACCATTTTGTAGTGGAGACACAAGGAAACACAGATGCTGGAATCTTGAGTGAAACATGAAGTGCTGGAGTACCTCAGGGGGTCAGGCAGCAGCCTGACCCCAGTTTGAAGATGAAGAAGGGTCTCGACTTGAAACATCGCCGGACCGTTCCCTTCTGTGATGCTGTCTGACCCACTGAGTTACACCAGCACTTTGTGTTTCAACCATTTCTTAGTGCAGACTTATTGAAGGATTTTTAAGCCCTACTTCAACTTTCGCAAGCATCTCCTCAATTTTTTAGTAGCCACAAAGATATTTTTAAGTCTTCCGAAATCCCACACCCAAGAGATGTTAATTTTACACATGGCAACAATATGCAACTAAATGCCATGAGTTTCTGCTTGCAGCTAAATAAGATTACAAAGTTGATCACCTTATTTTTTTTGGTACTGTTTCACAAATATCCCTCTAACCATATCCATAATAGTTTCAACCTCACCCCAACCATACTTGAGAGAATAATTGGTGCAAAAGAAGGCTACTGAGTTGGATGATCAGCCATGAACATATTGAATGGCGGTGCAGGCTCGAAGGGCTGAATGGCCTGCTCCTGCACCTAATTTCTATGTTTCTATAAGATGGTTATGCATTTCTAACAGCTGATAATTCAATAAGAGGTGAATATGCTGAACAACAGGAGATGATCAAAACCACAAAAATACGTTTTTTTATTTTGTTAAAGGAATAACAAAATAGAAAGGATCAAGATCAATATATATTTTTAAATTATTAAGCTTTCAAGCAGGCCTGAAAAATATTTTATTTGAGTTATGTTCCATTTCACATTTACGATTAACATGACTTGACTTCACTTTTCATGATTTGAAGCACTTGAAACCCAATTAGGTAGCTTTAAAGTGTAGTCAATAATGTCAAGATAATGATTTGCATGTGCTTAAGTCAACCCTATAAAAATTAAGTTCCATGAAAACAGAAAATACTGGAAATATTCAACAAATCTGTGGAGTGAGATATAGAATGAATGTTCTAGGTTGATAATCTTTCATCTCACCTGGAACATTAGCTGTTTCTGAAAGGTTGAGTATTACCAGCATTTTCTGCTTGCAGATCTTTCCAGCCTAATTCCATATCTCAGCCCTTGCCTCATAGGTGACGGCGGTTCAAGTGCTCAATTGAGAACCTTTTGAAGTGGGATTCAGATTAGTTTATTGTCCTACACACACACCATGGTGCATTGAAAGTCCTCGTTTGCATGAAGGTCCTGGAGTAAACAGCGCTCATGGTAATGATACGTACAACAATAACCACATCAACAAATATCAAACAGCAGAATGGTGCAAAGATTGTTGAGTAATCTGAAGTAGCGACATAGAAACACTGTCGTACAAGAGCAGACGAACTGGAGTAACCCAGCAGGTCAGGCAGCTTCTCTGGAGAAAAGGAATGGTTGATGGTTTGGGTCGAGACCCTTCTTCAGGTCTTCTTCAATCCTTCTCCAACTGAGGCGTACCCAGTTAGTTATTTCTGATTTCTGAACATCAACCACTACCTTACCCACAGTTATATTTTTCAGACCAGTACTCGATGTTTCCTACAAAAAGGATCCAGCAATCAACTCACTGATATTTTCTAAATAATATCTATGTACAAATGCATTGCATTCTGTTTATTTATCTTGTCAGTTATAATAAAGAAAAAAAATTGGTGTGGCTGGCACAGATATGAGAACAGACAATTTTGCACATCACAAAGCTCAGAATCCTTGTAACGGCAATGAAAACGGTGGGTGACATTCAATGTATCCATTAATGCTCATGCTCGTAAGGAGAGCCTTTGGAAGGAAGAGAGTTATCTGGAAATTGGGAGTACATGAATAGATGTTGGGTTGGCCTTTTACAAAAAAGTTGGTTGAGTGTAAGTTCTTTGTTCATTGAGCTTTTCCCAAAGTGGCAGCAGATAAATCAGAGTTCATTTCTAAGCCACAATGGGCTTGCATCGCACCAAGTCCATGCCAGAATAACACAGTAAGGTCAAATCCACAACCATTCCACAGCCCAGAAAATGATTTCCCCTTGAGACTACCAATTCCCTATATATTTCCTTCAGACTCCCAATCAAGCTTAGGGTGGTACGGTAATGCAGCAGTTGAGTTGCTGCCTTTTGGCGCCAGAGACTCAGGTTCGAACCTGACTACAGGTGCTGTCCTTACGGAGTTTGTATGTTCTCCCCGTGACCGCGTGGGTTTTCCCCGGGTGCTCCGGTTTCCTCCCACACTCCAAAGCCTTACAAGTTTATATGTTTATTGGCTTTGGCAAAAATTGTAAATTGTGCCCAGTGTGTGGGATGGTGCTGGGCGGCGAGGACCCAGCAGACTGAAGGGCCTGTTTCCACGCTCTATCGCTAAACTAAAGTTATGCAATCATTTCTTGCTATCTTTTTTCCACAATTTCAAAATAAGCAACTATGCAAAATAGAAACAAAAATGCCATCATTATTAGAGTACTTACCAGCGCAATGCTATTTTGATTGGGGTAGTAAGGCATGAAGTGAAAAGATCTGCTGGCAAATCTGGGTTCATTGGTAGAAGCTCAGTAGCTTCACAAGCAGCGAGCTGGATGCAGTTCTTCATCGATGGTGGCAATGGCATCTGTGCCAGTGGATGATTTGGATTGATGGCAGCAACCTGAAGGAGTAAAGCTATTACTCACTCAGTAGTTTCAAATGATGAACTTTCATTAATTAACTTAAACGCGCATTAAAGATCTAGAGGTATTAGATTTTAATTTACCAAAGGACGTTGTCAGCTCACTCAATCATAACTATTATTTTACCACAACATATACAATTCAAAGCACAAAGTGCTGGAGAATACGCAGTGGATCAGGCAGCATCTGTGGAGGGAATGGACAGACCACATTTCGGGCCAGGACCTTTCTTCAGACTGAAGTCTGAGATGGATCTGACCCGAAGCTCTGTCTGTCCATTCCCTCCACAGATGATGCCTGACCTGCTGAATTACTCCAGCACATTGTGCTTTGCTCAAGATTCCAGCAACTGCAGTGTCATGGGCCTCCATATACTGTACAAATTGCATTGAGTTTTTGTGTGTGTGTACGTATGTATACATTCTATATATATTTTATTTTAGTTAATTAGCAGTAATTCCATCAACTGAGTTAAAGTATATAATACAACATTTGCATTTTCTGTCATGAATACTTGCAAGTTAACTGAAGCATTAGCCAAACTGAGAAACCAGGAATAAATGTAGATTTACCGGAATCGCTGTCTCAAAAAGGCAGGCAGCATAATTAGAGACCCACACCACCCTGGCTACACACTCATTTCACCCCTGCCATCGGGATGGTGGTAAAGGAGTCTGAAAACTGTAACATCCAGATTCAGGAACAGCTTCTTCCCTATTGCCATAGGGCTATTAAACACTGCAATGTCAAATAAGCTCTGAACTACATGGACTATTATTGTTATCATTGCACTATTAGTGTTTGTTTTGTGTGTGTGTCAAGTCAAGTCAGGTTTATTCGTCACATACACATACGAGATGTGGAGTGAAATGAAAAGTGGCAGTGCCTGCGGACTTTGTGCAAAAAACAAACAACAAACAAACTACAAACAGAATGGAACAGAATCACATATTCACATATTACATATTGTGGGAGGAAAGAAAAAGGAAATAAAGCAGCAATTTAAAAAAACCAGTAGAATGGTACAGTAAAGTTAGTCCCTGGTGAGATAGGAGTTTACAGTCCTAATGGCCTCTGGGATGAAACTCCTTCTCATCCTCTCCGTTCTCACAGCATGGTAACGGAGGCGTTTGCCTGACCGTAGCAGCTGGAACAGTCCGTGGAAGGGGTCTGCCATGATCTTATTGGCTCTGGAGTTGCACCTTCAGATGTATAGTCCCTGCAGAGGGGCGAGTGAAGTTCCTATAGTGCAGTCGGCTGAACACACCACTCTCTGCAGAGCCTTCTTGTCCTGGGCAGAGCAATTCCCAAACCAAATCGTGATATTTCCGGACAAGATGCTTTCCACAATCGCTGAGTAGAAGCACTGGAGGATCCTCGGAGACACTCTGAATGTCCTCAATTGCCTGAGGTGGTAAAGGCGCTGCCTTGCCTTACTCACAGTGCTGCAGCGTGTGATGTCCATGTCAGATCCTCAGAGATGCGGACTCCCTGGGTATTTAAAACAGCTCACCCTATCCACAGTATCCCCATTTATCCTCAATGGTGTGTACATCCTCGGATGATGTGCCCTCCTAAAGTCCACGATCAGCTCCTTAGTTTTTTTTAAATTCAAGGAGGCTGTTGTCCTGACACCAGAATGCCAGATCAGCCACCTCCTCCCGGTAGGCCTTCTCATCGTTGTCTGAGATCAGGCCCACCACCACAGTGTCATCAGCAAACTTGATAATCGAGTTGGAGCTGAACCTAGCCACACAGTCATGTGTGTAAAGGGAGTACAGTAGGGAGCTGTGTGTGTGTGTGTGTGTGTGTGTGTGTGTGTTTGTGTACATATATATAAATGATCTCTATATATGATCATATATACATATATAATATATGTGTATTTGTGAGTATGTATATATGTACACACTGAACTTTTTTTCTTGGTTATTATATTGTTTACAGTGTACTATGTTCTGTTGTGCTGCTGCAAGTAAGAATTTCATTGTTCTACCGGGGACATATGACAATAAAACATAATTGACTCTCTCTTGATTCTCTTGAATATCATAAATACATTAAAATAAAGAATTTAAATGCAAAAAGAAGCCATTTTAACCTGAATAACACTGAGCCATTAATTAGAGGCAAAGCTAAATTATGTAAAGTTTATGGTTCAAAACTCTCTAGAAACAGAGTGAACAAACATGGCAGTGAACAGAACTGAAAATTAAACGGACTTTATCACACATTCAACAGTGAACATGTGGGAATTCAGACCATTGTGCACTTCTCAAAAGCGTCCGCAAACCAGTGTCAATGTAATGCAGGCTGAACCGCATGAAATGTTGCCACACTTGTACAAGTGCTGGAACTGAAGGCAGCACAAAAGAACCCCCCTCAGGTGGCCATGTTTCCACAGGTAGCATGGGGTTTTCGGATCTGCTGAGGTCAGCACATGATAATTCTTTGACACTGGCAAATGCTGAAATCCAGTCTCAGGAGATACTATAAAAAGAAATAAGCAAGCATCTATGAATTGAGATTTTGAAGATGACAGGTTGCTTTTTTTTCTCAACGGCATTTTGGAATTACACATAAATGATTCAGTAAAAAAAGCGGTGCTCTGCCCTACTTTCTGTGTGCCTGCAGTAAGCAGATTAGAAGTCAAAAGTCCCAGCTGTTTACATTCCTATACTGATCATTCAGTATCCTAAGGCTTATTAATTAAACAGCGTGCTCATTACAGATTGAAAACAATATGTAGAGCATCACACCTCCCAGCTGAATTTTAGCGATGCACATCCCAGGACAATATATTTAAGTACATGTAGGATTGAAAAAAAAAATTAGTTATCAGCGGAAAAGATAAGATAAAGAAAGATGTTCAACAAAAAGAAGGATGTGTGGAATTAATCGCATGATTAATTATCAGGCTGTATCAAGCAATAACTAACAACTAGAGAGCAGTCTTGAACTACTAACTACCTCGTTGGAGATCCTCGGACTATCTCTATTTTTGATGGGACTTTACTGGCTATTGCATTAAACGTTATTCACATTATTGCCTTTATCGTGTATCTGTACACTGTGGATGGCTCGATTGTAATCACATATTGTCTTTCTGCTGACTGGTTAGCACGCAACAAAAGCTTTTCACTGTACCTCGGTACACATGCAATAAACTAAACTCAAACTCAAAACTCGAGAGAAAAAAACCACAGAAAAGATACTTTTAGGCTACAAAATATGGAAGCTGAACAATTTAAATGATTGCAACCAAATGATCACTTTAAAACCAAATATTTCAATTATAACAAACCCCCCTTTGCATCATTCATTTTAAACGAGTGAAATTGCTTGCACACTCCTCAAACATGCTCATTGTAACAGTGTTGCAGTGCATGTAATAGATACACACAAAAAAAAGACACAGTGCTGGAGTATCTCAGCGGGTCACGCAGCATCCCTGGAGAACAAAAATAAGTGAAATTTTTGGGTTGGGACCCTTTGTCAGACTGATTGGCATGGGTTGGGGAGATAGCTAGAAGAGAGGAGATACAAGACAGTGTGTGGCAGGTAACATATGAACAGAGCCCGGGGGGGGGGGGGGGGGGGTTGGAGATGGGCAGGTGGTTGGACAAAGTCTAGAGATGAGAAAAAGGTGTGAGCCTAAAGGATTGAACAGTTGTGAGTTGTGAAGTCAGAGGAAGGAATGTGGAGGGGGAAAAGCTGGTGAAAATCTAGTTGGGGCACAGGGAGAAGAAGGGGGGGGGGGTGAGAGGTGTTTGGAAAGGGGGGGGGGGGGGGGGGGGGCTTGTTAAAGATTACCTAAATGTGGAGAATTCAATGTTCATACTTGTGGGTTGTAGGCAATCCAAGCAGAATAGACACACTTGTAGTTCAGACACTAAACCTATTATTTAGCCCAACAGATTGTTCATACACATTTTTGGAAAGTTAAATGAGTTTATTGAGCCTTTCATTGAATATCTTATGCAAAAGATAGCATCTCTGACAATGCACTACTGCACAAAAGCTCGGCAATTGATTAATCATTCAGGTCTGCAGAGTAAGAACTTGAACTTACAACCTTCTGACCAGGCCAGAATGGTCCCAATGAACCATATCTCTGTGTTTGTGATTTCTAAACAGTGATTTCTGTCGCCACTGAAACTTACAAAACTGTCGGAAACTTTGAAGAAACAATGGCCAGCAACTAATAAAGTGATATTAAAATAAATCCGTTTTTATCTTTAGAGTAT
This sequence comes from Okamejei kenojei, assembly GCA_035221665.1. Classification (NCBI taxonomy): domain Eukaryota; kingdom Metazoa; phylum Chordata; class Chondrichthyes; order Rajiformes; family Rajidae; genus Okamejei; species Okamejei kenojei. Next base: position 47,980,310 of record CM069153.1, on the reverse strand, counting down.
TCCAGAACCAGGTACCAATATGTAACCGACAAATATGCTGAAAACATTCTACAATTCCAATGTGGAATGAAATATTAATCTGTATTTTAAACAGGATCTCAATGCACTTACTGTAAAACGAGTAGGATTTTGCAACATTATCCTGATCATTATCATACTTCTTGCAATGAATATTATCCTGATTGTTATATTTCTTGCACTGAATATTCTTCTGATACCCAAAGCATCATCAACACAGCATAGTCAGGTCCCCTCAAGGCCAGATTTGTTTACTGTAAAAGTTTATCTTTTGCTGTAAGTAGGTCAATCAGTCCTACTATGCACAATCCCCAGAGCATACAAACTATTATTTCCTTGGTTTAAGTTTATTATTATTGTCAGGCATACTGAAATAGTTTTTTAAGAAAGCATAGTTTTGTGTCCCATCCAGGCAATCATACAAAGTACAAAAGAGGAGTAGATAATTTGAGTTTTAGAGATACAGCGTGGAAACAGCCCCTTCGGCCCACTGAGTCTGTGCCAACCAATGACCAACCATGCAGTTCCATCCTAGACACGAGTGACAATTTACAGAAGCCAATTAACCTACAAACCTGCACATCTTTGGAATGTTAGAGGAAACCACTAGTTTCTACTAATGGGAGTCTAGGACTAGAGGCCATAGCCTCAGAATTAAAGGATGAACTTCTAGGAAGGAGATGAGGAGAAATGTCTTTAGTCAAAGAGTGGTGAATCTGTGGAATTCTTTGCCACAGGAATGTGGAGGCCGTCAGTGGATATTTTTAAGGCAGAGATAGATAGATTCTTGATTAGTACAAGTGTCAGCGGTTATGGGGAGAAGGCAGGAGAATGGGGTTAGGAGGGAGAGATAGATCAGCCATGATTGAATGGCGGAGTAGACTTGATGGGCCGAATGGCCTAAAAAACATAGCACCCGGAGAAAACCTATGTGGTCACAGGGAAAACATACAGTCCGTACAGTCCATCTTCGGTTTAACTCACCATCTGCAGTTCCTTCCCACACATACGTGGTGCTTATATTCTATTCTAGCCACCTCCCAAGGAAAGTGCTGTAAAATAGCTTCTCTATGTAAACGGACCCCACCTTTTACATTAACATGCCTGCCTCACGGCATATGGCAAATTTAGTTGCCAGTTCTATCATTGCCAATATCTGCTGCACGTATTCACTGTAACAGGAAATGGTTCTCGTTACTGTGCTTGGAGTGAATGGAGGAGAGAGCTCTCGGGATGTAACCTCACTTTTTCCATTTATCGTTATATCCATGGATATTTTCAAGGCAGAGATATAGATTCTTGATTAGTACGGGTGGCAGAGGTTCGAGGAGAAAGCAGGAGAATGGGGTTAGCAGGTAGAGATAGATCAGCCATGATTGACTGGCAGGGTAGACTTGATGGGCCAAATGGCCAAATTCAACTCCTATCACTTATGAAACCAGAGCACCCGGAGAAAACCCACGTGGTCGCAGGGGAAACGTACACAGTCCATACAGATAGTACCTATCGTCAGGATTGAACCTGGGACATGGCGCTGTAAGGCAACAACTACTGCAGTGCCACAGTGCCGCTCAGCATTACAGCTGGAGAGAAGATGCTGATAAAAAGGTGCGAGGGTAGAATGGAAGGTCGAGCATTAATCCAAATATGTGAGAAGACCATTCAGGAGTCTTATAACTGGGGAAAGAAGCTATTCTTGAGCCTGGTGACGAATTTTGAATCTTGTACCCAACAGGACAGGGGGCTGCTTTTCCGAAACAGCGGGAATTGTAGATGGAGACAATGGAGGGGACGCTGGTCTGAGTAATGGTTTGGGCAGAGATCACAACTTCTTGCAGTCTGGGGTACAGCAATTGCCATCCCAATCTGTGGTGTATTTGGACAGGATGCTTTCTATGGTACATCTATAAAACATGGTCAGAGTCACTGGGGACATACCTAATTTCGCCAGACGTCTGAGAAAGTAAAGGTTGGTGTGCTTGTGACTGTAGCATCAATGAGGTCCATGGGTGATGTTTACACCCTAGAACCTGAAGCACTTGACTGTCTTCACATCAGCACCAATGATACCAACTGAGGCAGGTACTCCACCCTGCTTCCTGAAGTTGATGACCAGCGTCTTCATTTTGATGACACTGAAGAATTCATTGCCACAGATGGCTGTGGGGGCCCAAGTCAATCGATATTTTTTAAGGTGGAGATTGACAGATTCTTGATTAGTACGGGTGTCAGGGGTCATGGGGCAAAGGCTTGAATGGTTTGAGACGGAAAGATAGACCAGCCATGATTGAATGGCGATTGATATAAATACATCTATTAATGTTCCTGAACACATCATCAGCGATGTAACCTGGGGTCATTGGGTGTTTCGGGTCTTACAACATCAGTCACCCTCACCCAGGTGACCCAGCATTGGTTGATCAGACCACCACTTGTGTTCAGGTGGCATTCGCTCATCCCCATGGACCTCCTCTCCTGATCCAGAGCCATCTCGAGGCCTTCTCCACTGCCTCTGTGGTGTTCTTGATGGCACTTCTCCTCTCCCCTCCCTTGATGCCCAGTGCACTCAGAGCGATTGCCCTGCACATCCTCTGCAGCCTGCCTCGATGGGCATACACCTTGCCTTCCAGCCCTGCTTACGACAGTCTATGACCAGCTCTTCGTACTTGGACTCCTCTCTGAGGTTCCTCCAGACGGTCCTCCCACGGCACTGTCAGTTCCAACAAGATTATGTTTTTGGTCGCTTCTAAGACCAGGAGGATATCTGGCCTCAGGGTGGTCGTGGCAATGTGCTGTGGGAACTTCAGCTGTTTCACCAGGTATACAGAAAGTTGCAAGTCCTGCGCAGTTGCCAGGATTCCTGTCGGATTCCTGGCTGCTGTGCTTCTTGGCAGCTGCACTCCGGTGTCCATGAACGTGATCATCTGGGTGGTGGGCCTTGCTCGTCTGCAGCTGCTGATTCCCATGCTGATGGTTTCTGCCATGGGTTTAAGAACCTGGTCGTGACGCCAGGTGTACCGGCCCTGCCTAAGAGCCTTTGGGCAGCAGCTCAGGATGTGTTCCAACGTCCCCATGCCTGAGCATTGCGGGCAATCTGTAGATTCCGTTTTGCCCCAGATGAAGAGGTTCAATGGACTGGGCAAGACATCATACACTGCCTGGACCAGGAACTTGATGCGCTGTGGTTCAGCCTGCCAGAGCTCAGTCCATGTGACTTTTCGGTCCATGGCCCGCTCCCACCTTGTCCAGGCCCTCTGCTGCCTCAAGCCAACTGCTCTCAGATCTCACCTCCTCCACCACAGCCCTCACTTCCTCCAGGACCAGTATGCGTCTCTCCTTCCCCTTGACCTTGTCAAACTGGGGAGTTGGGAAGTTCCCAGACCAGCTCTTCCCCGAGTCGCTGCTCCCACCAGGATTCTGTGGTGTATCCGAGACTCCGTTTGCAGCACGGCTTCGCCGGCTCTCCACTTCCTCCCAGTTTTCACCTCCATCCCTGCCTGAGCCACCTAGGAGTCGCTGGAGTCCCTGTACAGCATCACCTCTCTAGCCCGAGTCACCTTAAACTCCTCCTCCAGGGACTTCAGGGGCAGCTGGAGCTTGGTATTATTTCCGTAAAGTGCAGTAAGGGGCTGAGCCTTGGGGAGCACAGGTTATGAGGATTATCGTGGAGGTGGTATTGTCATCTGTCCTTACTGATTGCAATCTTCAGGTCAGGAAATTGGGGATGCAGAGTTGGGCTGCCAACTCCTAGGTCTCAGAGTTTGATGAGCTTAATCTATGCAAAATAAATTATAATGGGGCAGAAATAAATTCACTTAATTGGGCATACCAGGCGACTCTGAATAGAGATGAGGAGTGGGTTGTTTTTTTTTAGCTTCAGAGAATTGTGGAAACATGAAGTGGTTTTATGCTTCACAGCAGAATCCTCCATTCGTGCATTTTACTTCGAGCAAAGTATTCTCCAGGATTATGAAATATGCATTGCTTCAGTTGGAAACTGCCTCTCTGAAGAAATCACCAGCACTCATGTTTAACCAGAGGCACAATGGAATACCAATCAAAAGTATTCCTCTTCCATAGGGGAATAAGATGCTGAATGGTAGACTAGTAAATCAGCATGAATCATCCATCATTGCTCATTATAGAATTAATCATTTCTACATTAAAAAAAAATCCCTTTGTAAATTTGGTTTTCAAACATAGAAAGCTATTTTACCTTAAAATACCTTACTTTTCTTAAATTTCAATTAATTCATGAAAGAATTGGCAACTTGACCACATCCTCAAAACTAATGTATTTTAGATTCCAGCCTGCAAATGAACATCCTTGATGCTGTTTTGTCTCACATATCAGCAGTCCTAATGTAACCGAAGGACTGAAGATACATCTTGTTCTAAGGGCCTCGCTCAATCGGTCTTCTAGTGAAGGTTTACCCATCATTATTCCACAGGATCGCAGTCAGAGTTGTGCAGCAACATTTGACTGCAGGTCAAAAAACATGGAACATAGAAGAGTGCAGCACGGAACAGAGCCGTTGTCCAACAATGCTTGAGCCGAACATGATGCCAAGATAAACTAATCTGCAGGCAGTGTCGTGGAAGCAAGGACTCTGCAGAAGGACTTGGACAGGTTAGGAGAGTGGCAGAGAAGTGGCAGATGAAATTCAGCGCAGCAAAACGCAGAGTCATGCACTTTGGTAATAAGAATAAAGGTGTAGATTATTTTCTAAATGGAGAGAGAATCCAGAAATCGGGGGGCAAAGGGACTTGGGAGTGCTGGTGCAAGACTCCCAAAAAGTTAATTTGCAAGTCAAATCGATAGCAAGGAAGGCAAATTCAATGTTAGCATTTTTATCAAGAGGACTGGAATACCAAACCAGAGATGCAATGCTGAGTCTGAAGAAGGGTCTCGACCCGAAATGTCACCCATTCCTTCTCTCCAGAGATGCTGCCTGTCCCGCTGAATTACTCCACCTTCGATGTAATGCTGCGGCTCTATAAGGTGCTGGTCAGGCCGCATTTGGAGCACTGTGAGCAAATCTGGGCCCCATATCTAAGGAAGGATGTGCTGGCACTGGAGAGGGTCCAGAGGTTTACAAGAATGATCCAGGAATGAATGGGTTAGCAAATGATGAGCGATTGACAGCACTGGGCCTCTATTCGCTGGAGTTTAGAAGGTTGAGGGGGGATCTCATTGAAACTTACAGAATAATGAAAGGCAGAGAGTGGATGTTTCCACTGGTGGGAGAGTCTAGGACCAGAGGTCAGAGCCTCAGAGTTAAAGGGTGCCCTGTTAGAAAGGAGGTGAGGAGGAACTTTTTAGTCAGAGGGTAGTTAATCTGTGAAACTCATTGCCACAGAGGCCTTTGGAGGCCAAGTCAGTGGATATTTTTAAACAGAGATAGACAAATTCTTGATTAAGAACGTGTGACAAAGGTTATGGGGAGAAGGCAGGAAAATAGGTTTGGGAGGCAGAGATCAGCCATGATTGAGTGGCGGAGTAGACTCGATGGGCCGAACGGCCTAATTCTGCTCCATAAAAGTGAACTTGAAATCTCCTCTGCCTGCACATGATCCATATCTCACCATTCCTTGCATATCCAAGAGTCCATCTAAAAGCAGTAAAAACATTATTCCCTATATCTGCACACTGAGGACGGCTTCATTATAATCATACATGGTCTAGTCTTTTTGCTGACTGGCTAGCACACAACAAAACATCTTTGCATTGTTCCTTGGTACACGTGACGATAATAAATTAAACTAAACCTCTTAAACACCGCATTTGTATCTGCTCCACCACCACCCCTGACAGTGTGTTCCAGGCACCCAATGCCCTCTATGCAAAATGAAATATTATTTAATTTATGCTCCAGCATATCTTAAATTAATTACAAAAAAAAAAGATGTGTAGGAAAGAACTGCAGATGCCTTTCCTTCTCTCCAGTTGCTGCCTGTGCCGCTGAGCTACTCCAGCATTTAGTGTCTATCTTCCGTTTCAACCAGCATCTGCAGTTCTTTCCTACACATCTTTTTTTTTGTAATTAATTTAAGATATGCTGGAGCATAAATTAAAAAAATATTTCATTTTACATAGAGGGTGGTGGGTGCCTGGAACACACTTTGGCATTTTGTGCCAAAAAAACAGTAGCATTTCATTGAGCATAATAAGTTTAAAAGGAGCGGGGAACCCGGGGCCCTGGTTAACGGATGGGGAGCGGAGAAGCCAGGAAGCCGGTGAGTGAAAATTGCAAACATCACCTGGTGAGCTGGGTGCCAATTCATTAGGATTTCCGCAAGGTCAGGTAGTGCATTATCAATGTTTTTGGAAACATAGATAAAGATTAAAAGAAGTTAGGAAAGCAATCAACTTAGAAGGCTGCGGGGGAAGTTAATTGAAGTGAATGCTGAAATAACTGAAGATAGGTCGGCACACACACAGTAGACCAAGGCAGGTAAACCCAGTCTGAAGAAGGGTCTCAACCCGAAACATCACCTATTCCTTTTCCCTGGGGATGCTGGCTGACCCGCTTGCGTTACTCCAGCTTTTTGTGCCTATCTTCAGTTTAAACCAGCATCTGCAGTTCCATCCTACATAAATATAAACCTCGACAGTTTGGACGGAATTTCACAATTGCGCGAATACATTCGAGCACCCGATAATTTCTAATCCTGTTTGCTGAATTAAAGGACACTGATTAAACACGATTAATTGCTCCACACCGACAATGAGGCCGTTACAATTTAGATGCAACTCTCTCCCACTCACAGTAAATGAAAACATCCATCAACACCATTCCTTACAGCAGTTTTTGATGTCATTTCATTGCTTATAAACATTTGGAAAACGGTACATATGTAGTTTTATATAAAGACCAATAAATGGCAGACGGGTGTTTCATACATGAATATGAAAACTAAATTCCCGGCCGTGTGCAATAAAGGGAGGAATGTCTGTCACTCTTCTCTTTAATGAGAACAAGTAGAGATGCCATTCGCTGCCAGAGTGCTCCAGGCATATTCGAATGGCTGAGTAAATACAGTACATCATAACACTTCATTCCATAACCTCACAAAATGGATAATAAATGAACATAAATCACTTATGAAGATACAAGGAACTGTAGATGCTGGTTTACAAATATATATATATCAATATAACCCCATCCAAAACGTCTGCTGGATTATCTTCAAAACTCTGGACAATATTTGCTTTACGATTAAAATAAGAAAAATTGCTGTGTGGGTAAGAATGGTATCTAAAACACTCTATGTATTATCTATGAACAAAGAGGGACCCAGCGTGGAGGGGCGGGATGACACTGAGAATGAAGAGGGACCATCATGACTCTACTGAGTACTTTTTGTGACGTGGCGGCTCTTTTGTGTACTCTGTAGACTGCACGAGATAGACAAAGAATGTCACTGTACTCAGGTACATGTGACAATAAAGTATAATAGAATCAATGAGTATCCAACACACAAAGGCTTATGGCTATGAAGGCAGAGGGTATCATGAAATAAAAAACACAAATTGAACAACATACTTTCCATTAGGTTGGCACGCATTCTCTACAGCAATTGACCCTTCTCAGAAATACATGGAATTTATAGACTAGATGAGCCATTGCTATTAAAATCATGGGCAAGGATAGAACACAGAGCCTGCATAGCAAGTGGATATCACCATGGTAATATTGAGGTTCAATTGATGTAAAAATCATTTCAATCAAAGACTCCCAAGTCTCACAATAAAAGTTGAAACAGTTGAGTCCAATAAATCACATAAACTGTTGCCTGAGTAATAGCATGCATAAAATTGCTTCCATATATTACTCCACCGTTACCACAGGGCGTTGTGTCCACGTAATGTTATTGCCTCCTCAATCTTGTTACTTATTCTAATTTCATTCAGATATTACAAATGTATAAATAGATCGACAGAATCTTCATCTGCCTGGGGTTGGATTTTTTCCCCCCAAGAGCTGTTAAACGTGGTAGGAAAGAGATTGTAATAGTCATCTGCGATGGCAATGAGGGCTATTTGGTCTGAGTGGGAAACCATTGGTATTCACATGAAGTGTGCTGAAGCTGCAGCATCTTAGGAAAGAGGAGTCTCTGTGAAGAAGTTGTTGCTTGAGGCATGCAGCTTCAGACCAAAGGAAATCTTTGCACTGAAAGACTTCTTTCACAGTGGGTATTTTGATGTACCCTTTCAAAAAGTGGATGGCTGTTTGAAGATGCTGAAATCCTTTGAGGATAAGGGCAAGAAAACATTCCCATAACAGCTTGGCAAGGTTCTCTTTCCAGTCTTACAAGAGGACAAACTCTCATTGTCCACATGCATCTCTCTTGACCTGATCTTTCTCCAATGGTTCGTTGAAGGGCCAGAGAATATAGCTATCAAAAAATTGCTTTTCATATGGACGTAGAAGTATTAAAGCTACACTGAGGGCAGAAAGGCTGCTGTTATATTGCTCCACTGGGTGCAAGTTACTGCCGTCAAACATGTCTAGCCACAGAGTGCCAAACCTGCGACAAACCTAGGCATGAAGCGGTGATCATCTGCTGAAATTGCATAAAGGAGGTTCACAAAGCAATGGAGTCATAGGACTGCGGATGCTGGAATCTTGAGCAAAACACAAAGTGCTGATGGAACTCAGTGCGTCAGGCAACATCTGTTGATGGAATAAACAGACAAAGTTTCAGTTCGGGACTTTTCTTCAGATCCATAAAGCACGTGACTGCTGAGCAGCTAAATGCTGTATCCTGCTGTGGGTCTGGTCACCTGCACAAACCTGCCCAAAATGACAAAGCAGCAATGCCCAGGCAGTGAGAAGAGGCAACTAAGGAGTGAAGTACAGCAGTCACACCTGCTTCCAAAGAAACAATATTACTACACCAACATGCAGCATGGCGGAGGCATAGTGCAAACTTTCAACAATCACATCTTATGCCAGTTCAGCGAATGCAGAACAGATTGAATGCAGTCCAGAAACTGGAGTGGGCTAGTTTATTCTCGGGAGGAAAGGAAAGGTCTATAAAACTGAGGGCGCGGGGATTGGGGAGGAGGGGAGGGAAGAAGAGAGGGGCGTCGGTTCACGGGCTGAGCCAGGCGAGGGTGAAGGATGAGGCCTGGGGCTTACGTGCATCGGGAGCCGCTCCAGTATACTGAGCGCAAGGACCGGACTACGGACTTTTTCTAAATGGTGCCAAAATAGGGCGACTCGTGCACGTGTTATCTATGCAACAAGGATTTCACTGTGCTGTGCGCCACATGACAATAAAGCACCATTGAACCATTGGGTGGGAGAGGGGGGGGGCCCTCGGCGAACTGATGTCCCACTCCTCGCCTGTCCGCCTTTGTGTCCACGAGTGCCTTCTGCAGGAAACACTGCTATGGAGAAACATCTCTGCCATCAATGAAATCAGAGAGATCAGAGAGACACAGATACCCCAACCATGGTCATCAATGTGTCTACTACAGCTCCAAGGAACGAAATGCAGCCTTTTTTCCCAAATCGCCCACCACCTCTCGCAATGTTTCAGTCAGTCATTCTGGGCGGTGATCTCAACCTGAAGGATAATCCAGCAGACATAAAAAATAAACTTAATTCCACATCCAATGTCCAGATTGGAATGGCACAAAGTGCAAAGTTGTGTTATGTCTTTAGTCACCCTGCAGATGGAGCACCAAGACAATGCACTGGGCCTAAACCAGGTAGGTTAGTCCACTCCAGAGTCCATGTTCTTTTTGTATCCACCATATCTACCAAAGCCCTTCTCTGACTGCTGTGGCTGTCTGTCATCAAAAGAATAACAAGAATGTTGGCAGAGGGAGATAGAAGCCGTATATCAAACTGCTGACTTCAGAAAGCATCAAGGATTGCAAGAAGGTCTATGCGGGTTGGTGAACCGTGAAGTCGTTCTTTGCTTCCCCAATATGCTGGTGAGAAACAACATAAACAAACATCAAGAGATTTTTCCACCCTCAAAAATGCTCAGAAGGCAAGAAGAGTCCAAAGGGAATGTGACAACAACAGGAAGGAATGCAGAATTACTCCTCCTGCAATCAATAATGGTGAATGTTGAGGAAGAGCTCCAAGATTGATAGTCATAGAGCATGATGACAGGCTCAAGATTCCAATCAAGATCCCCATCGACGCTGGACTCACCTGCCTGCGTTTGGCCCATATCACTCTAAAACTTCCCTATCCATGCACCAGTCCAGATGTCTTTTACGTTTCCATAGTGCTCGTCTCAACTACCTCATCTGATAGCTCGTTCCATATACTCACCGCCCTCTGTGTAAAGAACCAAGAAGCCAATAAATAATTTCTACTGCACAGCACCCTGCAGTGTGAAGTAGAAAGAGATGCGCTCAACCTTTACCTTGAAGTGGATGCTCATGGGTAACCCTGTGATCAGCAGGCTGACAGAAGAGTAACTTCCTCGCAGTCTGATATTTTGCAGCCTTCCCGGAATTTCCTTTAGATGACAGCAAGCTGGAAAGTCTTAACTAATCATTGACGCTGGACAAGCTGACAAAGTCGGCTCACTCCTTTGAGACACGTAAAACTCCTGAAAGTGACAGCCTGTCAGTTGAATTGTATTTGACTCCAAGAGACCGGATGGACTGGACTTGCTGTACTTACTGTAACAATGCTATCGCTTTATTTCTCGCTGGCAACTTGTCAGAAATCATGAAGAGAGGCATCAACTGCAAACAAAGGTGTAGGGGAGGAAATCTGCAACCCACCCGAGTGTTAAATGTGGGTTACAAGATGCTGTTCAAGGTCATTGCTGATCAAATCACGACTACCTGGGCCTGATGATTTTCATTCGCAATTGTGGTTGCCCACGACAAGATCAAGGGATCAAGGGAAATACAAACATGTTTGCTAATACTACAAACCTAGGAGGCAATGCAGCTTCAAAGGGATCACAGTGAATCTTTAGGGGATACAGTTAGGTCAATTGAAAGGGCAAGAATGTGGCAAGTGGACTGTAATGTGAAAGAATGTGAAGTTATCCACTTTGGTAGAAAATCAGAATATGTTTTAAAATTTGAGCGATTGAAGAATGTTGGAATTCAGTTGTCTTTGTACATGAATCTAAAAGATAAAACAAGTTATGGGGAAACAAATGGTAAGTTGGCTTTAATGCACCCTCTCTGGAACAGAGATAAATATCAAATGCTGTGGGAAAGTGGATGAGTGACACTTTGATCTACCTCAAATTTGCCAGTCTCTTAATGGAGTGTTATGAACAACCAAATGCTGCATTCTGGCACAAGCTGAGGTTCATAACATGCGCTGATGTCTGCTTCAGACACCACAAAGCGTTTGAATCAGACACCACAAAGCCTCTGTAGGGAAAGGACACAGTTCACGGCCCTCCCACCTCTGCACTCCTAGCACCCAGCACACAAAACAGGTAAAAACACCATAAATTAATGAACTGACACAAATTCAATGGTTTGTTCTGCCTTTCCAACTATACATATTTGCTAATTTTATAAATGGTGTGAAAATGTTTGCCTTAAAAATGTTGATATAATTCTGTGATTCTACGAAGTTAAACATATTTAATTTTATAATAGCCATAAACATATTCTCTACGAGCTGTGAAAAAACTGATGGCTGTCCTTCAAACTGTGTGCCCCTTGCCCATTTCATTGTTTCATGGGATTTACAAATATAGATTTTTTTAAATAGGCGCATGGTGGGGGCAGGAGAGAGGGTGGTTGCTGTGTTGCTTTCAATGTGATTAAGTAAATTTTGAATTCAAAGATTAAAAATAATGGATAGGAAAGAACAGCAGATGCTGGTTTAAATCGAAGGCAGACACTAAATGCTGGAGTAACTCAGCGGGACAGGCAGCATCTCTGGAGAGATGGAATGGGTGACGTTTCAGGTTGAATCTTTCTCTCCAGAGGTGCTGCCTGTCCAGCTGAGTTACTCCAGCATTTTCTGTCTGCCTTCGATTAAAAATGATGAAACATTTTTAAGATCCAGCAAGTCAACTGACTCAACAGTTAAGAATTGCTTAGTTTCAGTAATGTAATGTTCCACTGGGTGGCGCCGTCAGGGATGACAGCCTCGCCAACGGCCTGCCTGTCTTCTCGTCTTCTTTGTTATTTTTAGTGTGTTTTAAAAAGTTTGTGTTAATGTTCTCTGGTTTGTTTTATGTGGGGAGGGGGTCGGGGGTGACTTTTTTTCAATCTCTTAACTTGCCAGAGATGCGATCGTTTTCCGGATCGTTTCTTCGGTCGCTCTGCGGCCTAACAGCATGGAGCTGGCGGCCTTACTCAAGACTGACTTTGAGCCCCACCGCAGGGTTGTGGACTTACCATCGGAGCCTGCGATCTCTTGCCTGGGATCGATGCTCCAACCATGGCATGCGGATTCCAACATCGAGGAACATCGAGGATGTCAGGAAGCTCCAAAGTCGCAGGAAGTTTGACTAGCCCCGACCCAGGGTCCGATCGCCGGCACGGGAAAGCCTCCCTTCTTCTTTGTCCCTTCTTTGTCCTCCCCGATCTGGGAGCTTGATCGCTACGGGAGACAAGATCATCCCGTCAACGGAAGGCTCGAAGCCCCCGACCGTGGGAGGACAAAGAAGGGAAGAGATTGAACGTTTTTTTCACCTTCCATCACCGTGAGGTAAGTGGAGGAGTCACTGTGGTGGATGTTTTTGTTAAACTGTATCTTGTGTGTCTTGTAGCTTTTTATTGGTATGACTGGTAAATCAAATTCCTCGTATGTTGCAAAACATACTTGGCTAATAAAGTATGATTATAATTAATTTAAAAAATGTCTCAAAAGTGAAAATTAAATCCCATTACCCATATTGTGTGTTTTTCTAATTTTAAGTCAAAGTATAACCTTTGCAGTACACTTTTTTCTTTCAGTTACATAAACATTAAGGAAAAAGCAAACATACCTCCAACTCCTGTTCTCTCTGTAGAGCGAACTGCTTAAACGACTTCACTATGATCCCAGCATTTGAGCAGTCATACACAAATATAGAGGGACTGCCCATCCAAGTTTGAAGGTCGTAAATGGAGAGGGGAATATATTGCGTATAGTTCTGTTACAAAAGGAAAATAAAATTAGCTGTTGTATGGAAACTTGTCCTTATCTATTAAAGCTTTATAGCAATTGTTTCAGTTAATTGAAAGTTCCACAAACCCACAGTTACGTTACTAAAATTATCAAAAGACCTGACCAATGTGCAAATCTCCCCACGTTGTTCTTTGATATAGAAAAATGAACATATAAAAAAACCTTCATTATACAAATCCGATTGGAACTTTTAGGACTAAATGGATAAAGTATTTTTAAAGCCTAAAATAATGTTATTAATTAAGCTATAGATGGAAATCATAACACAGCGGGGTTTTGAAAATGTTTCATCATTTCATTCTCATTTGTGCTTGCCCACGACAAGATCAAGAGATCAAGGCCAATACAAACATGTTTGCTAATACTACAAACCTAGGAGGCAATGCGGTTTCAAAGGGATCACAGTGAGTCTTTAGGGGATATAGCTCGGTCCATTGAAAGGGCAAGAATGCGGCAAGTGGACTATAATGAGAAAGAATGTGAAGTTATCCACTTTGGTAGAAAATCTGAATACATTTTAAAATTTGAGAGATTGAAGAATGTTGGAATTCAGATGTACATTACTCAAGGAGTTAAAGCAAGTCATGGGGAAACAAATGGTATGTTGGCTTTAATTGTAAAAAAAAAGACTTGAGTACACTTCTCTTGCTCCAATAGGTCCCCTAGTCCGAAAAACTGTGGACACATTTTGTTTATCTGTCTAAGAAATACCTGCAAAACAAAGAATGTAGCAAAGGTTTATCTGATTGATTCCTGCGATGGCAAATTTGTTACATGAGGCCCATCTTTACGAGGAGAGATTAAGACTCAACAGGAATCTCATTGAACCGTATAGTTCTTGAGAAGCTAAACAGGTTACGCAGAGTTGATACTTCCCTGTGAAGGAAGGAACTGCAGATGCTGGTTTACACCGAAAATAAACACAAAATGCTGGAGTAACTTAGTGGGTCAGGCAGCATCTCTGGAGAAAAAGAATAGGTGACGTTTTGGGTTGGTACCCTTCGGACCTCTTCATCCCAATCCAAAATGTCACCTATTATTTTTCCCGGAGATGCTGCCTGACCCACAGAGTTACTCCAGTATTGTGTCTATTTTTAATATTTCCCCTGGTCGCCGTGATTTAAACCAGAACGTAGCCATTCAGGAGAGAAATAAGAGGACGTTTATTCACCAAAAGATTTGTAAATCTTTGAAATTGGTCACCCAAATGGTCCATATAATGGTCCATATAACCTGAATCACTGAGTATACTCATCAACAGTGGATTTCATATCCATAGAAGAGCAACGGTCGGTTGTCTGTATCTGGCCTCGTTTTTCATTTTCTGAATTTCAGTTAACATTTTGTAGGCACTTGAAAATTATTTGCATTTCTCTTTTTTCCCCCTGCTTTGTACTTCAACATTCTACCTTTCACATTTCACTACTGTGCAAAAATAGTTCCGTCCATCAAGCATCACTGGTCACTTAAAAACCCAAATGCAAAAGGCTTCTTTTTTAATTCCCTTATCTTATTCTAAGGCCAAAGCAACTTTGTCAATCATCCTTCGCCAGATAAGCTTTTTGTTTAAAGCTTTCACCAAATGTCAGCCAATTATTTTGATTGAAATTGCTATCTTAAAGTTTTCTTCATGGGATTAACAATTTACTGACTGATTGAATTACTTGGCGTATCCAAGGTCAAATAGATCAAAAAACAAACTCCTGGAGGGACCTAGCAGGTCAAGCAGCATCTGTGGAGCTAAAGATTACGGTCAATGTTTTGGGTAGAGATCCTGCACCAGTCCTGACACAGGACTTCGGCCCAAAACACAGACCATCGCTTTGCCTCCTCAGATCTTCCTTGATCTGCTGAGTTCTTCCAGCAGCTTGTCTTGTGCTCCAGATTCCAGTATTTGCAGTCTCTCCTGTCTCATTAAACAGGTCAATTTTGGTTGACTAAACATTTTCCCTGGTCTTCCATATCTGCAGAAATTAATGTTATAATCATTCTATTTTGTAACATGCACTACAAAATACATATCAAATCTGGAATGTAGTCTATCTTTGCATTGTATTCATCTCAAATACGAACTACACAAATGGCTTCATTTTAACAATCGTTACCATCATCCCTCTTTAGAAGCAGCACAGCTTTTACATTTCATAAACATACTTCAATCACTTCACAATTTATCCATTAAGCTTCTCTTATATCATCTGAATAGATTGAACACAAGAAAGTGAGTCTAATGGGATGATTTTGGGATAAGTACAGTCCAAAAATACAGAGGCTAAAGAGAGCACAGAAAATCAATAAATCCAGTTATATTTTAAGCTAGAAGCCAAAAGCTGTATATCAGGTTATTTAACAAATCTTATTTTTGAGCAAGTGTAGTTAAAAATGGATGTGATAATTTAAAACTGAACTTCATACATTTTAGGTTCAACATAACCATAGTGTTGGTGCTGTATGAAAATGAATTAAAGTACGGTAACTGGATTCAAATTGAATATAGGCTACCCCAACATTACAGAGTTCGATTAACAGAACTTTCACTGCAGAGAATTCACAAATCACTATAAAAAAAAATCTGAGATTCAGAATAAAGATCCACTCTCATGGAATGAGTGTGCCAATTATTATTTTATTTTCTGCTTGCATTTGTTGATGCAAATGCAAAGAATCATAAGGTCATAAGTGATAGGAGCAGAATTAGGCCATTCGGCCTATTGTGTCTACTCTGCCATTCAATTAAGGCTGATCTATCTCTCCCTCCTAACCCCTCCCCATAACCCGTCACCTGTACTAATCAAGAATCAATCTTTCCTTAAATCTTTACCATTGACGGCCTTCACAGTCGTCTGTGGCAAAGAACTCCACATATTTACCACCCTCTGACTAAAGAAATACCTCCTCATCTCCTTCCTAAAAAAACATCCTTCAATTCTATGACTATGACCACTAGTCCTAGACTCTCCCACGAGTGGAAACATCCTCTCCATATCCACTCTATACATGGATGTGTCCATGCCTTGCAGAAAATCACAACACAAACTGTTTTGGGAAACAAGAATGTTTTGGGAACGCAACCCATCCCGTTCTTCTCTGTAATGCAGTTTTGCCTGTATGGAGTACGGTCATTTTAAATTTCTCCAAAAAATTTGACAGGATTTCAATCAATAGTATCATGAATGTTATAGTTATTGGTTTTGGAGGTCTTTCTTCCAGACTATACACTAGTCCACAATAAAAGACACAATGTGCTGGAGTAACTCAGCAGCATAGCTGGAGATCATGGTTCGATGACGTTTAGGGCCAGGACTATTCCATAACACTGGATGATAGATTGGAAGCCTATCCTAAGCATTTGCCTTGGAAGTATGAAACCACAAATTGAATTGTTCGCTTTTAAGATCCCACTTATTATTTTTGTCCGTCTATGCAAAGACAATGGGATTACACCAGAAACAAACCCCAGCAAAGACAACGGCAAGGAGTCTGATAAGAAAGATTTCTAAAGATTCATAAAAATTCTTGTTTATTTATTTCCTGTTTAAACATGACAGTACATCAAGTCGCCTAATAATTGTGAGGTGGTTCTGCCAAAACCTACAAATGAAACCACCTTAAAATCACCCAAACTAGTCTCATCGTTGCAACCAAGGCCTGCTGGAGTTCCCAGTTGCTAACTGTTTTAACTCCGCTTCCCATTCCGATCCTGACCATTTTTCTTGTGGCCTCCTCCACTGCCAGAGTGAGGCCACACACAAAGTGGAAGGGGCATCAGGTCATATTCTGCTTTGGAGATGCCAACCCAAAAGGTATGAAAATTGAATTCCCCTAATTCTAATAATATGCCCCTCTCTTTCTAACCCCCAACACCAATGTGCACCCATCTCCGCCACATCTCCCACTACCCCAGTCACCCTGCTCCTCCACCCCCCCCCCCCCCCCCCGCCTGTACACTCCTCTCTCTACCCCGAGTACCGTTCTTCCTTTTATCCTCTCTGTTTCCTCTCCCGTCTTCTTCCACTCAAGTCCCTCCCTCCGGCATTACATTTCACTTATTTTATTACCTTATCTGACACCCTTTTGTCTCCTTTCCACTTCTGGCCTTTATCACTTACTCTACCCCATGTGCCAACCACCCCCTCACCTGTAACCATCTATCACTTGCCAGGCTTTGCCCCACTTCCACCTCTTTACTAGCCGTCTCCAGCCTCTGCGTTTAGTCCCATCCGTCTCAACCCAAAATGCCATCTGTCCATTCCCTTTGCAGATGCTGTTCCTCCAGCACTCTGCGTTTAGTCCCATCCTGGCTTGTGAAAAAGTAATCCGATAAGAAACCTTATTTCAAAGTTAATAAAGGTACTTGGCTTGGGGTCGAATGCACCATACATACATGATTAAAGCACATCTCTCTAGTTAACCCTAAATCTAATTCCAAATTACATGCTAAGTTTAAAATAGTCAGGTAGATAAACTATTTTCTAAAATTTGTATACAAGACATAGTAGTCACTCAAACTGTCCTTCCACAAAATAATATGCCAAATCTAGTTTATATTATTCAATTGTAATGCTTTATACAACATGCCCATTTTATGCAAGCATACACATTTTCACCATTTACTCCAAACAGTAGATAGGCACAAAAACCTGTGAATTCCATGCTTTATCATGCTACACTAATTACTTCAAAAATAAGAGCCCTAAAATTATGTAGAATAATTTAAACTTGAACACAATACATTTCAATATTTTGAAAAGTTGAAGCATGAAAAATAAATGAAAATAACTATATTGCCATAACATGCTTAACATCAAAACTGTTTTTTTTAATTTCATAACATTGATAAGTTAAATGATTAGCTTACATGTGAAATACATCCTTACTAGTTTAGGATATTAGGACTTTAGTATTGCGAATACAAGCATTCAAAATAGGTCTGAAGAACACAGACATTGATTACCTTATTGAATACCCAGATTTCACCATTTACAGTGGGTCTCGGCACTCCGTGTCCGTTATAATGGTAGAGCACTCTTTCTTCCTTTGCATTACGTCTGAGGGAGGTGCAGAGCTTTTTAACCTCATCCACTGTTGGATCCAAGCTCTGTTTATATCTGGCCTGATAAAAGGAGAATAATACTTATTACTAAGCAATGCAAACATCAGCATGTGAAAATGAGGAATGCCAACAACCCATTTCTCGCTAACCTTAGATAACACACAAAATGCTGGAGGAACTCAGCGACACAGGCAACATCTCTGGAGAGAATGAATGGGTGACGTTTCAGGTCAAGCCCCTTCTGAGTAGTCAGGAGAAAGGGAAACGAGAGATATAGACAGTGATATAGAGAAATACAGAACAAATGAATGAAAGTGACGATGATAAAGGAAACAGGCCATTGTTGGCCGTTTGCTAAATGAGAATGAGAACCTGGTGCGACCTGGGTGAGGGAGGGATGGAGAAAGAGGGAATGCAGGGGTTACTTGAAGTTAGAGAAATCAAAATCACACCACTGGGTTGTAAGCTGATTAAGCGAAATATGAGATGCAGATACTCCAATTTGCATTTAGCCTCATTGACAATGGAGGAGGCCTAGGACAGAAATGTCAGTGCGGGAATGGGAAGGGGAATTAAAGCTAACCTTTTACTGTTTGTGGAGAATAGAAGGTGGAGTATAGAACTGTAATAACTATTTTGTTATAAGAGGACACCATCATGAACTAAAACTTTATAAATTCCAACTGATTTAGCAGCATTAAGATCTGAATGCTTCTCAAGTAATGCATTTTACTGCATTGACAAGCTGAGCTTTGGTAATAGAGGCAAGCAACTGCATGACAAGGTACAACGCGACATGACTCTAGATTTGAATGAAATAAAGTGGCAAACATTCTCACAATTAGTGGGAAAGGGAAAGCATATTCAGTGGCAAATAAAGGGGAAGGAATGTTGAGAAGAAAAAAGGTCAAATTTCTGACTTGCATCAGCATTGCCACTTCAAGGAAGAGAGTCGAGAGTGTTTAATTGTCATATGTTTTGACAACGGAACAATGAAATTCATACTTGCAGCAGCATAAGAGGATAATGTATTTTGTTCTAAATATTGATTGCAAGAATGTTTACATGGAACTTCACATTTTCTATTTCCCTCCAGTGTACTTTTCACTGATCGATCCAAGTGCTGAACAGTTATAACTGCTGTTTGCATAACTTCTATGTCACATAGCACTCTATGTAATCACTTTTGATGGCAATTAGTTGCAAAAATGATTTAATGGTGAAAAGGCAGCAAATATTTTAAGCAATGCCCGACAACTTTTCAAGGAGGTCGTCATGAATCCAGTCCTTCAGCATCAAAGTGCTCTCATATTTCTAATGTCTTTAGGGACCTCAGTCATGCAATCATGCTGCTAACATTATCAGAACATTAATAGGCTCCTTCCAATGCAAAGCTTTTCAAAGTAGTAGGATACAAGTGGCATTTGGTCATAATTAATCCAGTTATATTTTCTCATCAATTTTAGATTGTAGGCATCATTAAAGATCAATTTTAAGCAGCCCTTGCTCACCAACAGCAAATTAGATGGGCGAGCATCAGCGGGAATGCTTTCAGATTTTTCTGGCTTATTTATTTGTTCATACTAGCTGGACACTAATGTTGCAAGAAAGACAAGCAATTAACATCCAGTTCCAATTGTTCTCTGATCCAAGAGGCTTGCGGGTCATTTCAGATGAAAGTGGGAGTCAAATTTACAAAAGGAATCGTCTATTAGGGTTTGGTGAGCTTTCCTGCATAAGTAAACGATCGTGGCAATTTGTGTATTCTGACACAACAACATGATATTGCTAAGTGCCCTTAATGGCACTTAATGCCCTTAATGGATAAATAGCAGATAATGAGGCTTATGAATCCATTATATATGATATTTGTGTAGCATTTAACATAACAACATGATATTGCTGCATTTAAAGCCAATGAAGAACATACTGAAGCACTTTTTAGTTCAAGTTATTCACAATTTCAGTGTTCAAGTTCAGGTTAAAGTATTATCATTGTTATTAGCCCACTGAATTAAAAAAAAAAAAATTTAATGCGTTCCAACTAACAAGGGCTGCTCAATGGCTCAGCTGGTATAGCTGCTGCCTCACAGCACCGGAGACCAGAGGGTGCTGTCCGTGTGGAATTTGCATGTTCTCTCTGTGACTGTGTGGGTTTCCTGCAGGTGCTCTGGCTTCCTCCCACATCCCAAAGACGTGCAGGTTTGTAGGTGATTTGGCTGCTGAAAATTGCCCCTCGTTTGTAAGGGGTGGATGCGATAGTTGAATAACATAGAACTTATGTGAACGGGTTATCGATGGTCGGGGTGGACTCGGAGAGCCAATGGGTCTAATTCCATGCTGGATCTTTCAATCAATGAATTACAAAACTATTTTAGCACTTGTCAAACTCTCATACATCGACCTACATTGCATTACAGATAACGGTTGTCAAAACCATTGAAGCAGCTGGTAGCCCAAAATGTTGCAGTCATAATGGCTGTGAGAGCCATGCCGTGGCATGTAAGAATGAACAGTCATTTATACTTTTGTATCAAGTACTTTAGGTACATGTGATATACCTCAGAGCAATAGAAGTGGGCACGAGCGTGGGCAAGTTGGACCGATGGGCCTGTTTCCACGCTGTATGATTCTGTCTCTAAGTCCGTGTATCAACGACACACAGTTAATGTGCTTTCTATAAAGTATAAACAAAATCTTCAAACTTTTGCACTTGTTCACCACTAGCTACCACATTATCTGAATATTATTTCTGTACTTTGCTGCTGTCCCTCCTTTCACTGCCATCCATCTCCTCTTTGGCTGCATTTATTACCTATTTTCCCTTTTCATTCTCTTTTCAATCACGTCCGTCTGCTGTGTTTTTCCCTTCTCTGCATTATCACTCACTTTTCTCTTTGATGGATAAATTGTTGTTTAACAGCAATTGAATAGATATTTGTATTAACAAGGTTACGTAAAGTGCCCTCCTCACTCAATGTTTAGGACAAAGACCCATCATTTATTTATTTGCCTCTGTACTCCACAATTTGAGATTTGTAATAGAAAAAAAATCACGTGGTTAAAGTGCAGATTTTGTTAAAGGCCATTTTTATACATTTTGGTTTCGCCATGTAGAAATTACAGCTGTGTTTAAACCTACAAATAAGGTGCTCAAAACTGTACGAAGAGAAAATAAAAAGACTAAGGCTGGAAATCTGCAATAAACTAGACAAATTAAAAGTTTCTGAAATATAGTCAATAGAAAGTTTGATTCATTTATTTTCCATTCTCCCGATATTGACATTCCTTATACCTGGCGCCATCTTGTCCATCGCCCTGTCCTCTAGCACATAACTCCAAGAAGTCTCAGCTTTAATTAAAACATTTTCTTCTGCAGCCTATCTTACAACCTCTAATATTCCGGCATCCGTTTACCATGCATAACATTCACCACCATTGCAATCCACCTTGCCTCTTTAAGCCATTACAACCCATCATTCTGACACACTTGCTCAAGCCCTCGTTTAATCATCATTAGGGATCTTGGGCCACACTCCAAACTTCCTTTCTGTAAATACAGTATCTATTTATCTTAGTTCCATTACTACAAATGTATTTCTTATGTGTCTGTGGTTATGGGGAGAAGGCAGGTGAATGGGGTTAAGGGGAAAGATAGATCAGCCATGATTGAATAGCAAAGTAGACTTGATGGGCAGAATGGCCTTATTCTGCTCATATAACGTATGAACTTATGTGGAATGCTTGGATATGCTTACTATTTCAAAATAAACTAGCCAAGAGTCAAGTCAAGAGAGTTTATTGTCATGTGTCCCATATAGGACAATGAAATTCTTGCTTGCTGCAGCACAACTGAATATAGTAAACAGAAATACAGAATACTTCATAGAAACATAGAAATTAGGTGCAGGAGCAGGCCATTCGGCCCTTCGAGCCTGCACCGCCATTCAATATGATCATGGCTGATCCCTTCAGCCACAAGGGCCACATCCAACTCCCTCTTAAATATGGCCAACGAACTGGCCTCAACTACCTTCTGTGGCAGAGAATTCCACAGATTCACCAACTACCTTCTGTGGCAGAGAATTCACAGATTCAGTTCAATATACACATAAATAAGCAGATAAAGTGCAATAGGCTGTTACAATTCAGAGTCTGTTTGTTGGCGAGTTTATTAGCCTGATGGCCGTGGGGAAGTAGCTGTTCCTGAACCTGAATGTAACAGATTTCAGGCTCCTGTACCTTCTGCCCGATGGTAGCGGAGAGATGAGTGCGTGGCCAGGATGGTGTGGGTCCTTGATGATGTTGGCTGCGTTTTTGAGGCAGCGACTGCGATAGATCCCTTCGATGGTGGGGAGGTCAGAGCCGATGATGGACTGGGCAGTGGTCACAACTTTCTGCTCTCTACTGTGCACCTGTAGAGGTTCGATAGAGTCTTAAGGGTCCCAAACTGAAAAGTCATCTAGCCATGATCTCCAGAGACGCTGCCCGACTCGCTGAGTTACTCCAGCACTTTGTGTTCTTTTGTATCATTGTTTCTATACTATGATACAGTGCCCTCCATAATGTTTGGGACAAAGACCCATCATTTATTTATTTGCCTCTGCACTTCACAATTTGAAATGTTATAGAAAAAAAAATCCACACCTGAAGTGTGTTTCTGGTCTGTCGGACAGGTGTTTGGGTTTTTTTCTTTATTATAGAGAGAATTCTTCTGTCAACATCTGTGGAAGTCTTCCTTGGCCTGCCAGTCCCTTTGCGATTAGTAAGCTCTCTTTCTTCTTAATGTGCTCTCTTTCTTCTTAATGATGCTCCAAACAGTTGATTTTGGTAAGCCCACGGCTTGGCTAATGTCTCTAACAGTTTTGTTCTTGTTTCTCAGTCTCATAATGGCTTCTTTGACTTTCATTGGCACAACTTTGGTCCTCATGTTAATAAACAGCAATAAACATTTCCAACAGTGATGGAAAGATTGGAGGAAAGATTAGGTGCTGAGAGCTCTCTTATACCTGCATTAAGGAGGCAATTAAACACACCTGAGCAATTACAAACACCTGCGAAGCCATGTGTCCCAAACATTATGGTGCCCTGAAATGGGGGAACTATGTATAAACACAGCTGTAATTTATACATGGTGAAACCAAAATGTATAAAAAATACCCTTTAATAAAATCTGACAATGTGCACTTTAACCTCATGATTTTTTCTATTGCAAATCTCAAATTGTGGAATACAGAGGCAAATAAATAAATGATGGGTCTTTGTCCCAAACATT
Organism: Okamejei kenojei; assembly: GCA_035221665.1. Taxonomy (NCBI): domain Eukaryota; kingdom Metazoa; phylum Chordata; class Chondrichthyes; order Rajiformes; family Rajidae; genus Okamejei; species Okamejei kenojei. Next base: position 47,956,837 of record CM069153.1, on the reverse strand, counting down.
ATGGAGGGCACTGTAGGTGTTAATTGACAAGATTAGAGAAAAAATACATTTTGAAATATGATCGGCCAAGATGAACATATAATGTATGTAATTTAGGTATTATTACCAATGACAATGTGCAAATGTTGATGTTCCCATGCATTCAATGCCCTTGTCCTTCTTGAGGGCAGGGGTTTACAGGATTGTGAAGTGTTATAAGATTAGCATCAGCAAGGAATTGCAGTGTCCTGGTAATGTATTTCATGGCTCAGTAAACTCATGGGGCTGATGGGCTGCCTGTTGCTCCTGTTCTTATGCTTGAGATAGTCACTGCCTGACACTTTAGTGGCACTAATGTTGCTAACCACTTATCAGCCCAAGCCTGAATGGTGTCTCTGCTGTGTTTAGCATGGACTGCTTCATTCGCTGAAGATTTAAGATTAGTACATTCCCAGTGTCACAGATAAACTGAAGTGATGGCAATTTCTGCCTCATGTATTTTATGAACTGCTCCTTTTGCGCTCCACTATTTACTTCAAAACAGTTACGCTGACACATTGTTTGCACTAAAATAGTGTAATCGCTTCATGAACTTCACTAAATGACAAATGTAAAGAGACAAATATCACCAGCATGTTTTCCATTCAAATAATTCTCTAAAACCTATCGTAGGAGATGACGACAATAAAAATAATCTTTTCATTTAACTTTAGAGTTTACAAAGCAATTTTTTTTAATGGGAGGATTATACCAATATTATTTAAGCTTCAGCCACATCAGGCTTCCCTGAAAACATGAGGCAAAACGTAGAACAAAAGGGACTAAGATAGTTTTGGGATGATTGCATGTTACTTTTTCCACAGAATTCACAGTGCAGGCTCGCCGCTGACTGATACTGGTACACGGAGGAGCTCCCTAAAGTTCACTAACAATCATAATTTGGACACCATGGCTTTCTTTGATGGGGATGGTGCAGGAAAAGCATCCAAATATGAAAATGACATGGCACATTTTTAAAACGCAAGTTGAAAATCAGTTTTATTTTAAATTACAGCACTGCATTGACCGTAATACTGAAATCAACTCATACCATTCTCAAAACAGCAACATACTAATGCAAATTTCAAGTTGCAAGATGGCACCGGAGCGTGGCAACTCTTTGCATGCTGATCCCAGAGGAGGATCATCTGTCATCCGATACAATCGCTCTACTCTTTTACATCTCGATTCTACCCATCAATCTCAATCTAACCCTAATTTCTGGGTTTTCTAAATCACATCAAAAAATAATAATTTTGACAGTGCTGAGAAGGCCAAATACTTAAAGCCCTTGTAATATCTGGTTATGCTTTTTGGAATTATTCATAACCAGTGCATTTTTTGTAGATAATAATGTGCCGATATGCTTATCGTTCTTTAGTGTTGGTGCCTACGGCGGATCAACATCCTATAAGTTGCTTAAGCTGTTTAAGGGCCTGACTGCATAATTTACTTACAAATCTTAATTAAAACATTTTTGTGATCTTATTGTAATATTAAAAATTCTAAAAATTTGAAAATCTAGTTTTTTTTTTTTTTTAAGTGGTACTGGTGCATACTGGCATGTACCATCACAAAATAGAAGCACTGGTCTGAACTAAATTGGTCATAACTTCCCGTTCCTTTTTGTTTCTTGGTCCCTTCAAGTTAATGCTTGAAAATTTCTCTTTCCTCCAAGTTAATGCTTGAAAATTTCTGCCTGTCATTCTTACAGCATTCAATGGCCATTCCACAACCAACAGTACTGTACAAACTGCACGACTTATTTCAGCCCTTCAAAGGCCGTCTTTCCAATATCAACCTAATCCTAATGCTGTACATGTTGTAATTCTCACGTAATTTTCACCCAAGCTCTGGTTCAAAGAAGTGTGGCGCAAGGTGCCACTGAGAAACAATGCTTAGAGCAGGGACAGGAAAACAGCAAGGTAACGTAAAAAAAAATCTGGACCATGTTTTCAAAACTTATTGAAAAGATTGGTTTGATTCTCCTGACCAACAAATTAGCTTCTAAATGTAGAAGCAAGGAACTGCAGATGCTGGTTTACATAAAAAGGACACAAACTGCTGGAGCAACACAGCGGGTCAGGCAGCATCTGGAGGACATTGATAGGTGACGTTTTGGGTCAGGTCCCTCCTCAAGACCAACTTGGATAGGTGACGTTTCGGGTTGGGATCCTTCTTCGGACGGGAAGTTATTTCTGAACCCTGCTATGAGGCAGGACAAATATTTTCCCTTTACCTGTTGAAAGGGAGACTGCAAATGGTACAGGAAGAATGCATTTGCAATGAAGGTTATACAGTTATTCTGATGTGTCAATTAATACATTTTGACAAATGCCTTATTTTATTCTCCTATTAAAAAATATCCCGAGAAGCTGGCTTGAAGGAAAAATAATTACAACTTTAACATGCTAAGTTTGTTCTGAAACTCTCTTTGGTAATTTTTAAATTGTGTCTTTCGCTGTGTGGGACAGAATAAATTGTATCGCCTAAAGCAGGATTTACTCATCTTAAGCAGCCTCCTATAGATTGAAATACAGCAGTGAAATTGGTGATGACTGCTTGCTCATGTGCATTCTTGTCTTAGATTTTGCTTGCTGCATTAAGCTAAAATTGCCCAATTAATTTTGATAGTTTACCTTATTGAATAATATCTGAGAGCAGAGAACCATGTTTATTTTGACAAGTGATGGTTGAATGGACCATGAATTATATCCAAGTTATTCCCTTTCGATAAATTATATTCCACGTTTGAGAAGAAAACTCGTATAGTCAGTCATACTGGCGTTAAAAAAAGGCCCTTCGGCCCAACTTTCCCACATCAACCAACATGTTCCATCTCCACTAGTCCTGTCAAAGTTTGTTTCTTAAAGCAGATAGCAACAAAAACGGTTAAAGGTAACACCATGGCAATCTTTAATTGATTCGTCAGACGGGAGTGGCAATCTACAATGAGCACAAACGTTGCTCAGTGCTTCTCGGACTCCCACTCACAGAACAAAGGACAGTTAGCACAATTATACATTTTTCTAATCAGTAAAACACTCCTACCAAGTCTGAATACAGCATGACGGAAAGATTCTGTAGCCTTTCAGAATATAAGAAAAGATGGGTCCAAATCAAGCTCATCCAATAACAAGTTATTACTTATCTCTGGAGCGTCAGCTATGTTTTTCAATTTTGGGTTCTTTATGGCCTTGAAGAAGCACATGTTATTACTGCAGGCTGCCATCTTAATGTCTTTATTGAAAAGACAACCTGTTTTCGATATTGTGTTCCATATAATTTACAATGTCATACAGACTTGGCACCGAGCCATTATTTTGTTCTAGTCCATGCTTTTGTAGAACGACTCATTTTTAGATTTGGCTATTAGATTTGACTATTAGCTCTTTCATTCCCATCTGTCTGTGTTTGGCCCAAATCTCTCTAAACCTATTCTATCCACGTACCTGTCTAAATGTTTCTTAAACATTGCGACAGTACCCGCACATTATGACAATACTTAAAAGAAAAATGGATCTAACCACCTTTTAGCTCAATTTAATCTAAATCTGGGGTTTGGGCTAAAGAAAGATATGTTCTGGTTAAGGTAGACAAAAATGCTGGAGAAACTCAGCGGGTGAGGCAGCATCTATGGAGCGAAGGAAATAGGCGACGTTTTGGGTCGAGACCCTTCTTCAGACTGATCTGATTAAGGCGATGCCAAAATGTAAACAATTAATGTCACGGTGACAGAATATGTGCAAGAGAATATTTTAAGACAGTTTATGTAGAGCAGAGACTGTGAGGCATAGACCTGTTTCTTTCAAAGGCTGCTCGCTGAAGTGGTTCAAGCATCTATCCAACAAGTTGGCATTTAAAGCACAAAATCTCTCAACAAGGAACCCATAACTCTGCCCTGCAGCGCCAGAGATCCTGGTTCGATCCTGACTATGGATGCTGTCTGTAGGGAGTTTGTATGTTCTCTCCGTGACCATGTGGGTTTTCTCCGGGTTCTCCGGTTTCCACCCACTCTCAAAATATGTACACGTTTGTAGGTTAATTGGCTTCGATAAAAATTGTAAATTGTCCCTGGTGTGTGTAGAATAATGCTAGTGTACGGGGATCGCTGGTCGGCGAGGACTTGGTGGGCCGCAGGGTCTGTTTCTGCGCTGTAACTGTAAACGAAACTAAACGACAGGAACTCAAGAGATGAGGAATCATTCGAAAGATCTAATGCATACGCGGTTACAATGAAAATGCAAAAGAAAAGGCTGATTTCAAACATGTCATGTCATTTCAGCTGTTGGCAGCAACAGCTGTGCAAGCCAAAACTAATTTTGTGATTTAGAATTCACAATTCATGACAGAACACATACAGTGTGCAAGCTAGTTGTAGGTATCGGTACATTTTATTTAAAAAAAATTGATCACAATGTTTGATTGAAAATCTACTTCAAAAGGACTCGGGTGTATAAAAGACCTGCCGCAATTCTGGAACTACTTGTTCTCACAAACCTTTGAGTTACAGAGGCACTCCATGTCATCATGTATACTTTGAGCAGGGGGAAACATATTGCACCGGTAGCAATGCTTTGAGAACTTTGTTTAGGACAATATTTTCACTTTCAGGTAAAGCCTTTGAATAAGGTAAGGATACATACATAAAAGTTACTCAAAAATAAAATATGACATCATTCCAATGAAAGATCATTGACCAGAAGTGTTAATTGCATTTTTCCCCCTTCATTAATAATACAACTTCTTTTGATTTGTTTTAGTTCACCATAGTTACATTTTAGTTTAGAGATACAGCAACAAGCCCAGCAAGTCCATGCCGACCATCAACCCCTGTTCACACTATTTTCACATTTATCTAATTTTTTCATCCAGTCCCTACACACTAGGGGCAATTTACAAAGGGCGAATTAACCTACATGTGGGCAGAAACCGAAGCACAGGGAAAACATGCAAACTCTACACAGACAGTACCCAAGATCAGGTTCGAACCCGGTTCTCTGGAGCCATAAGGCAACGGCTCTACCAGCTGCGCCAGTGTGCGGAATCAATACCTCAACACCAGTTAAGCCAGGCTTTCACATGAATATGAAATATACAGGTAAGTTTGAAGCATTGGAATGTCAGGATTTGCACATGCGGTACATTACCCACCACATATAGACAAACACCAGCCAGACTGTGGGTGTTTGTACAAGTGTGGTGGGTAACACACACTTGGCATTATATTATATTTCCATGGTTCATTGAATTTAACTAGTCTTAAGTTGGCAGCTGCTCATGTTTTTTTCCTCAAATTACTCATGCTTAATCAGATATTTAGTGGACTAATACAATATGCTACATTTCCTACAAAGCAAGCACACTTCAATAGTATTTCAACCATGGCAAAATACTTTCTGACATATCGAAGCCATGAAAAACAACACAAATACAGGTCTATGTGGGAAGGAACTGCAGATACAGGTTTACACCGAAGATAGGCACAAAATGCTGGAGTAACTTAGCGGGTCAGGTAACATCTCTGGAGAAAAGGAATACGTGATGTTTCGGGTCAAGACTAATACTGGTCTACTTGTTCTTAAGCAGATACATTTTAATCTGTCCCAATAACATCCCATGTACTTCATTCTGGCATTATCATGTTTTGTGTATAGGCCAATATAAATTAACCAAAGGATCTGCTTAAGCTTCAATGAAAGTAGGTTGTCTCTCACAGGACGAGCAGCTTACTACATTTGCAACTGACCATCACTTTAGTTTAGTTTAGCTTCGAGATACACCGCTGAACCCAAACCTTTAGCCCACCGAGGCCGCACTGGCGAACGATCCCCGCACATTAACACAACGCTACACACACGAGGGACAATTTTACATTTACACCAAGCCAATTAATCTACAAACCTGTACGTCATTGGAGCGTGGGAGGAAACCGAGAAGACCCCTGCAGGTCATGGGGAGATTGTACAAATCCTGTACAGAGCAGCACCCATAGTCAGGGTCTCTGGCGCTGTAAGGCAGCAACTCTACCGCTGCGCCACCGTGCCGCCCTTAGGGAACGACACCATGACGTTTTAATTTTATTTTGGCTGAAGGTAGCAGCAAAATCTCAGCCAAAAATACTCGTTAAGCTCAAAATGCAGATCTGGGCACGTAGAGAGAAAAGCAAAATTACCCAAGCAGTGTGAGACTTTACAATGCAACTACTAATGTACACTAATGAAGTAATAATGCAGTTTGTGTTTCATTATCCTCCTGATCACCACTTTTGTGCAGCTGACTCAGAGCAATCATTATAAATCTAGTTTAAGATTCATTAACCACACTCATGCCCAAGGAAGTCTCTGTATTGTCACAATCAAATTTATGTGAACCATCAAGTGTTGTTATGTGAGCTGTACTTTGATCAGTGTTGCCACAGTTACACTCTAATACATCATTTGAAAATCGTGTTTCCAGTGGCTATGCCTTGTTTGAGTTACAAAGACATCGAATCAGAGAGTTATGCAGCACAGAAACAGGCCCATTGGCCCAACGCATCCCTGCCGACCAATGATGCTTTCTTGAACTAGTCCCATCTGTCTGTTTTTGACCCATCTCCCCAGAAACTTTTATCCATGAACTTGTCCAAATTTCTTTTAAATCTTGTAATTATACCCATTTCTATGACTTTCTGGCAGCGCATTAAATATAACCACCGTGCTTTGTGTGAAAAAGTCGCCTTTAAATCTTTCCTCTCACTTTAAATATACACCCTCGAGTTTTCAATGCATATAATTCTTTGGCAATTAGATTGCTGACCTAGTTCCGTGGGCTAATTACAGCTGTGAAATATATCTGGTCTTAAAGGATCACTTTCTACCATTTTAACGATTTTGAACAAGCCCATTGCTGCTTGCTTGTTGGCACACATTTTCTGAGGTTATATATCAATGGAAGGCAAATATGACAGCAGTTGGAACACCTGGTTCAGGTGTTGAGCAGAGTATCTCAATGTACACACAATTGAGCAATTATAAAATCAGAAGACACTTTTGCACTCACCTGATGCTGAAATTTCAAATTAGGAATGATATTAATTTCAAAGCAAGAGATACTAAAATACAATGGCAGGAAATAGGGAAGAGATGTGGACTAGTCTTGTGTGCAGTGCATCAGTAAAATAAGTGTCTGGCTCTTGTAGCATCATAGTTGATTAAACTGAAAAAATGGTGCCGTTGTATGAGTGAAAAGGGCTTGCTCCAGTCATCTGCGTCATTTGGTGCATCATTTCAATTTGGAAGATGATAACGATGCATCTACCCCCCCCCCCCCCCCCCCCACAATACCTCAATGACCCCTTTCCCCACTATTTAGAGACCCTCCTTTCATTAAAGACCTGAGACACCACTACCTCACAACCTCTGACTGCAGATGATTTCATTCTTCACTGAATGCCTTGTGGCCAAGCAATACAAATTGTTTTAGTGTGACTTGCAATGGAAGATTGGGAAAAGCACACCCGGTCAAACTCGCTTCAGCGTTAACCAGCTCTGCATTTCTACCATACCTAGAATGGTAGAAAACTATTAAACAGTGAAGAGGAGGAGGAGTTTCCATGATAATTCCCATCTTCTTTGATGGTGGAGCCCAGCATGTGAATGCTAGACATAAAGCAGAAACATTCACAACTGTGTGCAGCCAGAAATTCCAAATAGATGACCAATCTACCAAATAGCAAATAGTCTGATGAAGGGACTCGACCCAAAAAGTCACCTACTCCTTCTCTCCAGAGATGCTGCCTGTTCCACTGAGTTACTCCAGCTTTTGTGTCTGTCTTCGGTTTAAACCAGCATCTGTAGTTCCTTCCTACACAGTGCCAATAGATGATGCATCTTGGCTTCCTTCCAAGATCCCCAGAAACCAAAAACAATGGAATACTCTTCACTTGGCTGAATGAATGCAGCTCCAACAGCTATTAAGAATTTTGACACTATCCAGGAGAAAGTGGACTGTTTGATTGAGTTTAGCTTATTGTTACGTGTATCAAGGACAATGAGAAGCTTTTGATGCGAGCTAAACAGTCATCGGAAAGACAATACATGATTATAATCGGGCCATCCACACAGTACCGATACATGATGAAGGGAATAATGTGAATAATGTTCAGTGCAAGATAAAGTCCGATCAGAAATAGTCCAAGGGTCTCCAATGAGGTAGCTAATAGTTCTGGACTGCCATTAGTTGTTCGTAGGATAGTTCAGTTGCCTAATAACCATATCCATCACCAGTACACATTCGATGCAGGGTATACCATCTGCACAATCCACTGCTGTTACTTGCTTAGGCTATTCTTCCAACCCAGTCTCTAGCACCAGGAATGGAGGGAGGCAGCAGATACACAGTAAGACCACCTTCAAATTGCACACCATCCCCTCTTGGAATTATATTCTTTATCATTGCTGGATCTAAATTTTGGAAGTCGTCGCTGCGTTTAGGTGTAGGATTACATTTATTATTGTCACATGTTATTTATTATGGTCACATGTTTTGCATGTCACATAATTCTAGACATAAATACAATCAAGCCAAACTCAAGTACAATAGGTAGAACAACGGGGAAGATACAGATTGCAGAATATATTTCTCAGTATTGTAGCGCATCAGTTCCACATACAAAGTCCAATGTCCGCAATGGGGTAGAGGTGAATCGGACAGTAGTCTAGTTTATGGTCGGACCGTTCAGAAGCCTACGAACCTAATTTGAGGAAGGACATCCTTGTGATTGAGGCAGTACAGCGTAGGTTCACGAGATTGATCCCTGGGATGGCGGGACTGTCATATGCGGAAAGATTGAAAAGACTAGGCTTGTACAGATCCAGATACGACCTTGGTAAGGCCATCAAAAAGGCTAAAAGGGAGTTCTGCTCCAAACTGGAGGATGAGACAGGTGTTCGGCAGCTGTGGCAGGGACTGAATGCAATCACCTCCTACAAGGCGAAACCAGGAGGTAGCTCGGATGTCGGCGATACTCACGCCCTGATGAGCTCAACGCATTTTACGCACGCTTTGATAGGGAGAACACCGATGTGCCTTCCCGAGCCCCCATTCGCTGTGATGGTATTTCAGTCTCAGTCACAGAGGCCGACGTCAGGAAATCCTTCAGAGGGGTGAACCCTCGAAAAGCGTCTGGACCTGATGGCATACCTGGTCGTGTTCTAAAAACCTGTGCTAACCAACTGGCTGGAGTTTTTACGGACATTTTCAACCTGTCACTTCTGAGGTCTGAGGTTCCCACCTGCTTCAATAGGGCATCAATAATACCGGTGCCCAAGAAGAGCAAGGTGACGTGCCTCAATGACTATCGACCTGTGGCACTAACGCCTGTGGTGATGAAGTGCTTCGAGAGGTTGATCATGGCACAAATCAACTCCTATCTCGACAAAAACCTGAACCCACTGCAGTTCGCTTATCGCCACAACAGATCAACGGTGGACGCGATCTCGCTGGCCCTCCACTCCGCTCTGGACCACTTGGACAACAAAAACTCATATGTCAGGCTGTTATTCATTGACTACAGCTCGGCATTTAACACAATCATCCCCTCCAAGCTGGTTACCAAACTCGCAGAACTGGGTCTCTGCAATTGGATCCTCGACTTCCTCATTCACAGACCACAGTCTGTTCGTATTGGTGGAAATGTGTCAGACTCGATAACAATCAGCACAGGAGCACCTCAAGGCTGCGTGCTCAGCCCCCTGCTGTACTCACTCTATCCTCATGACTGCGTAGCCGGTCATAGTGCGAACTCCATCATCAAGTTCGCTGACGACACCACTGTAGTGGGACGTCTCACTGATGGGGATGAGTCGGAGTACAGAAGAGAGATCAAGCGACTGTCCATATGGTGCCAGCACAATAACCTGGCCCTCAACACCAGCAAAACCAAGGAACTGATTGTGGACTTTGGAAGGAGTAGGATGGGGGCCCACAGTCCTGTTTATATCAACGGGTCGATGGTTGAAAGGGTCAAGAGCTTCAAATTCCTGGGCGTGCACATCTGTGAAGATCTTTCCTGTTCGAGAACATAGATGCAATTATTAAGAAAGCGCATCAGCGCCTCTACTTCCTGAGAAGATTACGGAGAGTCGGTCTGTCAAGGAGGACTCTCTCTAACTTCTACAGGTGCACAGTAGGAAGCTTGCTGACCGGTTGCATCGTGGCTTGGTTCGGCAACTTGAGTGCCCCGGAGAGGAAAAGACTCAAAAAGTAGTAAACACTGCCCAGTCCATCATCGGCTCTGACCTTCCTTCCATCGAGGGGATCGACCACAGTCGCTGCCTCAAAAAGGCTGGCAGCATCATCAAGGACCCACACCACCCTGACCACACATTCATCTCCCTGCTACCTTCAGGTAGAAGGTACAGGAGCCTGAGAATTTCAATGACCCGGTTCAGGAATAGCTACATCCCCACAGCCATCAGGCTATTAAACCTCGGACAAAACTCTGAACATTAATACCCCTCCATCTGTTATTTGCACTTTATTAATTTATGTGTGTATTTAAGTATATAACTGTAGTCAATGCCTACTATGTTCTGTTGTGCTATGCAAAGAAAGAATTTCATTGCCCTGTCAGGGACACATGACAATAAACTCTTTTGACTTTGACTTTTGTATTCACTGGAGTTCAGAAGGATGAGGGGGAATCTTATAGAAACATATAAAATTATAAAAAGACTCAAACCTGGACAAGCTTGATGCAATAAAAATGTTCCCAATGTTGGGGGAGTCCAGAACCAGAGGCCACAGTCTTAACATAAAGGGGAGGCCATTTAAGACTGAGATGAGAAAAAACCTTTTCACCCAGAGAGTTGTGAATTTGTGGAATTCCCTGCCACAGAGGGCATTGGAGACCAAATCACTGGATGGAATTAAGTGAGAGTTAAGGGCCTGTCCCACTGTACAAGGTAATTCAAGAGCTCTCCCAAGTTTAAAAAAAAAAATCAAACTCGTGGTAAGCATGTAGAAGGTACGTAGCGGGTACATCGGAGCTCAGGACGTCTCTTAGCGGCTCGTAACGCTAACGGCAGGTACTCAGGAAACGCGGTAAGCTCGTGAAGACTTTTCAACATGTTGAAAAATGTCCACGAGAGCCCCAAATTGCTACGAGCAGCTATTACCGTAATTCTCCGAGTTCGAATCAGGGGAAACTCGGGAGAACTCTTGAATTAGCTCGTATAGTGGGACAGGCCATTTAGATAGAGCTCTAGGGGCTAGTGGAATCAAGGGATATGGGGAGAGGGCAGGCATGGTTTATTGATTGGGGACTATCAGCCATGATCACAATGAATGGCAGTGCTGGCTCGAAGGGCCGAATGACCTCCACCTGCACCTATTTTCTATGTTTCTATGTAACAGTGCAGAAGAAGTTGTTCCTAGGTCTGGTAGTGCGCGGCAGCAGGGATAAAAAGGGATGGGTGGGACAAGTTTTTGACCGGAGTGGGTCAAGCTAATTGGAAGTCACGTTATCAGAAAGAATGCTGCAATTCGAGAAGGCAGTTCATCTTATGGAGAATGACAGATAGACAATAAATGCTGGTCTTGCCAAATCTCAGAAAATCAATTACAAATTCTTATAACAATCTTACTGCCACCAGAGGGACTATTTTTCGGAATCCCATTTCATTCCCTGATAGAGGGATAGTTACCCAAAAGTACAATCATGAAAATTAAAGTTTGTAATATCCAAAGACTAACTTATTGGTTACCTGAGCTTTGCATAATTATTTGAAATTCACTTAATGCAGACTCCCTTGCACCAGAGATGCCAAGTTCCCTCCGTGCATCATGAGCTGATCCTACTGCTTCAAGTAACAGAGTTTAAAGGAGTTGTCTGTATGAGGCCTCAATACTAAAATGATCATGTTTGACGAGTAGATATATTGTCAGAAAACAGAGTTGCGACAGTTTACCGACATGGGAGGGTTATTTTGTCACCATCCCAAGAGTTATTGTTACGAACCAGGTCTATTCAATATGCATTTTATATCCTGTGGCAAGGCTCAAACCTGCAGCAAATTACTTCAGTGGATTGGCAAATTTTGATTTAAGCTTCAACTGTGACCCAAATACTTCAAAATAATACCCGTATGAAAAGTTTGTAAACGGAACAGCATTATTGATGAACGCTAGCCGCATGATCCAGAAAAGCAATTGCTAAAACTGAAACAAATACCATTATACTCCCAATGATGGTCTGACAAGTGCTGGTGTTGTGCGGCAAAGAGAATATCAGATAATATCTGATATCATGGGCCGCAGCTATGCCTGCCTCTTTGTTTGGTACGTCGAACAATCCTTGTTCGAGGCGTACTATAGCCCTATCCTCGAACTCTACCTCCGCTACATTGACGACTGCATTGGTGCTAACTCACTGACTTAATCCATTTCACCACTAACGTCCATCCAGCACTCAAATTCACCTGGACCATTTCCGACATCTCCCTACCGTTTCTAGACCTCACTACCTCCATCGCAGGTGACAGACTACTGACCGACATCTACTACAAATCCACTGACTCCCATGGCTATCTGGACTACACTTCTTCCCACCCTGCTTCCTGTAAGGACTCTATCCCCTACTCCCAATTCCTCCATCTACGCCGCATCTGCACCCAGGATGAGATGTTCCAAACCAGGGCATCGGAGATGTCCTCACTCTTTAGGGAACGGGGGTTCCCCTCTTCGACTATAGATGAGACTCTCATCAGGGTCTCCTCTACCCGTAGCTCCACTCTCACTCCCCATCCCTCCACTCGTAACAAGGACAGAGTCCCCCTTGTTCTCACCTTCCACCCTACCAGTCTATACAACATACCATCCTCCGACATTTTCGCCACCTCCACTAGGATCCCACCACTGGCCACATCTTCCCATCTCTTCCCCTTTCGGCTTTCCGCAGAAAGCGTTCCCTCCGTAACTCCGTGGTCAATTTGTCCCTTCCCACCCAAACCACCCCCTCCCCTGGTACTTTCTGTTGCAACCGCAGGAAATGCTACACTTGTCGCTGTACCTCCCCCCTTGACTCCATCCAAGGACCAAGCAGTTAATTCATAAACATCAGATAATATAGTCATTCTCAAAAGCTAAAGAGAAATCTTAAGGTCCTTAACATAACTTTTGCAAAGCTGCTAGGATAAAGTTCCTTATTTCATTGATGTATACATTCCATTATCTATTGTACTTGGGATTAAGACACACCACAAACACCAGTTTTATTCCTGCTACTTAAACATCAAACTAAATAATATCAATAAGAAACACGAGGTCAAGGAAAGAGCGTTCACGTCGCGGCCCTGTTTCCACCAATCTTTCCACCACTACACACAAGAAGCGCAGGACACCATTGTATGCAGATGCCGAGAAGTGTGTTCAGCTCTGGCCGAACAATTTCTCATCTTGTAATGTAGGCTTGATAAGAAGAAGAAGAAGAAACACTAGCATTGAGTGGTCACAGGTGAGATGTTAGCAAGCAAACTGTAATGCCCCCCTGAGTGGAAACCAGAGACACTTGCATGTGACCTTTGGGGATAACATTTCTGTCATTAGACTTAAAGATGCATAATCCATCTAGTATCTGCAACAAGTTTGGAACTTCACAGTAGTTGATTTTACTTCATTAGGAAAAATGTAATTATTCATTCACACCCAGTCACTGTACACCAAAAAGGCAGGAACATCAAAACTGGTTATAGTTCAGGATTAAATAAACAACATTTAAATCAAGTTTTCAGTTGAAAAGGTGAGAAAAGATTTCAGTCTTGCAGCACATACATAGGGTGGCGCAGCGGTAGAGTTGCTGCCTCACAGCCTATGCAGCGCCGGAGACCCGGGTTCCATCCTGACTACGGGTGCTGTCTGTACAGAGTTTGCACGTTCTCCCCGTGACCTGCGTGGGCTTTCTCCGAATTTATTTTCTTCGGTTTACTCCCACATTCCAAAGATGTACAGGTATGTAAGTTAATTGGCTTGGTAAATGTAAAAATTGTCCCTAGTGGGTGTAGGATAGTGTTAATATGCGGGGATCGCTGGTCGGAGCGGACCTGGTGAGCTGAAGGGCCTGTTTCAGCGCTGTATCTCTAAACTAAACTAAACAAGGATTATTTGTTCTGGAGAAATACTATATTATTTCCATTCATTTAATTTAGGGAGCATTCTAATAACAAAGACACAAGGAACAGATGGAGGAATCTGGAATAAAACACAAATGGTGGAGTAACTCAGCGGGTCAGGCACCATTGGTATAGGACATGTACTGTTGTCCAGTCTGAAGTCTTAAGAAGGGTCCTAACATGAAATGTCAAATCTGAAGAAGGATCCCGACCTAAAAAGTTGCCTATCCATTCCACCAGAGATGCTGCCCGAGCTGCTGAGTTACTCCAGCACTTTGTGTTTTATTCTAATAACAGTACCAGCATACAAACATTTACTCAGTCACATAATCTAAGAATCATTTGTCACTTTGCAATTAAAACACTTTAACTCAAAATGGTTTTGCCAAATGAAGCGATTCTGGCAAGCCGCATATTAGAGCTGAAGTCTAAACATGCTGCTCAGCATGACATTACATCGAGTTCCATCATTCAGGCTCTGTTGCAATGTTGTTAATTTGTATGTGGATTCCAGTAAATTGGTCGCTGCCTGACATCCTCTGCTCCCCAGTTAACACTACAACACCTAGCACACATATCCTGACAGCCGAATCATCGACCACAGAGACCAAAGAGAAATGAGAAGTGTTCTTCTTCATTTTAATTTAACCTATATAATCAGCATAATTGTGACCACTGAGATTGCAGACACAGAGTCTAGTATTTTGATTGGATTGGGCAAACAAAAGACCTTCAGATTTTTAGACTGGGAAAGAACAGGAGGACTGAAACCTTCTCAATATGAGAGACTAGAGGTAGTGATCAACCCCTTCAAAGGAAAAAAAAGGGCTAAGATACTCCATATAAAAGCAGTCATTAACTATTGAATATTTACAGACCCATTGCATCCTTCCTATCTTTTCTTCCCAAAAATGTATTTCCGAAAGCAATATTCAGTGTTAGAAAAGAAAAAGCTGGGGATGTCCATGGGACTGACTAACTGTTCAGTTACATGATGATCATCTTTCGTCATAGAAGTTGTACTAAAAAATTAATTCCTCCGAGTTAGTTCATAATAGATCAACGTCCGTTCCATCACTGTCTGTAATGCCCTTCATTCTCTTTATCAGGTCATACTTACTGTAAGTGCAAGTTTGAAACATTATACTCATCAAAAGGCATCTATTTTAGGACTAATCAATCTGTTTAAAAATAACAATGCTACTATTACAACAGGATGTCTTTTCTTAATCGATAAAGAATTGTAACAAGACACAAACACGAGGAGTGGCCGCCCTGCGTGTTCGTCTTTGTTGCAGAATAATAGTACTGATGTACAAAGTGGTTCAATGTAGGAATAATGCACAATTGGTGTTGGCACTCTGGCAACATGTGCTAATCTGGTACAGATTCTAAATCAAAAAGCAGCAGAAGCCCAAAATCTGAAATTAAAACAAAATAGTCATCAGAACATGCAGAATCTGTGAAAAGGTCAACGGAGCTGACATTTTAAGTCAATGGGGTATCATCAAAAGCATTTCTGATCTGGTGAAAAGTCACCAAGCTAAAACGCTTTCTTATTCCCTCTCCTAGGATTTTGCCTGACCTACAGATTGTTACCTTTTTTTTTAAAATGCAAAATAGATTATTTTATCCTGATCAGAGAAAATACAATAACACTAAAATTATTTAGGATTTTTACCTAACAAACACCATGGACTTACGAGATAGCACAGGACTAAGAAGCAATGGTCCTTCCTTGCTCACTAAATGATTATAGCATGAAAGGTGGTCATTCTGCCTGGTGAGTCCATAGCAGTGCAAGAAAGACCAATGCAGCCAATCCCATCTCCTTGCCCTCTCCACGAAGACCTGCCAATTCTTTATTGTACCCAAAAGCATTACCCCTCTACATCCCCTCTCCGGGAAATCTACCATTCCTAAGGTGTGGTGCCAAGATTTAAACCCTCAAAATGAGGGCAAAACAGAGAATTATATAACCAATGTAACTTCCGTACCTTCATATCCAAGCCCTTTGGTGATTAAGGCCAATACAACGCAGACCATATCTTTAAATAGACAAAAAAGTAATGGAAGCCCAATAATAACAGCACTTTCTTTACAGAATAATTTTTAAGCAGCGAATTCTATGAAAAGTACGCTTGAAAGACTGATAGCACCTCTGTAGTCAGATCACATCAACTATAAAGCTTTATTACTCCCAAAAGCTAAAATGTAGAGAGATCAAGCAAGTTACAATTTTGACAATGAAAAGATGAGGTGTTAATGCATTAGCAGAGTATCGTGGAGCCACATTCACTGCATTGATTCCCCAGGTCTTAGGTCTGTAACCTGTGACTGTATTACACACAATTTGTACCAACCTACAACATGTTCCTGCGAAGCAAAAGGGCTGTTGAGCCAAAACCAAAGAGGCCAACGTCGGGCAACGCCAATGTAGTTCGAGACTCCATTGTGAGAGGTACGGACAGGGGTTTCTGCGGCAACAGACGGGGTTTGGGGACGGTGTGCTGCCTTCCTGGTGCTAGGATCCAGGATGTCACGGACAGAGTGCAGAAAATCCTCAAAGGCGAAGGTGAACAGCCGGAAGTGGTAGTGCATGTCGGCACAAACAATGTCGGAACGAAGGGGATGAATATTCTGCAGCGTGACTTTAGAGAGTTCGGAAAAATGCTGAAAAGCAGGACCTCCAGGGTTGTTATCTCCGGTTTGCTTCCAGTTCCTCGTGCTAGCGAGAGCAGGAACAGGGCGATACGGGACCTGAATGTGTGGCTGAGTAACTGGTGCAGGGGGCAGGGATTTAGATTCTTAGATCACTGGGATCTGTTTTGGAGTAAGGGGGAACTGTACAAAAGGGGCGGATTGCATCTTAACTGGTGGGGGACCAGCATTCTGGCAGGCAGGTTTGCCACTGCTACACGGGTGGTTTTAAACTGAATAAGGGGGTGGGGTGTCAAATGGGATAGTCGAGGATGGAGTTAAAGGGATGGTTAATGACCCCAAAATTAACGGGAAAGGAAGCTCACAAAGGGATAGCAGAGTATGGCCAAGTGTGATAGGAATCGATGTGAAAGGTGAGATGCGTAAGGAATTAAAAGTATTGTATATGAATGCGCGAAGTATAAGAAGTAAAGTAGATGAGCTTGAGGCTCAGTTAGCGGTTGGTAGATATGACATTGTGGGGATTACTGAGACGTGGCTGCAGGAGGATCGGGCCTGGAAACTTAATATTCAGGGTTATACATCCTATAGAAAGGACAGGCAGGTGGGCAGAGGAGGGGGGGTGGCTCTGCTGGTGAGGGATGGAATTCAGTCCCTTGCGAGGGAAGACTTACGGACTGACGAGGTAGAGTCACTATGGATTAAGTTGAGGAATTGTAAAGGCAAGAAGACACTAATTGGTGTTATTTACAGACCCCCAACTAGTAGCTGGGATGTAGGGTGTACGTTGCAGCAGGAGTTAAAACTGGCATGTAACAAAGGTAATGCCACTGTGATGATGGGGGATTTCAATATGCAGGTAGATTGGGGAAATCAGGTTGGTTCAGGACCCCAAGAAAGAGAGTTTGTAGAATGCCTCCGAGATGGATTCTTAGAGCAGCTTGTAATGGAGCCGACCAGAGAAAAGGCAATTCTGGATTTAGTGTTGTCCAATGAACCAGATATGATAAGAGGTAAAGGAACTGCTTGGAGGTAGTGATCATAATATGATTAGTTTTAATCTGCAATTTGAGAAGGAGAACGTTAAATCGGAAGTGGCAGTGATGCAGTTGAACAAAGGGGACTATGAAGGCATGAGAGGGGAGCTGGCCAAAGTAGACTGGAAAGGGATCCTAGCAGGAATGATGGTGGAACAGCAATGGCAGGAATTTCTGGGCATAATCCGGAAGACGCAGGATCATTTCATTCCAAAAAGGAAGAAAGATTCTAAGGGGACAACCGTGGCTGACAAGAGAAGTTAGGGATAGAATAAAACTAAAAGAAAAGATGTATAACACAGCAAAGAGTAGCCGGAAGCCAGAGGATTGGGAAACTTTCATAGGACAACAGAAGGAAACAAAACGGGCAATATGGGCTGAAAAGATGAAGTATGAGGCGACACTGGCCAGGAATATAAAGAAGGACAGTAAAAGCTTCTTTAGATATGTCAAGGGAAAAAAAGTAGCAAAGTCAAATGTAGGTCCCTTGAAGGCAGACACGGGTGAAGTAATTATGGGCAACAATGAAATGGCAGAAGAGTTGAATAGGTACTTCGGATCTGTCTTCACTAAGGAGGACACAATCTCCCAGATGTACTGGAGGGCAGAAGATCTAAAGAGGTAGAGGAACTGAAAGACATTTTCATTAGGTGAGAAATAGTATTGGGTAGGCTAATGGGACTGAAGGATGATAAATCCCCTGGGCCTGATGGTCTGCATCTCAGGGTCCTCTGGGAGGTGGCTCTAGAAATAGTGGACGCATAGGTGATCATTTTCGAATGTTCAATAAATTCATGATCAGTTCCTGTGGATTGGAGGATAGCTAATGTTATCCCACTTTTCAAGAAAGGATCGAGAGAGAGAAAACGGGGAATTACAGACCAGTTAGCCTGACTTCGGTGGTGGGAAAGATGCTGGAATCAATTATTAAAGAGGTAATAATGGAGTTGGATAGCAGTAAAAGGATTAGTCCAAGTCAACATGGATTTATGAAAGGGAAATCATGCTTGACTAATCTTCTGGAATTTTTTGAGGATGTGACAAGTAAAATGGATGAAGGGGTGTCAGTGGATGTAGTATATCTAGACTTTCAGAAAGCCTTTGATAAGGTCCCGATTTCAGTACAGGAGTAAAGAGGTTCTTTTGCAGATGTATAGGGCTCCGGTGAGGCCACATCTGGAGCATTGTGTACAGTTTTGGTCTCCTAATTTGAGGAAGGACATCCTTATGATTGAGGCAGTGCAGCGTAGGTTCACGAGATTGATCCCTGGGATGGTGGGACTGTCATATGAGGAAAGATTGAAAAGACTAGGCTTGTATTCACTAGGGTTTAGAAGGATGAGGGGGGATCTTATAGAAACATATAAAATTATAAAAGGACTGGACAAGCTAGATGCAGGAAAAATGTTCCCAATGTTGGGTGAGTCCAGAACCAGGGGCCACAGTCTTAGAATAAAGGGGAGGTCATTTAAAACTGAGGTGAGAAAAAACTGTTTTACCCAGAGTTGTGAATTTATGGAATTCCCTGCCACAGAGGGCAATGGAGGCCAAATCACTGGATGGATTTAAGAGTTGGATAGAGCTCTAGGGGCTAGTGGAATCAAGGGATATGGGGAGAAGGCAGGCACGGGTTATTGATAGCGGACGATCTACAACACTACCCAGAGGCCTACCATTTACTGCGTAGGTCCTTCCCTTGATCGACGTCCCCAAATGCAACACCTCACACTTCTCTGTATTAAATTCCATCAACTATTCCTCCGACCACCTGGCCAATCGATCCAGATCCTGCTGCAATTGTTCACAACCACATTCACTATCTGCAAAACCACTAACCTTTGTATCATCAGCAAACTTGCTAATCTTGCCCTGTATGTTCTCATCCAAATCATTGATGTAGATGACAAACAGTAACGGGCCCAGCGCCAAACCCTGAGACACACCACTAGTCACAGGCATCCAGTCTGAGAAGCAACCTTCCACCATTACCCTCTGCTTCCTTCCATGGAGCCAATTTGCTATCCATTCAGCTATCTCTCCTTGGATCCCATGTGATCTAACCTTCCAGAGCAGCCTACCATGCGGAACCTTGTCGAACGTCGTACTGAAGTCCATGTACACAACATCTGCAGCTCTGCCTTCATCAATCTTTTTGGTCACATCTTCAAAAAAAAATCAATCAGATTTGTGAGACACTTCACATTTTCATAGGAATCCCACTGATATCCTGAAATAATATTTTTCCCTTACTGACCAGTCCCCACAAACCACTCCCCATCTCAAGATGCTTTCCCATGCAGTCTAGTATGCAACACCTATCCTTTCACTTCTTCCCTTCGCAATTCATTTGCACTTCTTTCAATCTCATGTGGACACAGGAGACTCCGGATGCTAGAATCTTGAGCAAAAAAACAATGCTGGAGGAACTCAGCAGGTGAGGCAGCATCTGTGAACAGACGATATTTCGGGGTAACACCCTTCTGCAGTCCGAGTTCTGACCCTTCCCGCCTCGTTCCTCCAGCACCATTTTTCCCCAATCTCATATACTGTTTATGGTGTTCATAATGTAGTCTACTTCCTATAGTAGAAGCCAAATGCGCATCATGTATTTGTTTTGGCCTGCCACTTTAATTCCCTGTCCCACTCTGACCTTTCTGTCTGCAGCCTCCTACACTGTTTCAATAAGGTCCAACACAACGAACAACACCTCAGCTTCCATCTGAACACACTGCAGCCTTACAGACTCAATATCGAAGTCTCCAACTTCAGATAACTCACTCTTCTTTCTGTATCAGAACTGGCCATTTCTGTTTGCCATCATTTTGACTCAATTTTTCCTTTTCAATAGGCATGGTCTGGCTTGCCACAGCCTTGTTAATAACAGCATATCACACACATAAAGCAGCATAATATGCTTCCAATCACATTACTTCATTTGGTCAACAGTCTGAAGGGTTCTGACCCGAATCATCACAGACTCCTTTTCTCCAGTGATGCTGCCTGACCCGTTGAGTTACCTCAGCTTGTTGTGTCTATCTTCACCATAGTTCCTTCTTACACAATTCACTTGGTCTCACACGGTCAGAAATATCCTGATTGGTCTATCCATCCTTACCCCACCTTGACTGTTATTGAAAGTAAACATTATTTACCTTCCCAGTTATAACAAAAGATCATGAACCTGAATGCATTAACTGTTTCTCATTCCATATACACTACCTGACCTGCTGGGTGTTTCCAACATTTTCTGTTAAGGTAAAAAAAGATGATGGAGCTGCATTGGCATTGCATCTTTTTATATCACTTTCAGCCAACTAAAAAACTTTTTGAAATGTAATGATTATTTAATGTAGAAACAAGCTGCGTCAAGACTGCAAACTTAACAGCTACATTTTGAATCAAACAAAAATGTCCTTGGCAGCAAATTGTTTACTGCTCAGTCAAGTGGGAAGAGCAGGTGGAACACATTCAGGTGAAGAGTAGATACAATGGCTCAGCAAGTGAGCTGCTGCCTCAGAGCTCCAGTGACCCGGGTTCCATCCTGACCTCTGTGCTATCTGTGGGGAGTTTACACTTTCTCCTTGTAATTGCTCCGGTTTCCTCCCGCTTCCAAAAGGCGGTGCAGCGATAGAGTTGCTGCCTTACAGCTCCAGAGACCCGGGTTCGATCTTGACTGCGGCTGCTGCCTGTGTGGAGTTTGCACATTCTCCCTGTGACTGGGTGCTCCCGTTTCCTCCCACACTCCAGGTTTGTAGGTTCATTGGCTTCTACAAATTGTCCCTAGTGTGTAGGATAGAACTAGTGAACGGGTGATCGATGGCCGGCGTGGACTCAGTGGGCCAAAGAGCCTGTTTCCACAATTTATCTCTAAAACTAAACTCTAAATAGGTACATTCTCCAATATAAATTTTACCTAGCATGTGGGTGAGTGAAATAATCTGGAAAAGGATGATAAGAATGCGGTAAGAATAAAATGGGGTTTCATCAAAAGCATTTCTGATCTGGTGAAAAGTCACCAAGCTAAAACATCTTCTTATTCCCACTCCACGGATTTTGCCTGACTTACAGATTGTTGCCTATTTTTTTTTAATGCAAAATAGATTATTTTATCCTGATCAGAGAAAATACAATAACACTAAAATTATTTAGCACTTTTACCTAACAAACACCATAGACTTACGAGATAGCACAGGACTAAGAAGCAATGGTCCTTCCTTGCTTACTAAATGATTATAGCATGAAAGGTGGTCATTCTGCCTGGTGAGTCCATAGCAGTGCAAGAAAGACCAATGCAGCCAATCCCATCTCCTTGCCCTCCACAAAGACCTGCCAATTCTTTATTGTACCCACAAGCATTACCCCTCTACATCCCCTCTACAGGAAATATACCATTCCTAAAGTGTAGTGCCAATATTTAAACCCTCAAAATGAGGGCAAAACAGAGAATTATGTAACCAATGTAACTTGTGTACCTTCGTATCCAAGCCCTTTGGTGATAAAGGCCAATACAACGCAGACCATATCTTTAAATAGACAAAAAAGTACTGGAAGCCCAATAATAACCGCGCTTTCTTTACAGAATAATTTCTAAGCAGCGGATTCTATGAAAAGTACACTTGAAAAACTGATAGCACCTCTGAAGTCAGATGTGGCATTGGCGTTGGATTAGTGTAGAGGGTGCTTGATGTTCTATGTGGACTAAAGGACCTATTTAAATACTGTTTAACACTAGGAGTCCACAGGATGTTACCAGGAATAAGCATTCTTGGACAAGGTAAATTACTTTAAGAATGATTAATGATATTTTTAGAAAAGGAACAAGAGAATCTAGCAATTAGATATGATAGCACGATATATTTCATTCCCTCATGCCTCAAGATACATTGTGTCCAGGAAGAATCGTTTCAATTGGCACCTAACTATAAGAGCTTTCATGGCAGACTATTTTGTAAAGTAGCACATTCGAGCTAGAATTCTAATCCACAAGCAATTGGTTTTAAATCAGGAGTTGGTAACAGCTTGGAGTCAAGTACATTGGCTGCCTTAAAATTATTATTTTGGGCACTTGTTTCCACTTTCTATTTCTGCCTCCTTATATTTTTAATCCTCAAATTGTAGTCACTCGTGTTTGAAGTTTAGTTTAGTTTAGAGATACAGCATGGAAAGGGGACCTTCGCCCACCGAGTCCATGCCGACCATCGATCACCTATTCACACTTCCACTTTCCCATTCCCTACACAGCAAGGGCAATTCACAGAGGCCAATTAATCTACAAATACACACGTCTATGGGGTGTGGGAGGAAACCGGAGCACCCGGATGAAACCTCACTGGCACTATAGGGCAACAGCTCTACCAGCTGCGCCACCGTGCCGCACATTTCTGGATAAAGATAAGAGGATCTCTTTAAGGTAGACACAAGTGCTGGAGTAACTCAGTGGGTCAGGCAACATCTCTAGAGAAAAAGGATGTGTGATGTTTAGGGTCGGGACCTTTCTTCAGACTCTCCTCAGATCTCTTGCAATTCAATTTTTGCAATGATTTTAACTAAAATGTCCACATCTGCCTGAAAAGTGGTGAAATTATTTCAACAGAACCCCCCCCCCCCCCCACAAAACCTGAGAGTCCGAAAAATGTTTTAAAAAGTAAATATTCAGTTCAATAAAACCTCCATACGTAATTTCAGTTTTATAATGTCAGTGTTGAGAAGATATTTGAAAACTTTTGACATCAGTCATGGAAAAAAGAGCCAACTGAATGCAGATTCTGCATTTCATTAAGTAATTCCATCTAGTTTCAAACGGAGATATATTCAATTAATCCAATTAACTTGTAACATAACACCTCGGTTCCAACAGAGTAAAAGGATATGAAACAAGAAAACCCTGCAGATGCTGGATCATTTCACCAACTAATTAGTTACAGAACTTTATATTTTAATTTATGAACAGTTCACAACCTTGCAGTTTCCTCCATTACCAAATTTCTCAAAAATTACAGAATCCCGAAGATAATTAACGTGAATTTTGCAATCTGTAAAGAAGATTATGGGATTTTTATTCCTTCTCAGTTGGGTGTTAAGCATTGCTTGGCTCAGCATTGAAGTGACTACACACACCCATATGGAGACTCGAATTTACCTTCCATTAAAGTTCAATCATCCCTCAGTCAGGTTGTTGCTCAATACACCAACAATAACATTAAAATATGGGTTGCATCAATCTGAGGAATAATATTTCATTTGAGGAAGGATATTTCCATTTATTATTAAAGATACCTCACAGAATTAAACTTTCAAAAACCATAACACACTCCTAAGAAGCTACATGTCACACAAGGTTCACCGTCTTTAACGTGGACACAACAGTACTTTATTGGAAAAACAGGACACAAAGTGCTGGAGTAACTCAGCGGGTCAGGTAGCATTTGTTGAGAAAATTGAGAGGTGACATTTCAGGTCAGGACCCTTCTTAAGACTACTCTATTAGTACTGAAAAATGTACCAAGCAGTAGAACAGACTGTCAAAGTAAACTACCTGTTTACAAGTGCTACCATGGGCAATAAATAAAAGCAATGAATGTTCAGGCTTGTTATGGACCCCAATGCTTGTGGCATGTTGCTAAATAAAATAAATGGCCTCAGAAAAGAACAGGATTAATACCAAGGAACCTTACTTTACCAAGCATTGTTGAACAGAACTGTTTAAGTATCTCAACATTATCACCATTTTGCTTAGAAACACATGATTTAAGGCTGCCAAAGTTCAGATATTTATGACTATGTCCCCATTATAGTATCATTCTCACTTATTAAAATAAAAATTATTAAATATCAAAATAGAAAATTTGCCTTCAGACACTTCAGACCTAAAAAGTATTTGGTGCTACAATTTCAATTAAATGCTAATGGGTTCTATTAATGCCTGAAAGCTCAAAGTAACAGTGATAAATTTTAATTAAATGGCCAAGGAAAAGTACAATAACCCACTCCAAATCATTATAATCTGACTGCGTAAGTACAAAAAAAAAATCAAATGCACAGTTCGAGTCATGGAGGCCTACAGTACAGAACCAAGCCCTTCTGCCCAACATGTCCACGCTGTCCTAAATCAGCTAGTCCCATTTGATTGTGTTTGGCCCATATCCCTCAAAACCTTACATATACATGTACCTGTCCATGTGTCTTTTAAATGCTGTTATAGTTCCTGCTACCACTAGCTTCTCTGGCAGCTCTGACCCACCACCCTATTAGATGTAAAATTTGAAAATATTTGTAACCGAGCATAGCACAGTGTAAGTTGTTGTGGAACACAGACCAAGCAAAGATGAATTATTGAAGTTTAAAAGAAGACTATTCAAATTAATTATAATTATCGTATTTCCCGGCAATGAAGACGCTATTTTTTACCCAAAAATAAGGCCCGAAAATGTACGTGCGTCTTGGAGGCTGAAGGGCAGGTTGTTAGCCAAGAGAGATAGACTTGGCTATCCCTCAGTAAAGCAACTTCAAGAACGATGTTGCTGTACCGAGGGATGGCCAAGTCTATCCCTCATTGCTGGCAGCTGATGGAAAGCGGCTGTAAAGTGGGAAGCAGCTGTAAAAGGACAGCGCCGCTGGGGGGGGGGGTGCGTTGCCTATCACAGCGTGTGGGGAGTCTGTCTGGCCCGGGGAGGGAAGTAGCTCGAGTGGCTTCTGGGTCCGGACAGTGGAACCAGCTGCCACCTCAGAGCCTTCTGCCGGCCCGCCCGCCAGCCAGTCACGGTGTCCTTTGGCACAGGCGCAACCGGTGGCAGTGGGCTAGCGGTTATCTACTGGGCGGAAGGCTGGCTGCTCTGTCCCGGGCTCTCCCTCTCTACTAATCCCGGGGTTCGCAGGCGACCTGGGAACTGCAGCTAGTCCTGGGTGGATGCGAGCAGCTGCCGGGACTGGACAGCGGAACCGCCAGCCAGCCAGCCAGTGTCCTTCGGCACAGGCGCAACCGGTGGCGGTGGGCTGGCTGCTCCGTCCCGGGCCCTCTCTTCTCTCTGCCCCGGGGCAGGCAACCTGGGCGCTACAGCCAGTCGTGGGGCAGGCAATCCTGGGAACGGAAGCCAGTCCCGGGGCATGCAGGCGATGTTGCCGACCCCTGGATTTAACCAAACCCTTCATCCTGTCCTGCCATCCTTTTTTCAATATTTAGTAACTTAAATTGGGGGTGCGTCTTCATTGCCGGGAAATACGGTACTGTATACTTCCTGGGTAAAATGTGTGAACATGGACTGTGTGAATAATTGAACATTATTTCCATAAAAACATCTTCTGCATTTTAATTAAGAAAGTTGATTCAACTTGCAGTATAAATTACGCTGGCAGTTTTCCTTTGCACTTCCCCCAGCAGCCTGTCCCTCACTTTCCTGATATCTTAAGATGTTTGCTACAATTAATCTCTTGTATTTATTTTCATTTCAGAATCTATAGGCTGGGACAGCCAAGGTTCTACAGAGGGTAAATTTCTAAAGAATTAGTTTTATTCTTTATGGATAAACAATTCTACTCAATTCGCAGCAGGAGCAAGCAACAGCAGCAAACTTCAGCAGGCTGCAATTCCTGCACATATGAAGGAAATGAATGGGATTTACAGTGGCTTACAAACGTTTTCCTACCCCTTGAACTTTTCCACATTTTGTCACGTTAAAACCACAAACGTAAATGTATTTTATTGGGATTTTATGCGATAGACCAACACAAAGTGGCGCATAATTGTGAAGTGGAAGGAAAATGATACATGGTTTTCACATTTTTTGCAAATAAAAAACTGAAAAGTATTCAACCCCCTTTACTCTGATACCCCTAAATAAAATCCAGTGCAACCAATTGCCAAGTCACCTAATTAGTAAATAGAGTCCACTTGTGTGTAATCCAATCTCAGTATAAATACAGCTGTTCTGTTAAGGCCTCAGAGGTTTGTTAGAGAACATTAGTGAACAAACAGCACCATGAAGCCCAAGGAACACACCAGACAGGCCAGGGATAAAGTTGTGGAGAAGTTTAAAGCAGGGTTAGGTTATAAAAAAATATCCCAAGCTTTGAACATCTCATGGAGCACTGTTCAATCCATCATCCGAAAATGGAAAGAGTATGGCACAACTGCAAACTTATCAAGACATGGCCGTCCACCTAAACTGACAGGCTGGGCAAGGAGAGCATTGATCAGAGAAGCAGCCAAGAGGCCCATGGTAACTCTGGAGGAGCTACAGAGATCCACAGCTCAGGTGGGAGAATCTGTCCACAGGACAACTATTAGTCGTGCCTTTATGGAAGGGTGGCAAGAAGAAAGACATTGTTGAAACAAAGCCATAAGAAGTCCCGTTTGCAGTTTGCAGTTTGCCACATGCCATGTGGGGGACACAACAAACATGTGGAGGCAGGTGCTCTGGTCTGATGAGACCAAATTTGAAGTTTTTGGCATAAATGCAAAGTGCTATGTGTGGCGGAAAACTAACACTGCACATCACCCTGAACACACCATCCCCACTGTGAAACATGGTGGTGGCAGCATCATGCTGTGGGGATTCTTTTCTTCAGCAGGGACAGGGAAGCTGGTCAGAGTTGATGGGAAAATGGATGGAGCCAAATACAGGGCAATCTTGGAAGAAAACCTGTTAGAGCCTGCAAAAGACTTGAGACTGGGGCGGAGGTTCACCTTCCAGAAGGACAACGACCCTAAACATACAGCCAGAGCTGCAATGGAATGGTTTAGATCAAAGCATATTCATGTGTTAGAATGGCCCAGTCAAGTCCAGACCTAAATCCAATTGAGAATCTCTGGCAAGACTTGAAAACTGCTGTTCACAGACGCTCTCCATCCAATCTGCCTGAGCTTGAGTTATTTTGCAAGCAGAATGGGCAACAATTTCAGTCTCTAGAAGTGCAAAACTGGTAAAGACATACCCCAAAAGACTTGCAGCTGTAATTGCAGCGAAAGGTGGTTCTACAACGTATTGACTCAGGGGGGCTGAATACATTTGCACACCACACTTTTCAGTTTGTTATTTGTAATAAAATTTGGAAACCATGTATCATTTTCCTTCCACTTCACAATTATGCATCAATTTGTGTTGGTCCATCACATAAAATCCCAATAAAATACATTTACGTTTGTGGTTGTAACGTGACAAATGTGGAAAAGTTCAAGGGGTATGAATACATTTGCAAGCCACTGTAGTTGTATTAAGAAATAATGATAAAGGGTGTGCTGGTGACATGAAAGATATAGTTCTTTGACTCTTCCCCACATTTAGACTGCAGACCTGGGCGCACTCCTGGAAAGAATTATCAGCATCTTCACAGCTACCATCACAGTTGTCTTGGCCTTGCACTAATATGTAGGAATGACTGGGTGGGGTGAGCCAAGGTATGAGGAGACATGAATGGCTCATTGTAGGAAAGAACTGCAGATACTGGTTTACACCAAAGATAGAGACAAAATGCTGGAGTAATTCAGCGGTGCAGGCCACAACTCTAGATAGAAGGAATGGGTGACGTTTCGGGTCGAGATCCAGAGATGTTGCCTGTCCCGCTGAGTTACTCTAGCATTTTGTAGCTATCTTCCTTACAGTAATATTCTTGCTTAAGAGTTCAAGTTACATGGCATAGAGGTGACACCTTTTGGGTGAGATGTCACATTAAGACCCTGACTGGTTTCTCTCAAGTGAATGTAAAAGTTCCCGTTGAACTGCCTGAGAGCAAGGGTTTTGCCTTGAGTCCGTGACCGACATTCATCCTTCAGTCGACATCTCAAAATTTTTCTGTTAATTCATTTCATTGATGTTTTGTGGAAACTTGATGGATACAAGTTCACGGAATGAGGAAGGGTCCAAACCCGAAAGGTCACCAATCCATTTTCTCCAGAGATGCTGCCTGACCCGCTGAGTTACTGCAGCAATTTTTGTCTATCACTTCAGGTATATTCTATGCAACGGTGGTCTCACTTCTGACTGACTCTCCGAAGTCAGATTTCAAGGGTTAGAATGTTTTTCGATGGTTGCTTCTTAGCAACTGGATTTGGGCCAAGTTATCTCAAGAACATTTGTGGTGTCTCTAGATGCAACTGCTTCACAGAAATGATCCAAAATCCTTGAATCCCTCTTACCTAGTTATTAAAAAATGTCTATGATTAAATGAACGAGCAAGTTATTCAGGCAGGACAAAGAACAGAATAGAAAAGCAAAAGAAATGAAAGGGAAGAAAAATCAGAAAAGTAATTTGGAAGGTATTTAAATACTAGACTAGAATTTAAATAAGTCTTTTGCATACAGAATAGTCATGTATCGCAGAAGCAGGCCATTCAACCCAACGTCTCCATGCTGACCAGTTTTGATAGCAGTGCTGGTCCTATCTTCCTGCATTTAGTGCATATTCCTCTGGGCACTGGGGGGGGGGGGGGCACAGCCGTGGGGCTGCTGCCTCACAGCGCCAGAAACCCGGATTTGATGCTGACCACAAGGTGCTGTCTATTCTCCCTATGACCATGTGGGTTTTCTCCGAGTGCTCCGGTTTCCTCCCAAATTCCAAAGATGTGCAGGTTTGTCGGTTAATTTGCTTATGTAAATTGTCCCTAGTGTGGAGGATAGAATCAGTGTATGGGCCCATTACGACTCCCGAATGCAGGTACTTCAGAGCCGCGTGACATAGTCAAAAACCAGGCTCAAGTTCAAGAAAATAGTCTTTTATTTAATTAAAACTCAAACCTGATTCAAACAACCCAGTCAAGGTCAAGGATAAACTAATATACAAAGATAACAGTGCTCCAGCCAGCCTCGCAATGGGCCGTCGAACTAGAGTCTAACCTGCCTAAATGGAAATAACCCTTAAACAAAATACACGAAAACCCTCAGGTCAACCCTTATCCGTCCCAATTCAATATTAATTTACAAATGTAGGTAATAATACACAACATTCTATGCCATGTGGCCAGGCCTCCTGCAGTTCAAACCACCGTCTGTTCACGAGTCAGGGTCAACGAAGAGAGAGAGAATTCTGGGAGATTCTGGTATTTAAGCTTCCGATGACTCACCCGTCACCTGACACAGCTTGGCCAATCGGGTACAGGAGCCCTTAACCCCTTAATTCTTGACTCCCAGCCACGGGGCCTGCACTCAGGAGAGAAACAAAAGAGTTAAGTACATAGCATTCACCAGGGGGGGGGGGAAGTACCTATCACCCCCACCCAAAGATACTGAATAAGCTTCGGAAGAAACTATTCAGTGACAAAGGAACTTGGACACAAAAGATGCATTTCCCACATGATCCACACAATCCTCCATCCGTGGAAGAGGATAGCAATCCGGCTTAGTTACACCATTCACCCTCCGAAAGTCCATGCAAAACCTGTCCTCCCCATTAGCCTTCGTAGCCAGTAGACACGGAGAACTCCATGGACTACAACTAGGTTCAGCAATTGCATGCTGCAGCATATAATCAACCTGACCTCTTAGACGTTGACGCTTGTCAGGGTTGACCCGATACGGATGCTGTTTAATTGGCGCAGCACCGGCCACGTCAATGACATGCTGCAGCACAGACGTTTGAGAAGGCACATCCGAGAACAGTGACCCATTTGCCCCACCAAAGCAAGCAGATCAACACCCGCTGACTTCCAGAACAAATGAGACAACCGCAAGGGAAGCGACTCCAAAGCTTCAGAGTTGCACAGCTTGCCCTGCGTCACTGCCACTGACAACCGTGCCTCACCCACATCACCACCCATGTCAGGGGGCAGCCCTTACTACAGCCAAAACCGGCTTAGACAAAACCGAGGACACAGCTCCTCCCCATCAACCTGTACATGCACCTGCTCATGGTGCTGCTTCGGCATAGGGAGGGTTGATAAACAGAGCTGAGTCTTGCCTCCGATCAGGGTACCAATAACGTAATCCCTTGCACCAACCTTCTTAACCACCTGATAGGGACCACTATACCGAGCCTGCAGACTGGAACCAGGAATAGGCAACACCACCAGGACTTTGTCACCTGGAGAGAAATTCCTACTAGAAGCCTTCCTGTCGAACCAACCCTTCATCCTAGACTGAGCAGAAGCAAGATTACCCATTGCCAGTTCGCATGCCCTCCGCAGTCTAGACCTAAAAGTACAGACGTGGTCTAAAATACTACGTTTTGAATTCTCCTGTAACCATTTCCCCTTCAACGGACCACGAACAGTATGCGCAAACACCAGGTCAGCAAGACTGAACCCTAAAGACTCCTGCACGACCTCACGCACCGCAAACATAACGAGATTAACCCCCTCATCCCAGTCTTTGTCAAACTCCAGGCAGTAAGTCCTCAACATGGAATTCAAAGTCTGGTGAAATCACTCGAGAGCTCCCTGGCTCTCAAGATGATACGCACTGGCTCAAGATGATACGCTCAATATCCAACAACTTCATTACCTGACCAAAAACCTTTGACTTGAAGTTGGAACCTTGGTCACTCTGCACCACCTTGGGCAATCTGAACAACGAAAAAAACTTAGTGAGAGACTTCACAATGGTAGGGGCAGCAATTTACCAAAGGGACCACCTCCGGAAAGCGGGTAGACGCACACATAATTGTCAATAAAAACTTGTTGCCCCCCCTTGTCCGAGGTAGAGGACCCACACAATCAACTAGAATCCGTTCAAACAGCTCCCGACCACAGGGATTGGATATAAAGGCGCAGGAACAATCGATTGGTTCGGCTTTCCTGCCACCTGGCAAATGTGACAACACCTGCAGTGCTGCTGAACGTCCTTGTTCAACCCTGGCCAAAAGAAATTCCGTAAGATACGGTCATACGTCTTATTGACCCCCAAATGTCCACCCAGAGGTCCATCATGAGCCATCAGAGTATCTCGTCCCTATACCGACGAGGTATGACAATCTGATCAACCACGCTCCAATCATCCTGCCCTGACATATCCAAGGGAGACCACTGT
The DNA here is from genome assembly GCA_035221665.1 of Okamejei kenojei. NCBI lineage: Eukaryota > Metazoa > Chordata > Chondrichthyes > Rajiformes > Rajidae > Okamejei > Okamejei kenojei. The sequence goes on along the minus strand of CM069153.1, from coordinate 47,925,013 downwards.
CACATCAGTAAGCCATTCCTCAGAAAATACCCCTTTGCAGTGGAATCCATATCCCCCTCAGGTACCGCGCAGTCGAACAGATTCGATAAACCTTGAACACACTTTTGCTCCTCGACCAGCCAGTCACGTGACAGCGACACCGGCACATTTTCAGACAAGACCCCATCTTGAGATGTAGAAACACCCTCCACAACACAGGATCCATCATCCTGATCCCCAAAAATGCTCTCACTCAGGTCCACTACATCCTCAAACTTTGCCTGGCTCTTAGCCATAGCCCTTGTGACAGCACAAGCTGTGAAGACCGTTGGATGCTGCATAGCCAATATATCAGGACTCTGCACCATCGGAACAGCCGTCACCTCAGGAGTAATTTAAATATTCTACCTCCTGCCAAGTCATTCCCCAAAATCACAGAAAAACTCCCGCAAACGAGAAAACACGGCCGTAACCCATCGATTACCCGGCCTGAAACCAACGCGGACTCGAGACTCACGGCATGCAAAGGCACTACCATGTCCTCCAACCCAAATCCTACCACAGGGACACTGGACCCAGCCGATGACTCCCCAGGAAACGGCAGTACACTATACATATAAATGGACTTAGCACCAGTATCACGCAAGCTGGATACTGGAACTCTATGACCCCCATCCTCTAGAGAAACAAAACCTTTTGTGATAATGCAGAATAAATTCCTACACTCATCATACGCAGGCATCCCAGGAACCACAGGTGCTCTTTGTGTACCCACCAAAGCCACAGGCTTTGCATTTTCCCTTTGCAGGACGGACACGACTTGAAGATGTGCCTGCTCCCTTTACAATAGTAGCACACAGGCCCTTCCTTAGTCCTGAAATCTCCGTCAACCTTATCAGCTCAGACCTCCCCCTGTATTAATGAGCTGACACTTGCAGGCACAGAAACAGCTTTGGTACTGCCAACCGGCGACACCACCACGAATTAAACAGCTAGTCGTGCACCAAAACTATAGGATCGCCCAACAAACTCCGTTTTATGAGTCAATACATACTCATCTGCTAACACAGCGGCCTTAGACACCTCCCGTTCCCTAGAAGAAACTCGGGAAGCATTCAATTCCATTTCCTGCAGCTCAAGGCGTTTCATTTCAAGCTGTGATTGAAGCTCTTTCTCTCTTAAGGCCCTCTCCTCCTTTTTCATTTCAAGCTCTGATTGGAGCATGAGCTCTTTCTTTCTCATTGCCCTCTCCTCCTTTTTCATTTCAAGCTCCGATTTGAGCATGAGCTCTTTCTCTCTTATTTCAAGCTCTTTCCTCCTTTTTCATTTCAAGCTCTAACTCCTTCAATCGAATGAGGTCCCCCATTTCCTGACTAGGCTTTGTAGAAGATAGAGGACTGTCTGCACCAGCAGGCAATACCCCACTCCTCACCAACGCAGACCATAACTCCAACTTTATAGCCTCTTTCTTCAAATGCTTATCAATAGGCACCTTATAGGTGTCTGCCAGCATACACAAATGCTCCTTGGTACATTTATCAAACAACTCCCGACTAGGAGCCTCAGTAAACTCCTGTACTTTAAACTCCATATCAAATGTAGGACCAAACCACCAGCCAAACCCTGGGCACCAATGTCACCACAGACGGACGAGAAAAAAAAAAAAAAACCCTCACACACAGACTTCCTCAGTCACCAGAAGCCTACCAAAAAAAAACCCAAAACTGTCTAGGGTCCTCAAAACTTAGGACGAGCCCCCATTTTGTTATGACTCCCGAATGCAGATACTTCAGAGCCGCGAAACGTAGTCAAAAACCAGACTCAAGTTCAAGAAAATAGTCTATGATTTAATTAAAACTCAAACCTGATTCAAACAACCCAGTAAAGTACAAGGATAAACTAATAAACAAAGATAAAAGTGCTCCAGCCAGCCTCGCAATGGGCTGTCGAACTAGAGTCTCTAACCTGCCTAAATGGAAATAACCCTTAAACAAAATACACGAAAACCCTCAGGTCAACCCTTATCCGTCCCAATTCAATATTAATTTACAAATGTAGGTAATAATACACAACGTTCTATGCCATGTGGCCAGGCCTCCTGCGGTTGAAAACAACCTTCTGTTCACGAGTCAGGGTCGACGAAGAGAGAGAGAGAATTCTGGGAGATTCTGGTATTTAAGCTTCCGATGAGTCACCTGTCACCTGACGCAGCTTGGCCAATCGGGTACAGGAGCCCTTAACCCCTTGATTCCTGACTCCCAGCCACGGAGCCTGCACTCAGGCGAGAAACAGAAGAGTTAAGTGCATAGCATTCACCAGAGAGGGGGGGGGGGGGGGGGGGGGAAGGGGGGGGGGGGGAAGGGGGGGGGGAGTACCTAACAGGGCCAAAGGACCAGTTTCCACCCTGTATCGCAAGAACTAAAACCTTTCCTATCCATTGTAACTGGTTTAAAATGTCTTTAAAATGTCACTTTTGAACCCGCCTCTAGAGCTAGTTATTTTTGAATGAATCTTGGATGGGCCAAATCTACTGATCTGCAATATTTTCTGAGTGCAGGTAGATGGGACTAGGGGAAAACAAATGGTCGGCACGGACTGGAAGGGCCGAGAGGGCCTGTTTCCTTGCTGTAATTGTTATATGGTTATATTTATGAAGATTTTCTGTTGGCTAACCTGGAATTGTTCTTGGATTGTGTTGGTGGACATTGCTGATCTAATTTTTTTGCCTCAACAGTAAGCAGTTGTATCGCAATTATCCAACAGCTAATTTGCTGATGTACAGGTTGGCTGTGCAGTGGGGATAACATTTCCAAGCAAAAAGTGACCTCCAGAGAGCCTCCAAAGAAAACACCACCGTTGAGATTACAGTAAGAGCACAGAAATAATTTTAATATTATCTTTCGTGTATAGTAGGTTTGGGAAATAACAACTACAGAGACACAACATGTTAAAGGCATTTGCAAATATTTGTAAATGTAAATAAAAATCTGTAGGAAAGAACTGCAGATCCTGGTAAAAATCGAAGATAGACACAAAATGCTGCAGTAACTTAGCTAAATAAAAATGTGGTTTTGTCTATTGAAGATAAACGTGCTTAAAAACCTGAGAAAAGGTACTATTTAAAAAATGGTTCTCAACCTAATACTGTAAAAATGTACAAATGGTTCATGACTTAAAGAACAAGCGTTACTGATCTCTTACACAATTAGCTCTTCATGTGATGGATCGATTAGCAAATTCAGTGAAGACAGCAACCTATGAGGATTTAGACAAGGCAACAGGGGCACGGTGGCATAGTGATAGTGTTGTTGCCTTGCAGCACCAGAGGCGCAGGTTCGATCCAGACTACGGGCACTATCTCTATGGCGTGACCGCGTAGGTGTTTCCTGGGTGCTCCGGCTTCCCCCCACACTTCAAAGGCGTTAAGGTTTATAGGTTAATTGGCTCAGTAAAGATTGTAAACTGTCCCGAGTGTGTAGGATAGTGCTAGTGTACGGGGATCGCAGTCGGCTCGGACACGGTGGGCCAAAGGGTCTGGTTCCGCACTGCATCACTAAACTAAACAAATGTTGGAATGATTCAATTACCCACATGGTAAAGCTACACCAGAATCTGAGCTGCATTGCACTGAACAGGCCAGGATTTATTTCTGACATTCCAGGGATGCAGACAAATGTTAACACTTCATAGAAAATAGGTGCATGAGGAGGCCATTCGGCCCTTCGAGCCAGCGCCACCATTCATTGTGATCATGGCTGATCGTCCCCTATCAATAACCCGTGCCTGCCTTCTCCCCATATCCCTCGACTCCACAAGCCCCTAGAGCTCTATCTAACTCTCTCTTAAATTCATCCAGTGACTTGGCCTCCACTGCCCTCTGAGGCAGGGAATACCATAAATTCACAACTCTCTGGGTGAAAAAGTTTTTTCTCACCTCAGTCTTAAATTACCTCCCCTTTATTCTAAGACTGTGGCCCCTGGTTCTGGACTCGCCCAACATTGGGAACATTTTTCCTGCATCTAGCTTGTCCAGTCCTTTTATAAATTTGTATGTTTCTATAAGATTCCCCCTCATCCTTCTTAACTCCAGTGAATGCAAGCCTAGTCTTTTCAATCTTTCCTCATATGACAGTCCCGCCATCCCAGGGATCAATCTCGTGAACCTACGCTGCACAGCCTCAATCACAAGGATGTCCTTCCTCAAATTAGGAGACCAAAACTGTACACAATGCTCCAGATGTGGTCTCATCAGAGCCCTATACATCATCCAGATGACAGACTTGGCTTAAACAAAAATGTTACAACTGGACAAGTCAGCTGTTAGCTTCCGTGTGGCTTTGATGAGGTGTGTTCCTTACGTCAAGTTATATCAATAATTGATGACTTTTCAAAACCTTGCTCCAGGATACATGGTATCTTCTCATCCTCACAAACTCGTATCACATCAGAAGACAGCAACACTCGAGTCAAATGTTTGCTATCAACTCCAACTTCCCTCATCCCATTATATGGACAATGGAAGAATTACATTTTAAATGGAATTATTGATCTGGAGGCATTAAAGCCAGTTGTGAAGAAAGCTATTTGAAACCTTTTGTAAGTTAACAATTCTGGATGTTGTTCATAAAATAGTTACAGAAACCGATCATGCTGATTATGGGGCAAAAGCTTTGCTGAAAGAAACGATAAACTCAGTAAAAAGGAAGAAGTTGACAATAGGTGCAGGAGTAGGCCATTAAGCCCTACGAGCCAGCACCACCATTCACTGTGATCATGGCTGAACATCCACAATCAGCACCCTGTTCCTGCCTTCTCCCCACATCCCTCGACTCCACTATCTTTAAGAGCTCTAGCTAACTTCTTGAAAGCATCCAGAGAATTGACCTCCACTGAGGCAGAGAATTTCACAGATTCACATCTCTCTGGGTGAAAATGTTTTTGCCTCATCTCCGTTCTAAATGGCCTATCTCTTAGTGTTAAAATGTGGTCCCTGGTTCTGGACACCCCCAACATCGGGAACATGTTTCCTGCCTCTAGCATGTCCAATCCCATAATAATCTAATATGTTTCAACAATATCCTTCTAAATTCCAGTGTATACATACCCAGTCACTCCATTCTTTTAACATATGACAGTACCGCCATCCCGGGAATTAACCTCGTAAACCTTCGCTGCACTCCCTCAATAACAAATTTCAGCAGCAGGTCTGGCAGAAACGGCAGCAAACAAATAGAGGTGAAAACCTGAATGCTGACAATATTGAGGAGCAGCTGAACACGAGGAAACATAACATTGTATAGGAGTAGCGTCTGAAGAAGTTGTCTGAAGAAGGGTCTCGATCCGAAACATCACCGATTCCTTCTCTCTAGACATGCTGCCTGTCCCGCTGAGTTACTCCAGCATTTTGGGTCTACCTTCGATTTAAACCAGCATCTGCAGTTCTTTCTTACACAAATTCCAGGACGGTCTGTTGGATTAACCATGCTCCTCAGCGAAATGAACATTTGCAAAAAATTTTTTTAAAAGCTAAAGCCTGAAGTGATATTTCCACTACTACAGAAGCTGTTCGCTTATAGAGTGGTAGATTCTGAAGTATACTGAACTAAGTAACACAAATACTAGAACTTCTTTCACACCAGGGAGGGAGTGACAGTACATAATGCCAAGATTTATGTGCATCTTCAGAAAAAAAAGCTCTTGAAAGATACAATGAACATCTTGCATTCTGCAAGGGCAGCACAGTGGTAGAGTTGCTGCCTTAAAATGCTTATAGTGCCAGAGACCTGGTTCGCTCTTGGCTACGGCTGCTTGTCTGTATGGAGTTTTATCGTTTAGAGATACAGCACGGAAACAGGCCATTCAGCCCACCGTGCCAGCGATCCCTGCACACTAACACTATCCTACACACACGAGGGACAACTTGCATTTATGCCAAGCCATTCAACCTACAAACGTGTACGTCTTTGGAGTGTGGGAGGAAGCCAGAGCACCCAGAGAAAACCCACGGAGATCACAGAGAACGTACAAACTCCGTACAGACAATCACCCGTAGTCAGGATCCAACCAGGGTCTCTGATGCTGTGATGCTGTAGCTCAATCGCTATGCCACCGTGCCGCCCTGCTTGTACCTTCTCCTCGTGACCCGAGTGGGTTCTTTTCAGTTTCCTCCCACATTACAAAGGTGTACAGGTTTGTAGGTTAATTGACTTGGTATAAATGTAAAAAATGTCCCCAGTGTAAGATAGTGTTAAAGTGCTGGGATCGCTGGTTGGTGTGGTCTCGATGGGCCGAAATACCTGTTTCCTCGCTGTATCTCTTAAACTAAACTAAACTCTGGATTTCATCCATCGAAGGCAAGAAATAATGCATCGCCTCATACCAGTTTCCAGTTTAAAATCTCACTTGGCAGGTCAATAATTAAAAGTGAAAACAGTTATTTCATCAACATAATGAAATATTCAATTACCACGCAAGTCTTTTTTATGACTGGCAAAAATGTGAACGTTGCACTTCATCTTAAGCAAAAAAAACCTCTTTAAAATAACCCATCAAGGTCAAAATCATTGTGCGTATATGGAGATGTGTTGAATGTATTACTTAATGTAACAAGTAAAATTTGTCAACCGCAGTTGGTTGCTTGTGGTAGTATCAAAATAGCTTTGACCCCGTTGTTCACACTTCATTGAAACGATTTTTGAAGGTTACTCCAATTCAATTTTGTAGATATTTCTATCCTCTGCATGCGAATAACACCTTATGCAAAAGGGAACGTTTTCCTTTATACTCAGTAAAAATAGCTTGCTTTCTTTACACTTTAAGTCTTTTCAACATTAATTTTCACCTAACTAAAGAAAATTAAAGAACAAATTTTGCCATTAATACTTGCACTTTCTTGTTACATAAATACTAATCTGAAGTTAAATCAACACTGTAAAATATTAGAACCAAATGTACCCATCATAAATTTCACCACTCAGTTTAAATGCAATACCAAGTTTGCCCTCACATAAGCTTAGACAGTTTCTGAGTTAGAAGTAAAAGAGTTTATTTGGAATTCAACAAAATAAACTTTAACTCCTTAGGTAGCTGGCTGTCAGGTGCATTAATACAGTGCCCTCCATAATGTTTGGTACAAAGATCCATCATTTATTTATTTGCCTCTGTAGTCCACAATTTCAAGTCAAAGTCAAAAGAGTTTATTGTCATGTGTCCCTGACAGGACAATTAAATTCTTTCTTTGCATAGCACAATAGAACATAGTAGGCATTGACTACAATTATACACTTAAATACACACATTAATTAATAAATTAATAAAGTGCAAATAACAGATGGAGGGGTATTAATGTTCAGAGTTCTGTCCGAGCCAGGTTTAATAGCCTGATGGCTGTGGGGAAGTAGCTATTCCTGAACCTGGTCGTTGCAGTTCTCAGGCTCCTGTACCTTCTACCCGAAGGTAGCAGGGAGATGAGTGTGTGGCCAGGGTGGTGTGGGTACTTGATGATGCTGCAAGCCTTTTTGAGGCAGCGACTGTGGTAGATCCCCTCGATGGAAGGAAGGTCAGAGCCGATGATGGACTGGGCAGTGTTTACTACTTTTTGTAGTCTTTTTCCTCTCCAGGGCACTCAAGTTGCCGAACCAAGCCACGATGCAACCGGTCAGCAAGCTCTCTACTGTGCACCTGTAGAAGTTAGAGAGAGTCCTCCTTGACAGACCGACTCTCCGTAATCTTCTCAGGAAGTAGAGGCGCTGATGAGCTTTCTTAATAATTGCATCTGTGTTCTCGGAGCAGGAAAGATCTTCACAGATGTGCACGCCCAGAAATTTGAAGCTCTTGACCCTTTCAACCATCGACCCGTTGATATAAACAGGACTGTGGGTCCCCATCCTACTCCTTCCAAAGTCCACAATCAGTTCCTTGGTTTTGCTGGTGTTGAGGGCCAGGTTATTGTGCTAGCACCTTATGGACAGTCGCTCGATCTCTCCTCTGTACTCCAACTCATCCTCATCAGTGAGACGTCCCACTACAGTGGTGTCGTCAGCGAACTTGATGATGGAGTTCGCACTGTGACCGACTACGCAGTCATGAATATAGAGTGAGTACAGCAGGGGGTTGAGCACGCAGCCTTGAGGTGCTCCCGTGCTGATTGTTATCGAGTCTGACACATTTCCACCAGCTCCATCAAATTTGAGATTTGTAATAGAAAACAATCACATGTGGTTAAAGTGCACATTGTCTGGTTTTCATAAACGCCATTTTTATACATTTTGGTTTCACCATGTAGAAATTACAGCAGTGCTTATACATAGTCCCCCACTTCAGGGTACCATCATGTTTGGGACACAGCAATGTAATGTAAATGAAAGTAGTCATGTTTAGTATTTTGTTGCATATACTTTGCATGCAGTGACTGCTTGAAGTCTGTGATTCATGGACATCACCAGTTGCTGGGTGCGTTCTCTGGTGATGCTCTGCCAGGCCTGTATTGCAGCCATCTTTAGCTTATGCTCGTTTTGGGGGCTAGTCCCCTTCAGTTTTCTCTTAAGCATATAAAAGGCATGCTAAATTGGGTTCAGAATGGGTGATTGACTTGGCCACTCAAGAATTGACAATTTTTTAGCTTTGATAAAACTGCTTTGTTGCTTTTGCAGTATGTTTGGGATCATTGTCTTGCTGTAGAAATTAACTGCCGGCCAATGAGTTTTGAGGCATCTGTTTGAATTTGAGCAGATAGGATGTGTCTATACACTTCAGAATTCATTATGCTATGACCATCAGCAGTTGTATCAACAATGAAGATAAGTGAGCCAGTACCTTCAGCAGCCATACATGCCCAGACCATAACACCCCCACCACCGTGGTTCACAGATGAGATGGCATGCTTTGGATCTTGGGCAGTTCCTTCTCTCCTCCATACTTTGCTCTTGCCATCACTCTGATATAAGTTAATCTTAGTCTCATCTGTCCAGAAGACCTTTTTCCAAGAACTGTGGTTGCTCTTAAGTACTTCTTGGCAAACTATAACCCGGCCATCCTATTTTTGCGGCTAACCAATGGTTTGCATCTTGCAGTGTAGCCTCTGTATTTCTGTTCATGAAGTCTTCTGCAGACAGTGGTCATTGACAAATCCACACCTGACCCCCGAAGAGTGTTTCCGATCTGTCGGACAGGTGTTTATTATAGAGAGAATTCTTCTGTCATCAGCTGTGGAGGTCTTCTGTGGCCTGCCAGTCGCTTTGTGATTAGTAAGCTCACCAGTGATTTATTTCTTCTTAATTGTGTTCCAAGCAGTTGATTTTGGTACGCCTAAGGTTTGGCTGATGTCTCTAACAGTTTTATTCTTGTTTCTCAGTCTCATGATGGCATCTTTAGCTTTCATTGGCACAACTTTGGTCCTCATGTTGATTAACAGCAATAAAAGTTTCCACTGGTGATGGAAAGACTGGAGGAAATACTCTGTGCTGAGAGCTCTCTTATACCTGCATTAAGGAGGCAATTAAACACACCAGAGCAATTACAAACTCCTGTGGAGCCATGTCCCCCAAACATTATGGTGTCCTGAAATAAGGGGAATATGTATAAACACAGCTGTAATTTCCACATGGTGAAACCAAAATGTACAAAAATACCCTTTAATAAAGTTTGGGATTCAAAACCCTTGAACCTGCTCATCCATTTATCAATAGTGCAAAACACCTTATTGACACATTTACCTAGATACAGTGGAGTTTTTTGTTTTGCATACAATTTTAAATGTTCATACTATATAAGCACAATCATACATGTATGAAAGTGCACCGGTTGTAGGTCAAAAATAGTAGACTTCACCCCAGCAGAGTTTAGAGATGCCTGGAGGCAGCACAAAGTCGCTGTTGCAGGGATTGACTCGGTGATATTGTTGGTGTCCTTTACCACCACTCGGTGCCGTGTCCGATCCCACCGCTTGGCCTTTGCAGAGCCTCCAGCCGTGCCCGATCCAAGCAATCCCCCGGCTGCTGTGAGTTTATTTTAATAATATCGATGGTGTTTGTTGAAATCTAACCCCTCCAAGAAGGTATTTCAAACAGCTTTGAAATATTTCCCCATTTATTTTTTCTGAAAATCAGATATATTCATAAACATTTATTTCTGATACTTAGATATCTGACTGAGTTGGAGGATAGGAAAGAAATGTAGATGCTGGCTTATATCATATATCGACACAAAATGCTGGAGTAACTCAGCTGGTCATGCAACATCTCTGGATAGATGGCGTTTAGGGTCAGAACCCTGGTTAATAGGTATGGCTTCTCCAATTATTTCATTCAGCGGTGGGGGGGGGGGGGGGGGGGATGGTGCTGGGGAGAGGGGAAAGGAGGGTAGAGGGTGAAAATATAGTTATTTTCCCATCTCCTCTCAAGCATTCTACCATGTGGCAGGATTGTATTACATGTAACCTGGCTACCTTGTAAGACCATTGAGGATAAGATCAGCTTCTTAACATTAGAGACAAACATGTTGACAACAAATATACCAATATTGGAAGAGTATTTGCTGCCAGGCTTAGTCCTGCCCCTCTTTACTTCCAGCTTAATTTCCCTCACCACCACCCACCACCATCACTCGTAAGGGTCCACAGAAATGTCACCTATCCACGTTTTTCACATGCGCTGCCTGACCCGCTGAATTAATCCAGTACTTTGTGTCTTTATTGTAAACCTTGTTCCTTCAGCTCAAATAATATATTAGAAGCAGCAGGGTAGGTAGAGCTAATGTGTCTTGATGTTTCAATCCCTGTGGTAAGTCGCCACTCTCGATATTGGCAGTGGGATTGGAATGGGAAAAGATAGGGTAGGTACGTCATGGGAACTGTATAACAGCAATAAAGTCGGTCTTGCAAAAGAGCAGGTTCATTTATGTGAGTCAATTGAAACATCTCTTCTCAATTCTACTAGGAGGAGGAAAATCACAACCAAAAACTAAGAAATGAACACATCAATAGCAGAAAAAGACAGGTGAGTAATTGGCTTTAAGGAGGCAAAAAGCAATCCACATGATATGGACTACAGCTGCTCCGATGATAAAATGATCATTTTAAATTGGTTTGGATGGCATTAAAAGACATGTAGTCCATTTAGTTTCAGCTTTATATTCTATAGTCATCTTTCACTGGTGTTGAGACTGCAGATTAAGTATAATCCCAAGGTAGACAAAAATGCTGGAGAAACTCAGGGGGTGAGGCAGCATCTATGGAGCGAAGGAATAGGTGATGTTTCGGGTGGAGACCCTTCTTCAGACTGATCCCAAGATTTGAGTACATTCTAGAGATACAGATTGTGGCTTTATTTCTTCATTAAGAATGCTTTATTAAGTGGAAATGATTACTTTAATCTGAATGATCCATGGAAAATAAACTAGTTGTGCTTCTAGGCAGTTGTGTGGGAGACTCACTCCTAAAGATCATCAGGAGCTCAACGATGCAATTTCCGACAATGACCAAGAACCACAGTTTGCTGGCCCATTAAGCATCTAATATTTTCATTCATATTACTGAGAAATTTTTAAAAAAAAAGCCTTCATTGCCTCCCTAAACGATCACGCTGTTTAGAAGTTTTTCTTGATGGTGGAAATAAAGAACTGTAGATGCTGGTTTATACCAAAGGTAGACACAAAGTGCTGGGGTAACTTGGCGAGTCAGGCAGCATTTCTGGAGAAAAAGGATGGGTGACGTTTCGGGTCGGTACCCTCTTGAAGGTTTTCTATTCCCTTCTCTCCAGAGATGCTGCCTGACCTGCTGAGTTACTCCAGCACTTTGTGTCTATCTTGAGCCTTGAATACAGGGAAAAACAGAACACCCACACCACTCTGGGATAGAAGACAACATTGCAAGATTTACAAACCTCTACTCAAAAGAACTTCTCCCCATCTCAGTCTTGAACAGTTAACTCTTTATTCAAGACTATGCCCCCTCACCTTTAGCTCTCTAATTGTTTGGGTGGCTCCTGGAATTTAAGACAATGGTGAGCCAAATTATTTCCTGCACCTCATTTTTTAATGTGCAGAAATTTACTTTATTGCTGTTAGCTTGTACATTAAACTGCTTAACAATTTTAGCAATACGTGCCAAAATGTACCCTAATCTTTCATCTCATTTACACCAACAAATCTCTGCCCTTGCCTAAATTAACAGTCAAGTCCATGTGCATATTTGCAACGGCTTTATGTTCTACTTAGCAACTAAACTAAACAGAAGATAAGATACAAAATGCTTCAGATTAAGTATAATCCCAAGGTAGGCAAAAATGCTGGAGAAACTCAGCGGGACAGGCAAAACCTCTGAAGAGAAAGAATGGGTGACGTTTCGGGTCGAGACACTTCATCAGACTGAATGTCACGTCCCACTGAGGTATTCCAGCATTTTGTGTCGACCTTCGGTTTGAACCAGCATTTGCAGTTCCTTCCTACACAACCAATCTAAGCACTTTAACTGAGCTCATGAAACTGTGCGATCTATTCTCATTTGATATTACAGGAACACTTGGACACGTCAGCCCTTTACATCCCTTTATACCAGTACATGCATTCTTCATAACCCTAGCGATGATCAAAAGACAGAACCACATTGAAAGATCATCCACTGAATGAATGACAATATAGAGCACGCTCCAGGATGCACAGAAATTAATCCATAGGGGAAATAGAATCTAGAGGGGCAGCGTTTGCGCGTCAAGACTGTGATGCTGGTAACATGTGTGCCTTTCATGTGTTTCAAGAACTCTCAAAACCTAATCATTAGGCCAATTTATCAATAACACATTCTGAATTATTCAATTAAAAAAATGCTGCCCAATAGGAACAAAGAACACTCTCTGGCTATGTCAGTGGCAAATCTTACAGCAGAATGCAATATTTAATACTTATTGCACGTATTTTGTATTTTATCATGAATAAAATATACAATTGAGCATAATTCAATGCTTATTTCTCCCATACCCAAAGAGAATTTTCTTAATCATCACCTAATATCAAAATTGAATTGTCGCTCAGCTAGTCAGTAATCAGAGGTTGCGCAAACACAGATTAACAGATTCCAACTGTGCTTTAGATCTGGTATAATGAATGTGCGCCTGAAATTTACTCAATCATAAAGTAATTTCCTTTGCAGAAATTATCCTTTTTAAGTACAGTACCCAGCAAGGAGGTTGGCAGTTTAACATCTCAAAGAGGAAACTGATTTCTGGATGAGAAGCTACGCTGAATACAAGTTTCTTTCATTTTCAATAGTTCTTTTGATGGCGTGCACATCTTCTGCAAGCTGTCTGGAGACATCAGACCAAGCCCACTTCTGTAGATTAAGATGTCTGTTTCACAATCTGTTTGTGCAAGTTGAAAGCTTTAATACGATAACGAACATTGATGGCTGGCTCACTAAGACTTTCACACTAATTAAAAATGTTTCTATTTTCCATTCCGGAGGGTTACTTCTCCGCCGAGTATAAAATGTCAAATCGTGAACAGAAAAACATTTTGTACTTTTTCCCATTTCAGCATGAAAGCTGAAATTATCAAAATAGAATCCCATCAGCAAGACCTAATTAGAATTTGAAAACTCAACTATGTTTTCTACCTTGTTTCCAATCTCTTCCCACCTATAACGAACGCCTTCCCTTATTTTGATAATTCTCAATTTCAAACGCTGACATCTCTTTATCACCTAGGGTGTCATGTCATGAATGATTCATTGTCAGAAGGAACTGCAGATGCCAGTTTACGCCACAGATACACACAAAAAGCTGGAGTAATTCAGAGGTAGACAAAAATGCTGGAGAAACTCAGCAGGTGAGGCAGCATCTATGGAGCAAAGGAAATGGGCGACATTTTGGGTCGAGACCCTTCTTCAGACTGATGTGAGGGTGGGGGGGGCGGGAAGAAGAAAGGAAGAGGAGGAGACAGTGGGCTGAGGGAGAGCTGGGAAAGGGAGGAGAAAGCAGGGATTACCTGAAATTGGAGTAGTCAATGTTCATACCGGTGGGGTGTAAACTGCACAAACGAAATATGAGGTGCTGCTCAGAGTGTCACGCAGCATCTCTGGAGAGAAGGAATGGGTGACATTTCGGGTCGAGACCCAAAACATCACCCATTCCTTCTCTCCAGCAATACCGCCTGACCCGTTGAGTTACTCCAGCTTTTTGGGTCTATCTTCTCTTTTGAGTGTGCTCACATCCCCAGAAATAAAGCATTGCTTGCTTAAATCTTGCAAATGCTAACTATGCCCATCTCTCAATGTGTTATTTTTGTTATTTTGCAACACTTTGTTCCAGGCTCCGTTGTTTTGTGATTCTCCCTTGGCTGTGAAAGTACCTCTTCCAAACTTGGAAATGTCATTGCATTTTTTCAATCAATATTCAGCATTCCTTCAATGCAAAAAAATATAGTTATTGTTTGAGGTCGAAGATCCCTCGTCATCTGTGGTCTTTATTTTTTATTATATTGTAATTCACATTCACACTCCTCTTACCCAGCTTCCCCCCCCCCCCCCCCCCCCCCCCCCCCCCCCCCCCCCCCCCCCCCCCCCCCCCCCCCGACCTCGCACAAGCTGTCTGAAGAAAGGGTCCTATCCATGTTCTCCAGAGATGCTACCTGACCCGCTGAGTGACTCCAGCACTTTGCGTCCTTTTTGTGTAAACTAGCATTGCAGTTCCTTGTTTACTTTAGTTAAGAGAAAGTGTGGAAATGGGCCCTTCGGCCCACCGAGTCCATGCCGACCAGCAATCATCCGTACATTAATTCTATCCTACACACAATTTATAGAAACCAACTAATCCGCAAACCTGCATGTCTTTGGAATGTGGGAGGAACCCTTGGCACCCGGAGGAAACCCACATGATCATAGGAAGAACATACAAACCTCTGTACAGACGGCACCCCGTAGTTAGGATCGAACCTGGGTCTCTGGCGCTGCAAGGCAGCAACTCTACCGCTGCGCCACTGTGCCGCCCTTTCTACTCTCTCACATTCAGGCTTTGTTGCTGTAGCTGACCAATTCAAGAAGAGATAGCAAATTTACTTAACTACCACCGATTTTTGCGATGTTTACTGTTGTTTCACTCCTGTGCATTTCATGGTTAGAGATATTAATATTTACTATTTGTGTAATGTAACAATATATTCCCAGCACTTGCACTGTTTAAATGCACATTAAACTGCAGGAATTCCAGTGAAATAGAATGCTTCAGAGCAATCTCTGTTCACATCACCGAATGGGAATTCCATTTTCTGCCTGAAAGTGCTGATGCATAATTTTTGGCAGAAATTTGTTTTCTGATTTATGCACAACAAATCAACTCACTGCAGGCCTCATTGTTTGCCTAATTCTACTTTCTTTTTGCTCTTCCATGAATTGCATTAAAAAATTAATCTATTTAAATCTGCCCCAGTGCACATTATCCCCCCTCGAACAACAATATCAGGCCTTAGAGTGGGGAGAGAAAAAAAATAAGTATTTCCCTTTAGAGATTAATACCATTGCAATCAAATGCCTGGTGTTCTCCCCCTGGGCAACTCCACTGATCTCTACTTTAAGCCCATGCTGAGCACCAGCCCTCATGCTTCCCCATGCAAGTCTGTCAAATGTTGCTTAATTCATCTGCGAAGCACCTGAGGGCATTTCATTGTAATTAAAACTGCAAGTTTTGTTGTTGAATGTTGTTTGTAGTATGAATTTTCTGAGATTCCTAGGCTGTAGACTGGCTTAGTTCCAACAGTTTCCATCCCCGTGACCCATTGTCCTTTTATCCCTCCGCTTTTCCCTCCCCCTTCTTCCTCCTCCTGACCTCCTCCTCTTCTTTCCTCATGTGATGCCCTTTTGTCTCCTTCTCACTTCTAGCCTTTGTCACCATCTCCATCTCTGCCCATTACCCCCTCACCCGCATCCACATATCGCCTGGAGACTTTGTCTCATGCTACCTCACCCCTACCCTCCACAACCCTCCTCCTCCCAGCCTGACCTGTTGGGTTACTCCAGCACTTTGTGTCTATCTTTGGTACAAGCCAGCATCTGCAGATCTTTATTCGTACTAAAGGTTTCCCGTTGTATACTTTCTCAATCTGGAAAACACCTTGCTTTGATATTAGAACTCAGTCCACATAACCAAGCTCGAAAAGCCAAAAAGCAAACACTGGGAATTACACTGAATCTTTTTGAGACGCCAACAGGAGAGTAGGCTCCAATGAGCTCAAACACAGAGAGCACCAGTCTCCAAAGGAAAAGATTGCCACAAATGTGGAGATTGTACTTCTGAAAACAAAGCTGCTAATGCCAAATAGTTCTAAAAATCCAATCAATTGGCAGAATTCCAATTTCCACATGGACTTGTAGCAGATTTTTAAGAATTGCATTATAAAATTCAAGAAGAGTATAATGCGATGGTAACCGCACGACTTCATACTACTTGAACATTATGACATAAATAGTCTTCAAATACTCAAGTAGCCAATTATTATAAGCAATAAAATTAAAGCTCAAAGGCACGGAGGTTAAGTGCTAAAGTTTAAGCCACTGTTTTACACAACTGAATGGGTGGTCAGAATATAGACAGCACAAGGATGAACATTACAGAACACTTTTACCCATACGTTCATATGCAATAAGGCACACTAAACAAATGACTTAAGTGTCTACAATCACTCATCACAGCAAAAGTTGAGTGTTGAAAGAATGAATTCCTATTCTCTGAGGATTTATAAACTGAAATATAAAGCTCCAACTATGACACAGCTTACTTGCAGAATATCTGAATGATGCAGAGCATGATCAAACATTCAACAATTATTATCAATTCATTGTTCCTTAAAGAATATTTAGAAGTCAAAGTGTATCGAGCGAGTCCATGAGTCACATGGATCATTGACCTCATCCCCAGCTCATGGAATAATTTGAACTTTCCTCATGAACATTCACGCACACTAATGCCCACTCCGCTCCTCTAACCCGTGCCCCATAGTTGCCACAGTTGAATGAGCCATGCACAGCTTTCCAACTAGCTCTTTGCTCCTCAGAAAAGATACATCACAGGAAAGATAGCCATCTAACTGCTTTACATTGTTAACAGTGACAAGATGGGTTTGATTCTCACCTGATTTACTCTGAGTATTACATTAGCTAGGTCATTATGATAATTCTGATGACATTCCACAATTTATCAGATACATTTATTCTTCGAATGCACCACTATGGAGATGTGAAGTCTCAGTCAATTTGGCCGCAACTCCAATGTTAAAACCAGTAGATATTCATCACTCAATACATAAAACCAGTCATCTTTAATATGGAACTTCAGAATCTTTATTTATACTAAGATTTAATGAAATAAAAATAAGTTAAACAGCAGGAGGAACAGTCCAGTAATTGAGTTCAAAGAACGTGAAAGCCTCCCAGAAATTAGAAGCAGGAATCCGATAAATTGAAGACATCCAAGGAACCAAACACAATGGTATTGGAAAAGTAGAAAAAAATGTGAATGCAGGGAATTTCAAACTGAAAGACAAAATGCTGGAAATTTCTGTAGAGGTTAAAAGCCCTGTCCCACGGTACGAGTTCATTCCAAGAGCTCTCCAGAGTTTGCCCTGATTCAAACTCAGAGATTTACGGTAATGGCCACTCGTCGGTACTCGGGGCTCTCGTGGACATTTTTCAACATGTTGAAAAATCTTCACGAGTCTTCCCGTGCTTACCTGCCATTAGCGAGTCTTCCCGAGTACCTGCCGTTAGCAGTACGAGCTGCTAAGAGACGTCCTGAGCTCTGACGTACCCGCTACGTTCATTCTCCGTGCTTACCACGAGTTTGATTTTTTTAAAACTCGGGAGAGCTCTTGGAATGAACACGTACCGTGGGATAGGGCTTTACAGAGTTAATATTTCAGGTTGATGAAACGACTGACCATATTCGATAATGTCTTTGACACAAAGCATTAGTTTTGTTTCTCACTCCGCAGATTCTGTCTGACCTTCTGCGTACATCCAGCATTTTCTGTTTTATCACCAGGTTGTAGGGAACGAGCTACAAAAAAAACGTGCACTTGGAAGGGTCCAAAGATAAAAAATTAGCAGCAAATTACTTTTGTTCTTAAACTGAGAATAGAGTTGGCCCTGGAGAAGGCTGGTGGTAGGGAACGTGTTCTTTGCAGCAGCCAAGCGCAGCAATGTGAGTGAGTGATAGAGCTTATGATAATGCAGAAAAGTCATAATGCTGGCCTGAGGAAATGGACTGATACATTCAAGGAGGAAAGAAAGGAAGAAAATGCACACTAAAATGGTAAAACTCAAAAGAATTAATTCTGATACATTGATCTTTAAGAACATGTTAATCAAGTTTAAAAATATATACAAAGGAAATGCGTGCGCTGGTTAACAAAAATGACAATATCAAAAATATATATAGTACATAATCCAGAGCAAGTTTGACAAAGTGTCACCACTCATAACTGTTTATCTCAACAAAAATAAATGTTAAGCATTTTGTGTTTAACTGTGATTCATGCAGTACTTCAGAATCAAGTACTTCCACCAAATGTCGCAAACTTCAATTAATCGGCTCTGAAGTAGAACACCTCAGGGAAATCAGATTACCCTAGCTAAATCCTCACCAGTCTCAAAATGAATCAAACTCTTCAAGATTTAGAGAACTGAAGGACAGAATAGGATCTAGATCAGTTTTTACTATTTATCTAATAATGCCAAAAGATCAATTTGAAGGAATATCAAAAGTAGTTAAAAGACGGTACTGAATTAGTTAGGAAAAAGCTGCGGCTGAAAAATCAAGAGACTTATCAAGTCAGATGAAAGAGAAACAAGAACTGATGCAACAACTGATCCAGGATGCAACAAGCCAGAGTCACGACACTTCTAATCCTTAGTGAGCTGAGCTCTTGCAAAATAAATTTCCCAGAAGGATAAAATGCAAAACTGTGACAAATGTATTACCAATAATAAAACATATCTACATCCTTTCAAGAACAGCTGGAGTGGATTGGAATCATATTAACTGTTCCTAGAAGATCTATTGCAGCCCTTCCCCAGAATTGCATGACTGAATTTCCAACCCCCCATATATATGCAGGATGACAATCTAAATGAGGTGCAACAGAGTTGAAAGAGTGCACAATTATAGTTCATCGCTCTAGTTTCTTCTTGAATTCAATGTACTTGCACAAAAAAGTTATCAGTATCACTGGTAATTCAGAAATCATTTCACATCCAACTCCATACTATTTGGGCTTTGGACAGGGGTGGTCAGGTTAGACGAGAGCTGGCACCGGAGAGAAGACACAATTTTTACTTTAATGTAATGACAATGGAAACGTTTGAAATTGCCATTACATTAAAGTAAAAACTGTGTCTTCTCTCTGGTGCCAGCTCTCGTCTGACCCGACCACCCGTCGTATCACTTATTTCAATATAAGTCATGCCTATCTACATAAATCCACGCCTACCATGGTTTCAAAATCCCACCCCCAAGCGTTCAAAATGATACCACTAGAAATATCTAGACAAAATACTATAATATACTAACAGTAACTAACTTAAGCAAAAATGGAACCTACAGACATAGTCAGCAGTTGAGGTTTACAAAATGGCATGGTGCAATAAGTGTATCTCAATTTTTGCAATCAAAAGGAAAATGTTCATTGAATGGTAAAACTCAAAAGAATGACTTCAGATACATTTATCTTTGAATATGGAAGTAATGGTAATAATCCAACTGAGCCCTAACTGGGACTTAAGTAGCTCCCATTTCATCACGAACTTCAATGATACATTATATAAACTCAGGCATTTCTAAAGCTACCAAACATACAATATAGTTGAACAAAAATGACTTGCTGTCTAAATTTGAAATTGATGAAATATGGAATGGTACAAATACTTGCAAAAACACAAATGGAAGCAATTAAAATAGATGGAAAATGAGGTTAGAAATAGCTTATTTCCATCAGGAAGTACATACATAGCCGGCTTCTCAACAACATCACAGATGCAGAATGATAAAATCCAAGAAAATACAAGAATAACTCTTCTTCAATAAAGTATTTGTTTTCCCTTAGAATTCCATTTCCAATTTTGCACTCTAACATTGAAATGCACATTTCGTGAAAGAAAAACAGAAAATGCTGAAAACATTGGCGAGGTCCGGCTGGATCAGCAGAAACTGCTCTTTGCATGGATGCTACCTGATCTGCTGAACATTTCCAGCATTTTCTGTTTTTATTTCAGATTTCCAGCATCTACAGGATTTTGATTTTCATTGAGTAAAGCTGTTTTGTTTCTTTGCATTACAATTGGTGAAATATATTCACAAACTTTGTAAACTCACCCTTGGCTGCCAGTTCTCATACTGCTTTTGTAAGTTTGCGCCAATGCTTTCCAAAGCCTTTTGAGGGCTCATGGATAACGGATCTGTAAGATTTGAACAAAATAGACATTTCAGAATGTAACACAAATACCTTCCCCACACATGTGCAACAATAACTCACCAAGAACTTTGGGCTTACAGGCAAACTAACATTACCTTCAATTAATATTATTAAATAAGATGATCTGGTCATTAATGTATTTCTACATGTCGGATCTTGCTGTGTGGGAATTGGCTCCATTTCCTATAACAGTACATACGAGTATACTTCAAAAATATGTCTATAAAACATTTTGGAACATCTAAAGGTCAAAAAAGCCACTGCGTGAATGCAAATCTTTTCCTTTCACAATTAAAATTGAAATACAATTGGAGAAAGAATAGTATACTTATTTTGGACGGGTTAAACTGATGAAAAGTTTGATGAAAAGTTTAACAGTTCATCCCAAAGACATCCCCCACCAAGCATGCAATATTCGCTAAGCATTTTAATGAATTACTATCCTTGATTAGCAGTCAATGCACTAAAACAGAGCTTGAATCAATCATCTAATTCAGGGACCAATGTGCTAAGCTACACTCATGCTTCGAGAATCACCCTGCATCTTGATGAAAGCTGAGTAATTAATCTGGATAAGTCTCAGAGCCAACTTGAAATGGGGATAGATACCATAATGCATAGGAGCAGAATTATGGGCTTGTCCCACTCAGGCGATTTTTCAGGCGACTGCCAGTGATTGTCAAGTTGCCGGCAGTAGCCTGAAAAACCGGCAACTGGAACGGTGACTCTCAGAATGGAACACACACACACATCGTTTCCTTGCCTGTTATGCAGGTGGGGGGACAGGGAAAGCGGGGGAAGCGCTGTCTGAGTGACATTCACACAGTGCAAAGCTAATGTGATACAGACACACACCGCGATGTGTGTAAGGTTGGCGTTGTAATTAAGAAACTAAAAAGCACAGAGCATGGTAAGTCCTTTAAAAGAGGGGGGGAGTAGGAGTGGAGACAACTTTGAAGAAACTAAGGATACAAGGCTGTGAAGCTCGGCGGACATTAACATCGGTTATCCATGCTTCTGAAAACTGCTGCTTATGTTTTTTTTCCCCAATGAGCCAATGAAATTCACCGGTGAGTACCGGCAACGACCTATGAGAACCTAAGAGAACCTTCGACCTCCTGGCGACCCACCTACAGCAGGAGAATTCTCGCTACTCACCATGGTGGCTTCATTCCAGTCGCCACTAATTTTTCAACATGTTGAAAAATTTATGGCAACCATAATGAGGCTACAACTAGTTCCCAGAATGCGGGAACCTCATGACCATGAAGGAGACTCCCCGGCAACCACCCGCAACCATGTGGCGACCATGGAGCAAATGCATAGTCTCCTGCAGTTGCCTAAAAAAATCGTCTATGTGGGGCAGGCCCATTAGGCCCATCAATAATGGTTGACGTATTTCTACCTCTCAACCCCATTCTCCTGCCTTCTCCCTGTAACCGTTGATGCCCTTATGCCCCTGTCCCACTATGGAAACCTGAACGGAAACCTCTGGAGACTTGCGCCCCACCCAAGGTTTCTGTGCGGTTCCTGGAGGTTTTGTCCTCCAGCAACCACCTTTAACTAGCATCGCAACCGGCTTCGACTAAAAAATTACCGATTTTTAAAACGGAAACCACTTTCGACCATTAAGAAGACTGACAAAAACCTCCGGGAACCGCACGGAAATCTTGGGTGGGGCACAAGTCTCCAGAGGTTTCCATTCAGGTTTCCTAAGTGGGACAGGGGCATAGCTAATCAAGAACCTATAAATCTCCACTTACACAATTACAGATTCACCACCTGCTGACGAAAGAAAGTCCACCTTATTTCCATTTCTTAAAGGTACATCCGTTTATTCTGAGACTGTGCCCTCTGGTTCTAGCTACAAACAATGCAAGTACAATCTTATTTTTTTTAATTGTTCTGACAAAGCAATTCAGAGTAGTAAATAATAGGAAATCTTGCAAAAGAAATAGAAAAGGATTTTAAAAATTGCACAAATGGATAATGTTTATTGAAAGGGAAAAACATAACAGTTTCTCATTACACCCCAACACGCCGATTGCAATAAAGAATAAATCATAGTTCCAATTAAGCTGAAAGACAATCTTAAGTTTTCAATAATATGAAGAAACTGAACCGCATCCTACTTCGTGTATTCACTGTTGTCAATGAAAACAGCCAACATGTTTCATGTTTGTATAGTGTAGCTTATTTTTAAAAGAATGTTCCGAAATCAGTACATCAATAGAATGAACAAAAAAGGTGATCTATTCATCATTTATATTATTCTCTTCTTGAATTACCTGAAAGACACTTCAAATTTTACCAGTGATCTTTTACCATCTTCAATTAATTTCCTGTTTGAGACTGATATCAGAAGTTCCTTGTATTATTTGAACTGATTTTAATTTACCAAATATCAAGTCACCACAGAAGAATACCATAGTTTCAAGATTCAATTTAATTGTCAATTTAGTTGTGTTATTGTTCTGAATAAATTTCAAGGTTTTCAATGACTGCCGAGACATTTGCAACATTAGCAATAATTTAAGAAAACCACTCAAGGAGCAGGTCAGAACTTACAATTAACTTTGATTCAACAATGGCTAGAATGGAAAAGAATCATAAGTACATTCAGGGAAAATTGTTCAGTATAATGAAGAATATTAAAACCACAGAAGATACCACGAGAATTACAAGTACTACTTGACCTTACTACTACATGAAGAATGATGGAAGTGGAAATTCATAATAACATAGCAGAAACAACAGATCATTTGGATCTTGTGAACAAGACCAACAATGAACATTCTTAAGGAACACAATGGGTCAGGCAGTGCCAAGTTCTTTAAGCCTGACCCACTGAGTTCCTCAAGTACTTGGAATCAAGAAACAGTAAACATACAGTGCCCTCAATAATGTTTGGGATAAGGACCCATCATTTATTTATTTGCCTCTGTAATCCACAATTTGAGATTTGTAATAGAAAAAAAATCACATGTGGTTGAAGTGCACATTGTCCAATTTTAATACATGCCATTTTTATACATTTTGGTTTCACATGTAGAAATGACAGCAGTGTTTATACAGTCTCCCCATTTCAGGGCACCATAATGTTTGGGACACAGCAATGTCATGTAAATGAAAGTAGTCATGTTTAGTATTTTGTTGCATATCCTTTGCATGCAATGACTGCTTGAAGTCTGTGATTCATGGACATCACCAGTTGCTGGGTGTCTTCTCTGGTGATGCTCTGCCAGGCCTGTATTGCAGCATCTTTAGCTTATGCTTGTTTTGGGGACTAGTCCCCTTCAGTTTTCTCTTCAGCATATAAAAGGCATTCTCAATTGGGTTCAGATCAGGTGATTCACTTGGCCACTCAAAAATTGACCATTTTTTACCTTTGGAAAAACTCCTTTGTTGTTTTAGCAGTATGTTTGGGATTATTGTCTTGTTGTAGAATGAACCGCCGGCCAATGAGTTTTGCGGCATTTATTTGAACTTGAGCAGATAGGATGTGTGTATACACTTCAGAATTCATTATGCTACTACCATCAGCAGTTGTATCATCAATGAAGATAAGTGAGCCAGTACTTTCAGCAGCCATACATGCCCAGGTTATAACACACCCACCACTGTGTTTCACAGATGAGGTGGTATGCTTTGGAACTTAGGCAGTTCCTTCTCACCTCCATACTTTGCATCTTGCCATAAGTTAATCTTCGTCTCATCTGTCTGCAAGACCTTTTTCCAGAACTGTGGTTGCTCTTTTAAGTACTTCTTGGCAAACTGTAACCCGGCCATCCTATTTTTGCAGCTAACCAGTGGTTTGCAGCTAACCAGTGGTGTAGCCTCTGTATTTCTGTTCATGATGTCTTCTGCAGACAGTGGTCATTGACAAATCCGACTCCTGAAGAGTGTTTTTGATCTTTGGGCTTTTTTCTTTATTATAGAGAGAATTCTTCTGTCATCAGCTGTGGAGGTCTTCTTTGGCCTGCCAGTCCCTTTACGATTAGTAAGCTCACCAGTGATCTCTTTCTTCTTAATGATCTTCCAAACAGTTGATTTTGGTAAGCCTGTTTGGCTGTTGTCTCTAACAATTTTATTCTTGTTTCTCAGTCTCATAATGGCTTCTTTGACTTTCATTGGCACAACTTTGGTCCTCATGTTGATAAACAGCAATAAAAGTTTCCAAAGGTGATGGAAAGACTGGAGGAAAGACTAGGTGCTGAGAGCTCTCTTATACCTCCATTAAGGAGGCAATTAAACACACCTAAGCAATTACAAACACCTGTGAAGCCATGTGTCCCAAACATTATGGTGCCCTGAACATGGGGGAACTATGTATAAACACAGCTGTAATTTCTACATGGTGAAACCAAAATGTATAAAAATGGCCTTTATTAAAATCTGACAATGTGCGCTTCAACCACATGTGATTTTTTTTTTAATTACAAATTTCAAATTGTGGAGTACAGAGGCAAATAAATAAATGATGGTCTTTGTCCCAAACATTATGGAGGGCACTGTAGGTTTAAGGTGAGGGGGAAAGATTTAATAGGAACCCGAGGGGCAATTAAAAAAAAAAAATTACTGAAAGGGTGGTGGATGTATGGAACGAGCTGCCTGGGGAGGCAGTTGGGGCAGGTACTATTGCAACGTTCAAGAAGCATTTAGAAAGGTACATGGATAGGACAGGTTAGAGGGGAAATGGCCAAACACAGGCAGGTGGGACAAGTGTAGATGGTGCAGGTTGGTCGGTGTGGACAAGTTGGGCCAAAGGGCCCGTTTCCACACTGAAAACCCTGACTCAGTATTTTGCTCAATTCCAGCATCTTGCATCTTCAAGTCTTGATGCTTATGTCGATGACATTGAGAGAATGAGACATAACGCAGAAGAGAGAATCAGCCAAGGGAAAGACAGAAATGAATGGAAAGATGAAAAACTGAGAAATGAGAGAGACAAGAAAGGAAAAATGAAAGAGAGAGTGAAGTAAATAGAAACGGTGCCCAAAAGCAGGGAAAAAGGCAGTGGAAAAAAAAGGACAATTTTCAACAATTCAGAATAGGAAATATTAGTCCACACTTAGAACTGTTTACTTTTCTGAGCAGGAAAGGCTGATTAATAATAATTAATGGTTACTGTTTTGTTGTTTATTAACATTAATTATTCAGCTCAAGTTATGCTCAAGTACAGCCATTTTATGCAAATCACCAGAAAGCCAAGTGTGAGATCCTGTTTTTTAAAAGAAAATGGTGGAACTATGCAATTTGGGCATAAAACTGTAGTGAATTGTAATTAATGGACTCTCTCTACCTTACCAATGGTTGCAGTGATTTCCACACTGATAACATATAACGCTGATGTTATTTTTAAAGCACATTCTGAGCACACAGACCAGATGTGTATTTCTAGTGCTTTGTTTAATTGTGAATGCATTATCTCACTCAAGTATCTTGGAGCAATCAAGATTTAAAAATTAAAGACCCGTTAACAACTGTCAATTGGTCTGTGGGGGAGAAATAAGCAAGTCACTTGTCTTCTCATTGATAGCTGAAGGAATTTACAAATCTGTAAGCATTTGCTTCAAAATATATTTAAAAATCCAAATATCTACAGTCAATTCACATTTTTTTAAAGTTAGATCACCTACAGAACCAAAGTCCTCGATGATCACATTGACAAGTGCATAACTACAATGACATAGTGCATCATTTATACCAACAATTCACATCAATCACTTGCACTACAATACCGTCAGCTATTTAAAGTATAAGTTTAAATGCACCTGCAGGACACAAGCAAGAGACATTTAACTGTTCTTGGGGCAAGATCTGCCACTTTTTCAATGTGGTAGATTTGAGACCGTCACATTTGAACACGCATTGTCACATTTCACCTATTTTTCTTTCTTCTAACTGTCAGAGTCCATAGGCCCTTCAGCCCAATGCGCCCACACCAACCAAGATGCCCAGTCCATGCTAGTCCCACCTCTTCTCGTTTAATCTATGTCCACCCTCTCCCCACAGCTTAGGGCCTCAAGTACTGGCAACATCTTCGTCATGCACTCTTTCCAGTTTAACCATATCCTTCCCACAGCAGGGTGACCAAAACTGAACACAATACTCCAAATGCGGCCACACCAACATCTTGCACAACTGTAACATAGCATCCCAACTTCTGTACTCAATACCCTGACCGATGAAGGCCAATGTACCAAAAGCCGCCTTGATCACCCTATCTACCTGCAACACCACATGATTGAGAATTAACCAGGTTCAATTCAACAGAGATGGAACTGAACCCAATTTCATAGGCACTCATACTTTTATAGCAAGTTGTTAGATTTTTACCTCAATTTTCAATGATTCTCACAAAAAAAAACCAATTTGATAGCAGGATATTTAGCGTTGAATAAATACTTTTCTGCCTGATGTATGGCCTATCTACTGAATTATCTTTCACTTCTATTGGCTCCCTTCACGTCTTAGATAAACAGTACCGAACAACAATTTCACATCTTTCAAAGGTTATACTTACAATGCTAATTTATAATGGCCAAGATCAGAGCAACAGGTAGACATACATATGACAGGAATGAATTTGCATTTGAGTAGTTCTGCTACAATGTGATAGTTGGGTTCTTTTATAGAAAATCATATTGGAAAACAATTGCATCAATACGGAAAGAGGGGTTAGGGGCTAGTGTTTCAGACTCACAATAACGTTTTATCCTGCAGGATTTTCATAATTAAAGGTCTTTTTTATAGCCATGAATTTATTCACGTTTCTGCCAAAAATAAGCTAAAAATTACTGCATTTAGCTAAAAATACCGAAGGCTGTAGGTTACATTATTGAATGGAGCAAGATTGCATCAGTGTCAATAGAAGTGATTGCTTGTCAATTTTAATAACCACATGCAGTGAAACTGAGACTGTGTTCTTAAGAGACTATGGTGTCCGATTACTGCAGAGAGGTTACATGGAAACAGATTTCTTCAGACTGAAACAGACTGTTCTTTCCATCCCGTCAGCTTTTTTTCTGCTTGTCAATTTGCAAGGTAACTTTTAAGTGGTTCTCCAATTCCCCATCTAAATCAAATTATAATCAGTTTGGCACACGTAACACAGTGTTCACTAATACATCAATCATGTTACATCCAATTAGTGTTACGGAAATGCGTGTTATAGCGGAACTACCTGTAGTCCGTGAAATTAATTAAAATTTCAAGATCTAATGCTTAGCCATTCTTTTTTTAATATTGCATCTTATATTCCTTGCAGTATTTGGGAACTGTCAACGGCTTAGAGCATTCTCTTGGTCACAAAGTGCAAGTACTAAAATTCAACACATTCCTAATTACATTCAAGAACAGTCGATGGAATTCGAGGAACTGCCAGTTACATTTCAAAGGTAAATGACCACTGCGGAGCCCCAAATAATTTCAGTTTGTTCACAAATAGCTTGATAACTTATCTCCCTCACACAAAATCAAACTGTGGTAGAGTTAAAGACAGTGCAAGATTCTGGCATTAGATGGTTGCAGAGCACTGAGTTAGGCTTTGATGTGGTACCCAACAATTCATGTGTGTTTTAAAATGCAAATTGCTTGCATTTCATTTGATCAAATCGCTATTCATTACAACTCGTGCTCAACCCTGTCTACTTCAGTAACTCCACACATTAAACACACAGCCCAAACTATCAGAGTAAATCTGTTTACATTCTTTTAAAATCTATTATAAAATAACAGTACCGAAATAATTGAATTGGCAATACCATTGGCCCAGGGAGAAAACCGAATCCACCCCTCGTTTATTAGAATGCCAACAATATCACAGGGTGTGTAATTATGTGAAAATAATCCGATTGCTTGCTGATTTTCAGTCCACAATCTACAAATTGTGCTGAACATCCATGCAAACAAGGGTTCACTTTAATGAAATTATTAAACTCCATAGAGATGGATATCTATTTGACCTAATTGATCTGTACCAAGGACAGTTATCTATCCCATCTTTTTTCCCTAAAAAAGAACAATTTCAGCACAGCCACTAGAAAAATAACTACAGTCTGTGCTTTGCACTTCACAATTCTAAAAATCAAATATTAATATACCCCAGTCATAGAGCACTCTATGTAAGTTATCCTATCCATTCATACATTTAAATACTTGTCACATTGGCCCATGATCTGCATATTTATCATTAGAGTGTTTTTAATTCTTCCTTTGAAATTAATTTCCCTCAATACCCCTTCTTTACAGTGCAGCAAAAGCTTCACAAGGCACTGTTGGCTTTATCGTATTCATCATTACCTATGGGCTTCACGTTCTGTGGCTCATAAGACCCAAAATTCCAATTACCTTTTTTAAAATCGAATAAAAAGGTATAATTTTATCAACATGAAATGCTGCCTTTAATGTTTTTTGGCACTGGCTTTAAGTACCTGCACTCTTCCAAACCACAGAACATAATACCAGAGACTATTAGAATTTTATTTTACGAATAACATTCACAGAATTTCATTGCCATTTTTAATCCGTTCTAATATCCTGTCATTTCTCTTAGTTCCCTACATTTTGACACCATACTCATGATACTAGAGTGTAGAAAAGAAATGGAGATGCCAGTACATACCAAAGATAGACACAAAGTGCTGGTGTAACTCAGCAGGTCAGACAGTATTTTGTTTTTCTCCAGAGATGCTGCCTGTCCCGCTGAGTTACTCCAGCACTTTGTGTGTCTAACCACTGATCAAATATCTCTATTTGAATAACAACCCACTACTAACACCTTCCGACTTTTTCCACCAATCCAATTTTGAATCCAATTGGCTAGCTCACCTAGGATCCTGTGCAATCTACCCTTCCAGACTTGTCTACCATGCAGGACCTTATCAAAGGCTTCACTAAAGTCCATTTACCTAAGCCCGAGAACATAGCCTTTCAATTTTATTCACAGCCTTACCTCCCATCCTCCATAAACATACTGGAAACTTGGAACAAAACCACAATAGTTTGGAAAGTACTCAGCAAAGCAGAGGGTAGCATCTAAGAAGTTATCTTTCAGGTTCAATAATATTCATCAAAATTGGCAGGCATTGACACAAACGGGCACGGCTGGTTATCTGGAATTGTTGAAATCAATGTTATGCCCCATGGGCTGTAAGTTTTCTCAGACCATGAATAATGTACCACTTAAACCTTCCGGCCTATTATGCAATGGTTTAAAAGGGATTTCAATCTAAGCACTGAATTTAAGGGAGTGCAGTAGTGACTTTTCCAATAGATTACACTGGCTGCTTTCTCAAAGCAGTGAGAAGTGTAGATAGAGTCAATGGTGGCGTTTCTTTGCAGTGTTGTGAGGTTGCTGAGTAGAGCAGAGATAGAGATATCTGGAATTGATAGATATCATCAGTGCCCTTGCCAATATCAGGAGTGGGATTCCTATGATAACAGCCCACGTATGGTTCCCCTATTCACCTCCCACACCATTATCCCTGCTACCTTCCTGCAGTTTAGAATCTGGCGTTGGCAAAGTAGCACAAAGGGAATGAGACTTGCAGACTCTGAACTTATACTCAGACTGATGACCGAGAATTGGGAAAAGCTAGGGGTGAATCACTAAAATGGACCTGGAACTTGCTCTTCCCAGAGAAGGATCTACTACTATTCTGAAACCATCACTCTACTCTAAGGTAGACAATCGTAGAGTTGGAGGGAAGGGGGAATCACATTGAGAGAGGAGGTTGCTAAACTGTCTTCGGAAAGAGGAGAAGAACTTCTTCAAAGTAGGCATACCTTGAGGAGATTTTGCAATTCTATTCTTCTAAATCTTTTTCATCTCTTGTAGTTGAGTTTGAACGTATTGTATCTATGTATACAAGATACAAGATACATTTAATTGTCACATGTGCCAGTTGGCACAGTGCAATGTTATCACCATACAGCCATACAATAAAATAAAGAACGCAACACACACACGATAGAGTTCAACGTAAAACATCCCCACACAGCAGAATCAAACGTTTCCCACAGTGAGGGAAGGCACCAAAGTCAGTCATCTTCCTCTGATGTTCACCCGTGATCGGGGCCTCTGGAGCTCTCCGCATTCGCCGCTACGGGCAGCTCGCCGCTCAGGCCCGCTCGCCGAGATGTTGGAACTCCGACGTCGGAATGGGAGGCCAACCTCAGCGGCTTGGACCTCCAAAACGCTTCCTACCAGTGTCCGCGGCTCCCGATGTCCCCAGGCCGCGCCGGGCGGAGATTCACGCAGGCGGCCCTCGGCAAAGGGCCCCAGAACCCCGCGATGTCGGTAAGCGCCGCCCGCGCCTCGAGCTCCGTGTACCACATCCCCGCGATGTTGGTACGCCCAACGTTCCGGAGCTTCAAACGGCGATCCAGGTAGGCATCGCCCGCTCCACAGTGCATCCAGTGCAGCGCCACCGCTGCCGAAGCTCTGGTCCAGTCCCCAGTCTCCGGTACGAAAGGCCGCTCCGATCCAGTGGTAGGCCGCGGGGGGGGGGGGGGGGAACACGCGTCACGGAGAAATAGTCGCATCATCGCCAGGAAGCGACTAGAAAACGGTTTCCCTCTCACCCTACACCACTCCCCCACATAGAAAAACTAAAGAATCCCCAAATCAAAACTGTTAGACAAACTAAAATAAAAAAAGATGGGGAAAAAACGGACAGACTGCAGGCAGAGGAGCCTTCAATGCGGCGCCCCTAGTGGACAAGGCATATCTGGCCTGTTTGTAAAACATGCAAAACAAAGTTTTTCACTGTACTAGGAGAATGTTCGGTCCAAGAGATTTGTGGAGCCAGGGTCACTCAGTACATTCAAGACAGATCAATTTTTAATTTTTTTACAATTAAAATTCAAGTGATGTGGAGTATGTAAATTAACGAGTAAGCAGGAATAAGGTTCTGATAGGCCTACTCCAGCTTCTATTTATGATCCTAACAAACAACAACCAACATTCTAGGGTGGAAAACTGAGCATATACAGTGCATTCAGAAAATATTCAGCCGCCTTCACTTTTGGTTTCGTTACAGCCTTATTTTAAAATGGATTAAATTTTTTTTTTTTAATTATCGATATACACACATTACCCCAGATTGAAGAAGCAAAAGAAGTTTTAGAAGTTTTTGCGAGGTAATTAAAAAGAAATAACTGAAATATCATATAACCATATAACCATATAACAATTACAGCACGGAAACAGGCCCTCTCGGCCCTTCCAGTCTGTGCCGACCATTTGTTTTCCCCTAGTCCCATCTACCTGCACTCAGACCATACCCCTCCATTCCCTTCACGTCCATATACCTATCCACTTAAGAGTAAAATGTTAAAATCGATCCTGCCTCCACCACTTCTGCTGGAAGCTGATTCCACACAGCCACCACCCTCTGAGTAAAGAAGTCCCCCCTCACGTTACCCCGAAACCTCTGTCCCTTAATTCTCATATCATGCCCTCTTGTTTGAATCTTCCCTACCCTCAATGGGAAAAACGTATCCACGTCAACTCTGTCTATCCCTTTCATCATTTTAAAGACCTCAATCAAGTCCCCCCTTAACCTTCTGCGCTCCAAAGAATAAAGACCTAACTTGTTCAACCTTTCTCTGTAACATAGTTGCTGGAACCCTGGCAACATTCTAGTAAATCTCCTCTGTACTCTCTCTATTTTGTTGACATCCTTCCTATAACTAGGCGACCAAAATTGTACACCATACTCCAGAATTGGTCTTACCAATGCCTTGTACAATTTTAACATTACTTCCCTACTCCTATATTCAATGCTCTGATTTATAAAGGCCAGCACACCAAAGGCTTTCTTTACCGCCCTATCTACATGCGATTCTACCTTCAGGGAACCATGCACAGTTATTCCTAGATCCCTCTGTTCCACAGCATTCCTCAATTCCCTACCATTTACCATGTACGTCCTATTTTGATTTGTCCTGCCAAGATGTAGCACTTCACACTTATCAGCATTAAACTCCATCTGCCATCTTTCAGCCCACTTTTCCAAATGGCCCAAATCTCTCTGTAGACTTTGAAAATCTACTTCATTATCCACAACACCACCTATCTTAGTATCATCTGCATACTTATCCAATTTTCCACCCCATCATCCAGATCATTGATGTACATGACAAACAACAGTGGACCCAACACAGATCCCTGAGGCACCCCACTGGTCACCGGCTTCCAACCTGACAAACAGCCATCCACCATTACTCTCTGACATCTCCCATTCAGCCACTGTTGAATCCATTTTGCTACTCCGCCATTAACACCCAAAGATTGAACCTTCTTAACCAACCTTCCATGGGGAACCTTGTCAAAGGCCTTACTGAAATCCATATAGACAACATCCACTGCTTTACCCTCATCAATTTCCCTAGTTACCGCTTCAAAAAATTCAAGGAGGTTTGTCAAACATGACCTTCCAGGCACAAATCCATGTTGACTGTTCCTGATCAGACCCTGTTTATCCAGATGCTTATATATATTATCTCTAAGTATCCTTTCCATTAATTTGCCCACCACTGACGTCAAACTAATAGGTCTATAATTGCTAGGTTTATTCTTTGAACCCTTTTTAAACAATGGAACAACATGCGCAGTACGCCAATCCTCCGGCACTATTCCCGTTTCTAATGACATTTGAAATATTTCTGTCATAGCTCCTGCTATTTCTACACTAACTTCCCTCAATGTCCTAGGGAATATCCTGGCAGGACCTGGAGACTTATCCACTTTTATATTTGTCAAGTGTCAGTACTTCCTCCTCTTTGAATCTCATAGTTTCCATAGCTACTCTACTTTTTCCCCTTAACTCACCGAGTTCAATATCCTTCTCCTTGGTGAATACCGAAGAAAAGAAATTGTTCAATATCTCCCCCATCTCTTTTGGCTCTGCAGATAGCTGTCCATTCTGGTTCTCTAATGGTCCAATTTTATCCCTCGTTATCCTTTTGCTATTAATATAGCTGTAGAAACCCTTTGGGTTTACTTTCACCTTTCTTGCCAAAGCAACCTCATATCTTCTTTTAGCCTTCCTAATTTCTTTCTTAAGATTCTTTTTACATTCTTTATACTCCTCTAGCACCTCATTCACTCCATGCCTCCTATAATTATAGTAGATATCTCTCTTTTTTCGAAACAACTGTCCAATTTCCCTTGAAAACCATGGCTCTTTCCAATTTTTACTATTTCCTTTCAACCTAACAGGGACATAAAGATTCTGTACTCTTACAATTTCCCCTTTAAATGTCCTCCATTTCTCTTCTACATCCTTCCCATGAAACAAAGTGTCCCAATTCACTCCTTTAAAATCCTTACGCATTCCCTCAAAGTTAGCCTTTCTCCAATCAAAAATCTCCACCCTAGCTCCAGTTCTGACTCTCTCCATAATTAAATATCACATTAACATAAGTATGCAGACCCTTTGCTATGACACTCAAAAGTGAACTTGGGGTTCATCCTATTTCCATTGATTATCTTTGAGATGTTTCTACAACTTGAGTACACCAGTGGTAAATTAAATTGATTGGACATGATTTGAAAAGGTACACGCTTGTCGATATAATATCCCACAGTTGACAATGCATGTCAGAGCAAAAACCAAGCCATGAAGACGAAGGAATTTTCCGTAGACCTCTGAGACAGGATTGTGTCGAGGGAGAGATCTGGGGAAGGGGATAAAACAATTTCTGCAGCATTGCAAGTCCCGAAGAGCACAGTGGCCTCCGTCATTCTTAAATGGAAGAACTTTGGAACCACCAAGACTCTTCACAGAGCTGGCCTCCAGCCTAACTGAGCAATCGGGGAAGAAGGGCCTTGGTCAGGGAGGTGACCAAGAACCCAATGGTCACTCTGACAGAGCTCCAAAATTCCTCTGGGGAGATGGGAGAAGCTTCCAGAAGGACAACTATATCTGCAGCACTCCACCAATCAGGCCTTTATGGTAGAGTGGCCAGACAGAAGCTACTCCTCAATAAAAGGCACATGACAGCCTGCTTGGAGTTTGCCAAAAGGCATGAGAAACAAGATTCTCTGGTCTGATGAAATCAAGATTGAACTCTTTGGCCTGAATGCCAAGCGTCCTGTCTGGAGGAAACCAGACACCGCTCATCACCTGGCCAATACCATACCTACGGTGAAGCATGGTTTTGGCAGCATCATGCTGTGGGGATGTTTTTAAACAACGGTTTTCGCTTTTTTATTATGGGGCATTGCATGTAGATTGATGATAAAAAAAAAAGAATTGAGTCCATTTTAGAATAAGGATGTAACGTAATAAAATGTGGAAAAAGTAAAGAGTGGTCTGAATACTTTCTGAATGCACTGTAATTAAGGGGAAAGTATCAAATGCAGTAATGATGATTACAAAGTCTTATTTGAAATGCAGCAGGAAAGCGCAACCGCACTGAGACAACACAGCTGCAGTCTGTTCAGCTACAAGAAACACTCACATCTCAGATTTCATTTCTGGTAGCTGCCGAGTTAATTAAGCTCGGCTGTGTTGGTGGTGCTGATAATTAATCACTATGGTCTACTTTGAGGAAAACAAGTACGTTTCTAAAGTGGCTGAGATTCAAGTTCTAATCAGAATTCAGAAATCACTGCTGGAAGCATGTGAACAGTGGGGGAAAGACAAAATCTACTATACCTGTGATGCCTGTGGGCAATTAAAACAGACGGGCAGTACTCGCGTTCGGAAAACAGTACGCTTCAGGAAAGAATCAATAGTCAGAATTTGGGAGAACACTAACAATGTTTTTTCTTTTTTTTTTTAAATGGCTTCAAGGTGTTTCTGTCCCTCCCTAAATAATAATGTACAATAACATTATTGTACTGAACTTGTTTGTGTGACTGAAAAAAATCAAAACTTTCAGCTGGAATAACACAAACACACACACTTTATTTCCTTACCATCTTCAACCGGTTCCTATAGGTATATACAAATAACCCTTGTTATAAAGGACCATAAGAGGGGAGGAGGGAAATGGTGTCTATTATTGCCAATTGTCCCTTATAACCGAGCTCCAACCACTGTCACATTGTGAGATGAGTTGCTTTCAAATACAAAGTTCTTATTAACACCTAAAACATTTATTTTTGTCACCGCAAGGTAAAAATACTATAGGCAGTTTGTTACATTGTTTAACAGAGTATCAATGCACCAGTGTGGATCCAAGCAATTGCTTGACAATTCCAATAACCTGCCACAGTGCAACTAGCGGCCTGTGTTCTTAAAGAGGCAATGGTGTCTGATTACTTTGGGGGCACTCAGTCTGTTATAACCAAAATCTGTTACAAAGAGGTCAGTAATAATGAGGGTAGACTCTATACATTAATTGTTCATATAAATTAATATATACTAAAACATTAAATAAGATGCCACTGGGCAATCCCAAGAAAAAAAATCATATTTAACAGACTAAATACCCTATTCTTTACTATTTTTTTTACTACATTCTCCTTTATTTCCTTCCCAGCAAGAGTTCATAAATATGACCATTGTAACTACCGCTTATTAACCTACATTTAGAAGTTTGGAAAAGGAACCTGGAATTTGTTTTTCTTTTGAAGGCCTTTCCTCAATAGCACTGCTTGGGCAAGACCACCTTGTCTGTGGTTTGAGGAACCTCCACTACACTCTTCTTGTACACTATGCTATAGTTGTTTGGTTGAATGTCAAAGGGTAAACTCTTAAATAATTAAATAAGAAAAAATTATAATAGGCTTATGGCTGCATCTGAATTCTAAACCAAAATACACATCTTTTAACACAAGAAATTATACATTTAAACTGGAATATGCATGCATCAGGCTAGACTCTAAAGCCAATATATTTTTGCCAAGCAACTTGGTGTTTTGTCTGAACAGTGTGCTGAACTAAACCTCTGGACAAATCACTAATTGAGTTTTGAAATTCAGTACACTAGGAAATTGTTGGATGTACTGCAATCCATTAATCGGCAAAAATCTGTTTCATGGATTATTATTCCTATAAAACTTTCCACACTTTGAAGTATGTAATTAAGATATATCTATTTTACACTTCAATAATGTGATACGCTGCATCACCAGACACAGCAACTGACTTAAAAGCAGAAGCTCCTTAATGCTTGTAGGCGTTTTTGTACAAGGGAGTCAGAAAATAGGTTACTAGTATTTATATATCTTAACTGTTTTAGTTCAGTTTTGTGAAACAGCCTAGAAAAAGTCCTTTCAGCCCACTGAGTCCATGCCGACCATCGACCCATTCATACTAGTTCTGTATTATCCCACTTTCACATCCACTCTCTTCACACTAGGGGCAATTTACAATGCCCAATTAACCTACAGACCCCCACGTCTTTAGGATGTGAGAGGGAACCCAGGCGGTCTCAGGGAGAATGTGCAAACACCACACAGACAACACCCAAGGTCGAGATTGAACCTGCGTCTCTGGCACTGCGAGGCCAGCTGCGCCGCCTCAAACTAATTATGTATTTGCAATTAACAAATGGTCAACATCGAGAAATTATTACATTGGTTAAAGAATACATCTTCCAAAGAGTACAAGAAGCTACTCACCTATCCAACATTCCAAACGAGCACATGGGGTAGTTTTTACCACATCTGGGGGATCTACACCAACATTTAGGCAAAGAACCAAGGCAACACTGACAGTTTTCATCTAAAAAAAACAAAGAGACAATTAATTTGCAAGCTTCCATTGAACCCGTCACTTAATAAATAAATGATTGCAAGATTTTAAAAGTGTTATTTTTTCTTCAATGTGTGGCAGCCATCTTAAAACATTACATTATTCATTTTTTGATTAGCGCTAGATGGGAACTAGTAATACTGAAAGTGTATCTGTGTGGATTTATACTTTTGACTGATCGAAGACCTCACTATGGAATGGAAATAATCACCAACATTATTCACATCAATCACGTTTAAATATTCTTTGGCTTTTAAAAAAAAACTTTTGTCACTGGCAAGCTAACATTTTCTGCCCTTCTCTGATGTGATATTATTAACAATCCAGCATTTTTTTTAAACAACAGACATAAATTTCGTAGAAAACAGAAACGCATTTAACGTTGCAGTTAAACTGGAAAAGGATTCAGTTCCCAAACAAAAGAAAGTTAAATACGAATAGACAAGTTACACTATCCATTTAGTACAAATAACTAATAACATTGAAATTGCTTGTTTTATATCCTGGCATGTGTCGTCACTGGCTTTTGAAATTATAGTTTCCTTGAAACTTTTATCTTACGGGTCACCCTCAACTCATTTCCATAACTATTTTGTTCCCCTCCTCGCCACCACTGTGAATATTGATGTCAAGAAATTACTTTCCACCAATATTCCAACTTAATAACCAGTCATACATGCACAAAAACATGCAAATGTCACCTCCCAAGCTATAACAAAAATTAGGCAACGACAAAAAATCTTGCCCTTAGACACAATACTGATAAAAACCCATCATCTTTTATTGCATTTCGATTTTCAACTCTTTGCAGTTAGTGTAGCAGAGAGCACACAGCCAAGGATTGCAAGATGCATCTAAACACTAACATGTGATAGGATGCCTGGATGTATACTTGGTACAAAATTATTAAGAGACTTTGATGAATAAAAAGTGATCAATCAGACTATTTAATTTCTTAAATCCCCACTCCGAGATCCTTGCAAAAGACTCAGGTGAGAGGGGAGATATTTATGAGCGACCTCGGGGGCAACTTTTTCCACTGAGAGCAAGCCGTATTTGGAATGAGCTGCCAGAGGAAGCTATAGAAACAGATACAATTAAGAATTTTGGGACATTTGGACAGATATATATATATATATAGGAAGAGTTTGGGGGGCTATGAGCTAAATGTAGGCAGACGGGGCTAGCCCAATCTGCCAATATGGTCAAGATAGACCTGTTTCCGTGAGGTATAGCGCTATGACAGCTGTGCTTGCACAACAGATAGAAATAACACTTTGCCAATTACAGAGTATTCTGCTTTTTTTATTATAGCATAGCAGCAATGTTCGCAACCCGAGCATTCACGGAGCATCCCTGGAGACTGCAATTAAACGGAATGCTGGTCCTCCTCATAGGACAGTTAATATTTCAAAACACTGATTTGCCCTCAGCTTTTCCAATAAGGATGCTGGAACAACTCCAAGATGGCCCTCTAGTAAAACATCAGCTCACCATCTTAAGATCCAGGAGTCGTCAAAAAGCTCATCACATTAGTATTGGGTCTGAGGTAGAACTGTACAATTTGTTCCACTCCACTGCTGTTTCTGCACAATAACTTGAATTCTCCTTCAGTAAGTCATCTAATTCCCTTCTTAAAAATATAACAAAATCTGCTTCCAGTACAGAGTCATAAAGCGCAAAAACCAGCCCTTCGGCCCAACATGCCCACACCAACCAATGTGCCTCATCTACACTAGTACCACCTGCCTCCGTTTGGCCCATAATCCTTTAAACCTATCCTATCCATGTACCTATCAAAATGCTTGTTAAATAGAACCTGGCTTAACTACCTCCCCCTGTCTTTATGATCTATTAAACCACCCAGCATTGTGAATACTGTATTAGCTATTTTCTCAACCTACCCTGCTAGTTTCAGTGATATGTTAGGTCTTTATTCTTTGGAGCGCAGAAGGTTTAGGGGGGACTTGAATGAGGCCTTTAAAATGATGAAAGGGATAGACAGAGTTGACATGGATAAGCTTTTCCCATTGAGGGTAGGGAAGATTCAAACAAGAGGGCATGACATGAGAATTAAGGGACAGTTTAGGGGTAACATGAGGGGGAACTTCTTTACTCGGAGAGTGGCGGCTGTGTGGAATGAGCTTCCAGCAGTAGTGGTGTAGGCAGGATCGATTTTAACATTTAAAAGTAAAGTGGATAGGTATATGGACGGGAAGGGAATGGAGGGGTATGGTCTGAGTGCAGGTAGATGGGACTAGGGGAAAATAAATGTTCGGCACGGACTGGAAGGGCCGAGAGGGCCTGTTTCCGTGCTGTAATTGTTATATGGTTATATGTGTTCACCCTTCCAAGGTCAAATTTCCGCTGCACCATTAGAATAGTCTCCTTTATTCCAAGTTGCTTCTCGTCATTTTTCATAGCAAAATACACCATCTCACATTTCTCTGCACTAGAAATCCCCTGCCATGCACCGGCCTATCCCACCAGCCTATCTAACCACTACTGCAATTCATCACTATTCCCTCAGTTCAGAATGATGGTACAGGGATGGCACAGTGACGCAGCGGTAGAGTTGTCGAGACCCGAGTTAGATCCCGACTACGGGTGCTGTCTGTGCAAAGTTTGTACATTCTCCCTGTGACTGCGTGGGTTTTCTCTCGGTGCTCCGGTTTCTTTCCACATTCCAAAGATGTGTAGGTTTGTAGGTTAATTGGATTCTGTAAATTGTCCCGTATATAGGATAGAACTAGTGAATGGGTGATTGCTGGTCGACATGGACTCGGTGGGCCAAAGGACCTGTTCACTCGCTGTATCTCTAAACTAAACAACACTGTCATTTGGTGGCATCTGAAAATCTTGAAATGTTTAGAGAACATTTTTACATTCCAATGCATATTGGCAGCTAGATCTTCTCATAAACGTCCTTCGACCCGTTGATTTTAATGTCCTTTCCTCCGATTCTTTCACAATAAGCTTGGTTCTCGTTGGTATCTGCAACCCAGCCACAATCAACCTTTATTTTCTGCTTTCCCTTCCTCTGTAATTTTTCCATCATCCGGAAGTGGCCACGCTGGCTGGCAGCTGCGGCTCACCTGCAGTCCATCTGTTATTTTCTTTTTTTGTTGTCTTCTAGTGTTTGTTTTAGTAGAATTTTGGTTTATTAGGTTGTGTATGTGGGGTGTATGTGGTGTTTGTTTTATTAGGTTGTGTATGTGGGGTGCAGAGCTGCGGTGCTCCAGCGGCGGCCTGGTTCGGAGCTGCGGTGCTCCAGCGGCAGCGGCGGCCTGGTTCGGAGCTGCGTTGCTCCAGCGGTGGCGGTCTGCTTACAGCTGCGGTACTCCAGCGGCGGCGGCGGCCTGGTTCGGAGCTGCGGTGCTCCAGCGGCAGCCTGGTTCGGAGCTGCGGTGATCCAGTGGCGGCGGCGGCCTGGTTCGGAGCTGCGGTGCTCCAGCGGCAGCGGCGGCCTGGTTCGGAGCTGCGGTGCTCCAGCGGCAGCCTGGTTCGGAGCTGCGGTGATCCAGTGGCGGTGGCGGCCTGGTTCGGAGCTGCGGTGCTCCAGCGGCAGCGGCGGCCTGGTTCGGAGCTGCGGTGCTCCAGCGGCAGCCTGGTTCGGAGCTGCGGTGATCCAGCGGCGGCGGCGGCCTGGTTCGGAGCTGCGGTGCTCCAGCGGCAGCGGTCTGCTTACAGCTGCGGTGCTCCAGCGGCGGCGGCGGCCTGGTTCGGAGCTGCGGTGCTCCAGCGTCGGCCTGGATCGGCTCAGTGCAGAGGGAGAACTAGGAGGGAGGAAGACAGGGACTTAAGACTTTTGCCTTCCACCACAGTGAGGAGGTGCCTGGTGAACTCATTGTGGTGGATGTTGGATATGTGTTTATTGTGTGTTTTGTTTTTATTATATGTATGACTGTATGGTAACAATTTTGTTCAGACCGTAAGGTCTGGATGACAATAAAGGAATCTAATCTAATCTAAGTGCTCTGGATCTATTTGTTCATTTAAAAAAAAAGGCCCCAGGTGAATGTGCCTCAGTGCACTTGAACCATCTCTTCCATAAAAGGCAGCCCATTGTTCTAGTACAGTTATGTCTGATTATTTTTGTGGCTCCAATTTCCCTGACGTTAATTCATTCTCATCCCAGTGAAATTGGTCTTTGTCCAATTTTTCTTGCCTTGGATCCTCTTAATTTGCTCTTTAATTTAAAAAAAATCCACAACTGCCTCAAATGTTAAATAGTCAAACAAACAAATAGAATTATATATGGATAGGTGATGTTTCGGGTCGCAACCCTTCTACAGACCTCTGAAGGGTTCTGACCCGAAACGTCACTTGTCCATGTTCTCCAGGAATGCTGCCTGATCTGTTGAGTCACTGCAGCATTTTGTGACTATCTTTGGTATAAATCAGCATCTGCAGTTCCCTGTTATTACATTACAAATAGAATTACATAGCCTGCCGGCCTATATAAAGAGAACTTTCATCAAAATTAATTTGCACTTTGTTTTTCAACTAAGTTATTTAAGCACCTTCCTTCTCGAATCCAAAAGGCTGCAAAATTATCAGGTCTGCTTTTTAAGTCATTACTCCATCTGCAGCAGGAACCAAAGAAATCAAAATGTTAATTCCCAATATCTATACGCAGGCCAAAACAAATTCAGAATTCAAAGCATCTCTGATCAAAACATTGTTTGCAGCTTGTTTAAACATAAATCAACTGCCGTCGTTCAGAAAGCACTCATCCCAAATAATGAATAGCATGCTCGCTCTTTTAGCATCGCTAACTAGAGAAATTGCTGTTAATCTTACTTATGTCACTTTGATGGTGGTTACAGTGTTTCAAGCAATTTAATACTCCACTTAACCAAGGTCCTGTAAGATCTCTGGCTGTCTTTCTTCCAGCTGCCATAGGGTTGCAACCAAACACAATTATACCCATTGGGATATCAGATCAAGTTCAAGGTCACATTTATTGTCACATGCACCAATTGGTACGGTGAAATTTGAGTTACCATATAGCCATACGAATAAAAAGAACACAACACACAATAGAGTTTAACATAAACATCGCAGTGACTGAGGTTGCATTAGGGCTGCAAGCTACAATGACTGAGGTTGCATTATTTCTGCCGCTATCTGCTGCTGTCGTCCTGCTGAGTTTCACTGTTTGTATCACTCGTTGTCACCTTCTCCACGGCCAACAATGGACCATTGTGGGCTCCTCCTTTCCTTGATCATAGCTTCTGGCTTTGATTTGTCCTTTTGCATACCTTTCATTCATTTTTCAAACCTTTACATATCTCTGATTTCCCTCTCCCCCGACTCTAAAGAAGTGTCTCGACCCAAAACATAATCTCCAGAGATGCTGCCTGACCGCTGAGTTACTCCAGCTTGGTGTCCATCTTTGGTGTAAACCAGTATCTGCAGTTCCTTACTACACAGGAAGGATGTAGTTGCAAGAGGTTCACCAGGATGTTGCCTAGAAGAAGGCTGCAGTTATAAGAAGAAACTGGATAAGCCATGTTTATTCCCACTTAAACATTGGAGGCTGAGGGGTGACCTTATAGAGATATATACAATAATAATAAACATTATAATAGGCATATTTGGAATAGAAAGACATAATTTTTTTCCTCGGGGCAGGAAAGTCTAGAACTAGAGGGTAGACACAAAATGCTTGGGTAACACAGCAGGACAGGCAGCATCTCTGGAGTGATGTTGCCTGTCCGCTGAGTTATTTAGTGGGTGACACGGCCGTCGTTGCAGCGGCCTCTGCAGTCCGCCTGTCTTTTTTTAATCCCGTTGAGTGTAGTTCGTAGTGGTTTGTTAAAAATTGTTTTACCTGTATGCGTGGGGGGCGGTGGGGGGAACTTTAAAATCTCTTCCCTGTACAGGGGGCCCGACCTTTTGCCTGTCGGGTCCCCGTTGTCGTTGGGGCCTAGCACCGTGGAGCGGCCTCCAAACGGAATCGAACTAGGGCTCCAGTTGCGGAGCCTGCGGACCTACCATCATGGAGATGTTCGACATCGGAGCGAGGAGAGCTGTGGTGGCGCGCTGCTGCGGCCCGACTCCGGAGCTTCGGAGGCTCCAGCCGCAGGCCCAGTGGGAGACCGCCTTTCGGAGCTCCCGCAACGTCAACTTCTCCCGCCCGAATTGCAGGTTTGAAAATGACCTGGAGCGGGGCCTTACATCGCCCGGCGCAGCTTTAATGGCCACGGGACTTGCTAGCGCCCGCCGGGGGTTCCAACATCAAGACCTGGAGCGCGGCCTTGCATCGCCCGGCGCAGCCTTAATGGCTTGACATCGGGAGAAGATTGGAGAGCAGGGGAGAGACAAGACTTTGCCTTCCATCATAGTGAGGAGGAGATTCACTGTGATGGATGTTTGTGTAAATTGTGTTGGTGTGTGTCTTGGTTCTTTTCTTGTTGTATGACTGCAGAAACC
Source organism: Okamejei kenojei (assembly GCA_035221665.1). Taxonomy (NCBI): domain Eukaryota; kingdom Metazoa; phylum Chordata; class Chondrichthyes; order Rajiformes; family Rajidae; genus Okamejei; species Okamejei kenojei. The sequence continues at coordinate 47,881,430 of CM069153.1, read as the reverse complement.
AAATTTTGTTTGAACTTCATTTGAAGTTCAAATGACAATAAACGGTATTGTATTGTATTGTATTGTGTCTACCTTCGATTTAAACCAGCATCTGCAGTTCTTTCCTACTATAACTAGAGGTCATAGTTTTGAAGGGTAATTATTTCCACACAAAGTGTGGGGAATATCTGGAATGACCTGACAAGAGTGTATTGGAGGCAGATACGATTACAACATTTAAAAGATTTTGGACAGGTACTTGGAAAGGAAAAACAAAGAAGAATATAGGCCTAACATGGGCAAATGGAGGTGAACATAGATGAGACATGGATGAGGTGGGCCGATATAGCTGGATATTCAGCTGTATATTTCTATGATTCTATGATCAAGCTTTGTAATTAGATATTTATTCTGCTTTACAAAAAAAAAAAAATCGAAGCTATAATAAATCAGTTCTGCATAAATTTCTATCTACCCATGCATCTATCAATAGAATAGTCCTCCAAGTCTCATTATCTCTGATCTAACCTCGACAGACATTTGACAGGGGGCAGGTAATTCTCCATTGATAGATCTGCCACTGTTAACCCGCACAAGTCTACCCAATGGACAGAACAAAGGATAATTTCTGGATGAATTCCATGGTCAAAATAAAAACAGTAAAATGCAATGTGGTTTAAATTCATCAATTAACTGCACGTGGCAATGAAGATGTTTGAATACAAAATGAATCAGAAGTAATTTTATTCAAAGGTGACAAACCCAACTCGTCCTGGCACCAGTGGCAATGCACTTCACGAAAGATCCAATTAGGAAATCCACACATCTGCATTGCAGCCTGGCAATGAATAATTCATAGAAATATGAATTTCTCTACCCACTGAATACATCTGATTTTATATGGGCCAGAAATCGGACCTACACACTCTTGCTTCGTATTAAAGAATGTAAAACTTGTTGCTTTTTTTTTTTTAATTGATTGAAACAATGGTTTCAGAAGCAATTGCAATATTTGCTACCGTACTGGGTTACATAGAGCAGAAAAACAATCATAGCTTTAATCTCCAGTGTGGGAGCAATTGATAAATAGGTAACACGTTTTGTATGCTGAGCTCAGCAAGGATAATGCCGGGCTGCCTTCTTGCATTTGACCACTGCCCAAGTCATCTCAGCTGATAAAGGTCCTGTCCACTTTCCCGAGTTACTCACAAACTCTCCCGAGTTTTCCCCTCGATTCGAACTCGGGTAATGTCGGTAGCGAGTCCGTAGATGTTTTGTAGCGGCTCGTAATGCCAGCCGTAGAAACTCAGGGCATCAGGTAAGTCGGGACCTTTTTTCCAACATGTTGAAAAATGTCCACGAGTTAAAAAAATAGCCCCAAGTTCCTACGAACAGCTATTGCCGTAATTCTCCGAGTTCGAAACAAGTGGAAAACTCAGGTGAGTTCCTGAGTAACTCGGAAAGTGGGGCAGGGCCTTAAGAATCCTGTTCAAGTTCAAGTCCTTCCTTTTGTTCTTCCTCAGTCGGGGGCCTCGAGCCCCCATTGACGGGATGATCTTGAATCACGTAGCCGGCGGCATTCAGGCCCTCGTGTCTGGGCTGGTCGAACCTTCTGCGGGGTTGGAGCTCCCGACAAGCCGCTCCCGTGACTGCGAGCCCTTGATGGTAAGTCCTTAGGCCGATTTGGGAGCGATCCCAGGCAAGGGAACTGCCCCGATGTAAAGTCCGCGCCCCGCGGTGGGGCTCACGACAGTCCGAGGAGGCCTCCAGCTCCAGCGATGGTAGGCCGCAGAGCCTGGAGAATGTAATCCGAAAATTGATCACATCTCCGGGAAGGCAAGAACTTGAAAAAATGTTTCTCCTGATCCCCCCCCCCCTCCTCCTCTCACATAAAACAAACCGAAGTACATTAAAACAAACTTTTAACAAACGCTAAAAAACGAACAGACAGCCGGCAGGGCTGCCATCTCCCCGGCGGTTTTTACATATACTACCTTTCATTCCTTTTCATACCTCTAGTTTCCCTCTCCCCTGACTCTCAATATGAAGAAGAGTCTGCACTTTGTTTGAAATGCTATGAAATTGAATTTGGTGGCCAGCACTCTGCTTGAAATGCTATGAAACTGAATTTGGTGGCCTGCACTTCTGGAATGGAATTTCAAGGAATAGCTGTGAGTGAACTATCAGCCCACCAGTCCCGAGTGACTGAGCTGCCAGCCCACCAGCCCCAAGTGACTGAGCTGCCGTGCACCAAGCCTGAGTCACTGAGCTGCCAGTCCAAGAATCCATTCAGCCCACAATGTCCATACTAGCCCTCTGGAACCCAGTCCCTTCGACCCACAACACCCATACTAGCACTCCAGACCCCCACCCCCCCACACTGGCTACCAATATTGGAATTGGTGGAGAGGTGGAATATTGCGTTGGGGGACCAGCCCTCCCATGTGAACATGGGACCCAACGGGTCCCACTTAGTCTAGTTAGGTTGTAAAGATGTACTGTAACTTATTTTTCCCAGAAATGCCAACATTTATTAAAACACAATAACTTCAAAGTATAAATTTGTTATATCCAAAAGTTGTGTGCATGAGCATCTAACATTACTTCAGAGCTGTCAATGTAAAGGAAAAAAAATTATCCAAGCAGTCAGCAGTTTTTTTAGGGAACACACAAGCATTGCAAACAAATAGAATTGTGACATTTACAATGCTGACTGTGGGCTTCTTACTAGGGGAAGGATAAACTATTTTTTCCAGTTGATTTAACAGAATGCATTAGATTGTGTTAATTTAAATCTGAACCCAATGGCATTCTCCATTCCAATGTCAAATCTCAATGTGCCCATATCAAACCAGCAAAGTGCAAGCTTCTGCAACTTTTAACAGGAAACCAATTTTTTCTCCCGAGTTTACATTACAGGCACAAATGCTACAAAGCACCGATGTAGAAATATGTCAGGTGATTCAACTCTAAAGCCTTTCAACCACCAAAAATCTCAATATGTTTAATGCCAATATTTGCCAGAGTCCAAAGGACCAAAACTCAATTCCAATCATAAAGGAAGAGCCACAATCAAGTCACAGGAGCCACTTATTATATGCTCAATCCCCTGATACAAGTATATTAAATGTGAGGCGTAGATAGGGTAAACAGACAGAAGGCGGAAATGTCAAGGATGCTTTAAAGGTCAGAGCTTTAAAGGTCAGAGGGGCAAAGGGCAGGAAGATGTACTGGGCAAGTCTTTTTTACACACGAGTGGTGGATGCCTGGAAAACACTGCCAAGGGTAGTGATGGAGGCAGATATGATAGTGGTATTTAAGAGGTTTTTAGACAGGCACGTGGACATGCAAGGAACCGAGTGATGTGGATCATCTGCAGGAAGAGGAGATTAGTTTAATAAGGGTGAAAGAGCCAATTCCTATGCCATACTCTTCTGTCTTTTATTACATGCAACAGAATAAAATCTCAGTTATACTCAAGAACAGAGTTATTTGAACATTTTTCCAAGGTTATGACAGTTGTATTTTACTTGCCAGACTTTATACGGGTCTGCTATTTAATGATAGATGTTAATGCCACCCTACCATCTATGCGAGATGATGGATAAAGCACCATCAATCAATGAAGGTAAAGCATTAAGGTGAATAGTATTGGGATTTACACAATCCAGAAATAATTTATTGCACTCAGGACTACTTCTTAATAGATTCATTAATCCTGACTGCAGAAAATACTCAGGGGGAAAAAATGCGCTTCCTTGGACATCAACAGGACACAAAGTGCTGGAGTAACTCAGCGGGTCAGGCAGCATCCCTGGACCACCCTCCCCGTGATGTCAGCTATCCATGTTCTCAGAGCCATGCTGCCTGGCCCGTTGAGTTACTCCAACTTTGAGTCTGTTTGTATAAACCAGAAATTGCCGTTACTGGTTTCCATCAATTCATAAATATGGTGTTTGTTCCACCACTATCATTCTGTGACAATTTAACATGGAAAATTGGTGCAGGAGGCGGCCATTCGGCCCTTCGAGCCATTCATTGTAATCATGGCTGATCGTCCCTTGTCTTCTCTCCATATCCCTTGACTCCACTAGCCCCAAGAGCTCTATCTAACTCTTTCTTAAATCCATCCAGTGACTTGACTCCCACTGCCCTCTGTGGCAGGGAATTCCACAAATTCACAACTCTCTGGGTGAAAAAGTTTTTTCTCACCTCAGTCTTAAATGATCTCCCCTTTATTCTAAGACCGTGGCCCCTGGTTCTGGACTCGCCCAACATTGGGAACATTTTTCCTGCATCTAGCTTGTCCAGTCCTTTTATAATTTTATATGTTTCTATAAGATCCCCCTCATCCTTCTAAACTCCAGTAAATACAAGCCTAGTATTTTCAATCTTTCCTCATATGACAGCCCCGCCATCCCAGGGATCAATCTCATGAACCTACGCTGTACTGCCTCAATCACAAGGATGTCCTTTCTCAAATTAGGAGACCAAAATTGTACACAATACTCTAAATTTTGGAATCAATTTACAATTGATGACAATCTCATATCAGCTGCAACATCAGAACTATGAGAACGTTAGAAGTATGTATCACAGTGAGGACAAAAGACTTAAGTGCCATTGGAAGATCCACAGAAAACTTTTATATTTTCATTCACAACCGACACCTCCAGAAATGTCTTCTAATGGTCCAGTGATTGAGTTGAAGCCAAAACAAGGATTCAAATTTGTTCCTGAAATCAGTTATTGATCTGACATGCACGTAGTCAGCTGTTAGTTCTGCAGAAGAGCTGAAGGATGGAAATATTTGAAGCAGAGCAAAAAAAAAGGGTATATGGTCTAACTGCTGATAGTAACCGTTTTAAACAAGCTTTTGTATATCCACTCAGACTGACTCTACCTTCAAATACATGACAGCATTGACTGTATCAGTTAATCCACATTCCATATACTGACAGTTACAAAGACATATCACAGTATTAGTCCTTGTGTATGCATTACATTTGGTCACACAAACTGTCACACCAGCATCAGATCGACAAATTAGTTGCCTGGACTTAGCAGATAGATTGCATTTTAATAAAAAGGTCAAAAGGTGCCTTATTATAAGCAAGAATCAGCAGTTAAATGACTAGCAAAGAAGAGGAGATAATTGTTTTAGTGATTCACTGATTCTAGGAGAAAACATTATTTACCCCCTCCCCCCCCATTGTAATACATTATTTGCTGCCCCCCCCCCCCGGAGTATGCTGGAGTAACAGCGGGCCAGGCAGCACCTCTGGAAAACACAGATGGCAGGGCTCTCGCTTAACTTTTTTTCCCTGTTGCCAGCCGGGCAACCTCGGCAGCTTTTCAGGTTGCCAAATGACAGTTTAGGTGGTCATTGAAAACGGTTTGCATGACGCGTGCAATATTGTGATCGGACGAAGTGCATAGTTACCAGTCGGATTTATGCTCAATGAAGCATTCACATATTATGTCCAAGAAGGAACTGCAGATGCTGGAAAATCAAAGGTAGACAAAAGTGCTGGAGAAACTCAGCGGGTGCTGCAGCATCTATGGAGTGAAGGAAATAGGCAATGTTTCAAGCCGAAACCCATCAGTCTGAAGAAGGGCTTCGGCACAAAACGTTGCCTATTTTCTTCGCTCCTTAGATGCTGCCGCATCCGCTGAGTTTCTCCAGCACTTTTGTCTACATTCACATATTATTTCTGCTTCAAATAACTCACAAACTAAACATATTCACCAATCAAGACATGATATATACCACAATGACATGCAGCAAAAATTATAATACAATATCTCAACTCTTTTTGCACATTGCAATTAATGCAATTTCTATTAGTTCTTTCCACTTCCAAACAAAAATGTGGTTGGATTATTCAGCATATGATCAACCCGTGTCAATAAATCCTGGACCATGGTAACGTATATGCTTAACCATGGACACTACAGATTGATGCAAGCATGTTTTCTGTGAAGGACCGAAAATTACCATGACATGGCCATAGCATGGGTCGTTATTGTTATTGGCAGAATTGACAGAAACACTCTGGCTTCCCACATAATTTATCCACAACAAAATATACAGGTTGCAAGGACATTTCTAAAGACATTTTATGCTAATAACTGTTAAAACCGACTGTACCCATCTGACAGGTTAAACATTACACTAACTGACAAGAGATGGTCAAAGGACATAACTGCAGCAAATGTTCTTTTGGTAATATGTTTAAAGGTGTCAAAACAAATAATAACATTGGGAATTAAAACACATTTGATTACATCCCATTATCAAACATAATCAATGTTCGCTCTGAAGACCATGAAGCACAATAGGGTCAGGGGGTGTGTGAATCAGTGCGGGGTGGATAGATGGTGGGAGGGGTTGAGAAGACAATGGGTGTGGAATGGATGGATTGAGGCAGGTGGAGGGGCAGAGGAGGTGGGGAGGAAGGAAGGTCAGCGCTCCTCGGACAACATCGCCCCGCAGCCTTGGCCGGCCCTGTCTAACGCCAAAGGGGGAGGCGGTTGGGATCTCCTCGCCACCGCCTCCCCTCCTCCGCCAGCCGACAGGTAGGTGCGGGGCCGAGCGGTGCAGCTCAAATATCCTATAGCTAAAGGATCCTTAGTGCAGCTGCTTCCCTCACTCCCTCTCCCTCTCCCGGCCTTGGCGTGCGAGGGGGGTTGTTTTAAAGTGCAAGCAGCGGCCGTTATCAGGGCGATAGCGACCGCTGCTTGTACATCCACAAAAGGCGCTTCCAAAGTAACCCGTCTCGCATGCCGGGAGGAAGGGGGGAGGGAGCGAGGGAGAGGGAGGTCTCCTTCTGCCGGGCGGGGTGCGGGAGGAGGTGGAGGAGGGGATGGAGCCGCTGTTGGAGCAGCTGTCGCGGCCGCTGTTCGGGGCCCGTCATTCGCTCCGACCCTTCGTCACCCCGCTCCTAGTATCTTTGCCCCGCAATCAAAGATACTAGAGGAATACAGCCGCCGCTGTCGACACGAGACATCAGTTCGTATTCGCCAGAGATGCTGCCTGACCCGCAGAGTTACTCCAGTTTTTTGCGTCTCCCGGTATAAACCAGTATTTGGGTGCTAAGCCGGGCAAAATGAGTCGGCGTTTAGGTTGCCCAGCGGCACTTTCTGTGGTCAATGGCACCCGGGCAACGGCTAATTTCGAGCCCTGAGATGGGTCAGGACACTTCTTTAGTCCGTTGTGTATCAGCCCCAATTCTACCCTTTTCCAAAGGAAAAAAACCTGATCAGATTAGTCACGACAAATTCATTGCCACAAGCGCCAGTACAGTGAGGTACAAGTACAATAAAAACATCTTGCTTGTAGCCGCATCACAGGCACATACACACAGAAACAGGCCCTTTGGCCCACCGGGTCCACACTGACCAGAGATCCCCGCACATGTCCTACACACACTTGGGACAATTTACACTTATACCAAGCCAATTAACCTACAAACCTATACGTCATTGGAGTGTGGGAGGAAACCGAAGATCTCAGAGAAAACCCACGGGGTGACGGGAACAATGCACAAACTCCGTACAGACAGCACCCGTAGTCGGGATCAAACCCGGGTCCCCTGGTGCTGCAAGCGCTCTAAGTCAGCAACTCTACCACTGTGCCACCGTGCTGCCCTCAATAACACCCTAATTTCCTTTGACATTGTCTTGATGTGAGCGCAAGTAACAAAGACAATCCCAAATATGTCAGGGACACGTAGTCTACATACCTCAGTGCTTGCATCCTAAAACAATGAACATAAGGAATGCTGCAGCACTTGATTCTGAAGCTCAGGGTTGCTCTGGCATAGAGAATAACATGATTTATAAAATGCCTTTGCAGTTGATTAAGACTCAACCTTAACTATTTGCCAATCCCTGCTTTATTTCATCCCAGACAACTGCTTGGAAGCAGAATCGCATGGCAATCCCTCGTGATTTCCCTCACTTTGAGAAATCCGGCCATTCAGCGGTGCTGCTTTTTCCTGTATACAGGCAGCAACTGAAGAGTACACTCCCAGAAGTGAGGTCTGCACAGAGCTGGTCTGAGGAGGCAGAGGAACAACTACAGGATTGCTTGGAGTCTGTAGACTGGGCAATGATCGTGGACTCAGCAACGGACCCGAATGAATTCACCACAGTGGTTACAGACTGCATAAGGAAATGTGTGGAGGACTGTGTTCCGAGTGTTTCCTAACCAGAAGCCTTGGATGAACCATGAGATACGCATTCTGCTTAAGACCAGATCCCAGGCATTCAGGTCTGGTGACGTAGAGGTCTATAAGATGTCCAGATACGACCTTGACAAGGCCATCAAAAAGACTTCTGCTCTAATCTGGAGGATGATGCTGATGTTCGGCAACTGTGGCAGGGCTTGAATGTCATCACCTCCTACAAGGTGAAATCAGGTGTATTGAAGTGAGATCAACCGATTGACCAAATGGTGCCAGCACAACAACCTGGCTCTCAACATCAGTAAAACCAAGGAACTGATTGTGGACTTTGGAAAGGGAAGGATGAGGACCCACAATCCTGTTTATATCAATGGGACGATGGTGGAGAGGGTCAACTTCAAATTCCTGGGCCTGCATATTCCCAAAGATCTTTCCTGGACCCAGCACACTGATGCAATTATAAAGAAGGCACATCAGCGCCTCTACTTCCTGAGAAGATTACGGAGATTCGGTATGTCAAAGGATTCTCGTGAACGTCTACAGGTGCACAGTAGAGAACATTCTGACTGGTTGCATTGTGGTCTGGTTCAGCAACTTGAACGTCCTAGAGCGGAAAAGACTGCAAAAAGTTGTGACCACTGCCCAGTCCATCTCCGTCTCTGAAAGGGATCTATCAAAATCGCTGCCTCAAAAAGGCAGTCAACATCATCAACGACCCACACCATCCTGGCCACACACTCATCTCACCATTGCCATCGGGGAAAAGGTACAGGAGCCTGAAAACTGTCACATCCAGGTTCAGGAACAGCTTCTTCCCTGCAGCCATCAGGCTATTAAACATGACAACAAATAAGCTCTGAAATACAACAGACTATTATTATTACTGCATTATATTTGTTTATTTATTATGTGTGCATGTGTATATATATATATACACACACACACACACACACACACACACACACTGAACCTTTTCCCCTTTTATGTCCTATGTTTACATATTCTGTTGTGCTGCAGCAAGTAAGCATTGCATTGTCCTATCTGGGACATGTGACAATAAAACACTCTTGACTCTTGATATGGAACAGAGGAATTTACACTTGCATACAGAAAGTCACAATACCTTAATATGCATCTTTCAACATACTTTGATTCAAAAGAGAAACAACAAGTTGGAGTAACTTAGTGGGTCAGGCAGCATCTCTGGAGAACAGGGATAAGTGATGTTTCGGGTCATGACTCTTCTTCTGACATTGATTCCTACCCAAATTGCCCTTTTCCCTGGTGCTTTACCCTGCAAGCACGAGATATACCGTGCCCTCCAAAATGTTTGGGACAAAGACCCACAATTTATTTATTTGCCTCTGTACTCCACACTTTGGGATTTGTATAGAAAAAAAAACATGTGTTAAAGTGCAGTGTCAAATTTTAACAAAGGCCATTTTTATACATTTTGGTATCGCCATGCAGAAATTACAGCAGTGTTTTTCTGCTGTTAGTCCCCCCCCCCCCATTTCAGGACACCATAATGTTTGGGACACAGCAATGTCATGTAAATGAAAGTAGTCATGTTTAGTATTTTGGTGCATATCCTTTGCATGCAGTAACTGCTGGAAGTCTGTGATTCATGGACATCACCAGTTGCTGGATGTCTTCTCTGGTGATGCTCTGCCAGGCCTGTATTGTAGCCATCTTTAGCTTCTGCTTGTTTTGAAGGCTAGTCCCATTGTTTTCTCTTCAGCATATAAAAGGCATGCTCAATTGAGACCTAATATCCGATCGGGTGAATTTACCATTTTTTAGCTTTGAAAAACTCCTTTGTGGCTTTAGCAGTATGTTTGGGACCATTGTCTTGCAGTAGAAATGAACCACCGGCCAATGAGTTTTGAGGCATTTGTTTGACCTTGAGCAGATAGGCTATGTCTATACACTTCAGAATTAATTATACTACTACTACTATCAGCTGTTGTATCATCAATGAAGATAAGTGAGCCAGTACCTTCAAAGCCATACATGCCCAGGCCATAACACCCCCTCCACTGTGTTTCGCAGATGAGGTGGTACGCTTTGGATCTTGGGCAGTTTCTTCTCTCCTCCATACTTTGCTCTTACCATCACATTGATATGTTAATCTTCGTCTCATCTGTCCACAAGACCTTTTTCCAGAACTGTGGTTGCTCTTTTAAGTACATCCGGAAGTGGCGGCGCTGCCCAAGCAGCTGCTGCTCGCCTGCAGTCCGACTGCCTTTCCTTTTTTTGCTTTCTGTTTGCCTTGTTAGATGTATGTTTTACTCTATTTTTAGCTGTGTATATGCGGGGGGTGGGGGAAACTTTTTTTAAATTTCTTCCTTCAATGGGGAGGCTACCTTTTCCTTGTCGTATCTCCGTCTCCGTCTGCGCTGAGGCCTAAGATCATGGAGCTGGCAGCCTCCAACTGGAAACGACCTTGGGGGCCCCGGTGGCAGAGACTGTGGACTCACCATCACGGAGCTGGCTGACTTCGGAGGCTGTGGTGACGCTGTGGCTGCGACCTGACTTCGGAGGTTTTGGCCGCGGGCCCCGTGGATGGTAACATCGGGAGCTCGCAGGTCCCTGGTTGGTGACCGATTTTCAGGAGCTCGACTTTCGGGAGCTCCCGCAGCGGCAGCTGCGTCCGCCCCGAGTCACGCAGTTTGAATCGGTCCGTTCGCGGAGCTTAAAATCGGTCATGGGATTTACCATCGCCCGGCGGGGACTTCAACATCGAGAGCCTCGATCACCTCGACGCAGCGGGAGAACAAGCAAGGTAGAGATAAGACTTTTTGCCTTCCATCACAGTGAGGTGTCCGGAGATTCACTGTGATGGATGTTTGTGTTAAATTGTGTTAATTGTGTGTTTTGTGGCTTTTTTCTGTCTTGACTGCATGATACCAAATTTCATTCAAACTTGTTTGAATGACAATAAAGGAAATTCAATTAAATTCTTGGCAAACTGTAACCTGGCCATCCTATTTTTACAGCTAACCAGTGGTTTGCATCTTGCAATGTAGCCTTTGTATTTATTTGATATTTTATATAACGTTGGTCCTCATGTTGATAAACAGCAATAAAAGTTTCCAAAGGTGATGGAAATACTGGAGGAAAGACTCGGTGCTGAGAGCTCTCTTATACCTGCATTAAGGAGGCAATTAAACACACCTGAGCAATTACACACACCTGTGAAGCCATGCGTCCCAAACATTATGGTGCCCTGAAATGTAGGGGGGAGGGGGGGGGGAAACTATGTATAAATACAGCTGTAATTTCTACATGGTGAAACCAAAATGTATAAAAATGGCCTTTAAAAAAATCTGACAATGTGCACTTCAACCACATGTGATTTTTTCTATTACAAACCTTAAATTGTGGAGTACAGAGGCAAATAAATAAATGATGGGTCATTGTCCCAAACATCATAGACATAGAAAATAGGTGCAGGAGTAGGCCATTCGGCCCTTCGAGTCTGCACCGCCATTCAATATGATCAGTGCTGATCATCCAACTCGGTATCCTGTACCTGCCTTCTCTCCATACCCCCTGATCCCTTTAGCCACAAGGGCCACATCTAACTCCTTCTTAAATATAGCCAATGAATTGGCCTCAACGACCTTCTGTGGCAGAGAATTCCAGAGACTCACCACTCTCTGTGTGAAAAATGTTTTCCTCATCTCGGTCCTAAAGGAATTCCCCCTTATCCTTAGACTGTGACCCCTTGTTCTGGACCTCCCCAACATCGGGAACAATCTTCCTGCATCTAGCCTATCCAACCCCTTAAGAATTTTGTACGTTTCTATAAGATCCCCCTCAGTCTTCTAAATTCTAGCGAGTACAAGCCAAGTCTATCCAGTCGTTCCTCGTATGAAAGTCCTGACATCCCAGGAATCAGTCTGGTGAACCTTCTCTGTACCCCCTCCATGGCAAGAATGTATTTTCTCAGATTTGGAGACCAAAACTGTACGCAATACACCAGGTGTGGTTTCACCAAAAGCCTGTACAACTGCAGTAGAACCTCCCTGCTCCTATACTCAAATCCTTTCGCTATGAATGCTAACATACCATTTGCTTTCTTCACTGCCTGCTGCACCTGCATGCCTACTTTCAATGATTGGTGTACCATGACACCCAGGTCTCGTTGCATCTCCTTTTCCTAATTTGCCACCATTCAGATGTCTACCCTCCTGTTTTTGCCACCAAAATGGATTACCTCACATTTATCCACATTATACTGTATCTGCCATGCATTTGCCCACTCACCCAGCCTATCCAAGTCACCTTGCAGTCCCCTAGCATCCTCCTCACACCTAACACTACCCCCCAGCTTAATGTAATCCACAAACTTGGAGATTTTGCATTCAATTCCCTCATCCAATTCATTAATATATATTATAAATAGCTGGGGTCCCAGCACTGAGCCTTGCGGTACCCCACTAGTCACTGCCTGCCATTTTGAAAAGGACCCGTTTACTCCTACCCTTTGCTTCCTGTCTGCCAGCCAGTTCTCTATCCACATCAATACTGAACCCCCAATACCGTGTGCTTTAAGTTTGTATACTAATCTCTTGCGTGGGACCTTGTCGAAAGCCTTCTGAAAGTCTAGATATAACACATCCACTGGTTCTCCCTTATCCACTCTGCTAGTTACATCCTCAAAAAATTCTATAAGATTCGTCGGACATGATTTACCTTTCGTAAATCCATGCTGACTTTGTCTAATGATTTCACCACTTTCCAAATGTACTGCTATCCCATCTTTAATAACTGACTCTAACAGTTTCCCCACTACCGATGTTAGACTAACTGGTCTGTAATTCCCCGTTTTCTCTCTCCCTCCTTTTTTAAAAAGTGGGGTTACATTAGCTACCCTCCAATCCTCAGGAACTACTCCAGAATCAAAGGAGTTTTGAAACATTATCACTAATGCATCCACTATTTCTGTGGCTACTTTCTTGAGTACTCTGGGATGCATACTATCTGGCCCTGAGGATTTATCGGCCTTTAATCCATTCAATTTACCCAACACCACTTCCCGGCTAACCTGGATTTCACTCAGTTCCTCCACCTTATTTGACCCTCGGTCCACTGCTATTTCCAGCAGATTATTTATGTCTTCCTTAGTGAAGACAGAGCCAAAGCAGTTATTCAATTGGTCTGCCATGTCCTTGTTCCCCATGTTCAATTCACCTGTTTCTGACTGCAAGGGACCTACATTTGTTTTAACTAATCTCTTTCTCTTCACATATCTATAAAAACTTTTGCAGTCAGTTTTTATGTCCCCTGCCAGTTTTCTTTCATAATCTATTTTCCCTTTCCTAATTAAGCCCTTTGTCCTCCTCTGCTGGACTCTGAATTTCTCCCAGTCCCAGTAGGCTGTTTTTTCTGGCTAATTTGTATGCTTCATCTTTTGTTTTTATACTATCCCTGATTTTCCTTGTTATCCATGGACTACCTGCCCGATTTATTGTTTTGCCAAACTGGGATGAACAATTGTTGTAGTTCATCCATGCAGTCTTTAAATACCTTCCATTGCACATCCACTGTCAACCCTTTAAGAATCACTTGCCAGTCTATCTTGGCCAATTCACGTCTCATACCTTCAAAGTTACCTTTGTTTAAGTTCAGAACCCTTGTTTCTGACTTAATTATGTCACTCTCCATCCTAATGAAGAACTCAACCATATTATGGTCACTCTTGCCCAAGGGGCCACACACAACAAGACTGTTAACTAACCCTTCCTCATTACTCAATACCCAGTCTAGAATAGCCTGCTCTCTCGTTGGTTCCTCCACATGTTGGTTTAGAAAACTATCCCGCATACATTCCAAGAAATCCTCTTCCTCAGCACCCCTGCCCATTTGATTCACCGAGTCTATATGTAGATTGAAGTCACCCTTATAACTGTTTTACCCTTGTTGCATGCATCTCTAATTTCCTGTTTGATGCCATCCCCAACTCCACTACTACTGTTAGGTGGCCTGTACACAACCCCCACTAGCATTTTCTGCCCCTTAGAGTTTCGCAGCTCTACCCATATCGATTCCACATCCTCCAAGCGAATATCGTTTCTTTCTATTGCATTAATCTCCTCTCTCACCAGCAACGCTACCCCACCTCCCTTTCCTTTCTGTCTATCCCTCCTGAATATTGAATATCCCTGGATGTTCAGCTCCCAGCCTTGGTCGCCCTGGAGCCATGTCTCCGTGATCCCAACTATAGCATAGTCATTAATAGCTATCTGCACATTCAACTCGTCCACCTTATTGCAAATGCTCCTTGCATTGAGACACAAAGCCTTCAGGCTTGTTTTTACAACACTCTTACTCCTTATACAATTATGTTGACAAGTGGCCCTTTTGATTTTTGCCCTGGAAACCCACCACCTCTTATTCTCTGTTTATTATTTTTTTCTTCTTCCCCCCCCCCCCTACATGTTGGGTCTGAGTGCTTCCCTTCTCTGCCTCCTGCCTCAGAACCTGTCTACTGGCTTTCTCTATTTGAGTCCCTCCCCCCCCAACCGTTCTAGTTAAAAGTCCCCCCGGTAGCCTTTGCAAATTTCCCTGCCAGGATACTGGTCCCCCTCGGATTCAAGTGCAACCCATCCTTTTTATACAGGTCACTCCTTCCCCAAAAGAGGTTCCATTGATACAGAAACTTGAATCCCTGCCCTCTGCACCAGTCCTTCAGCCAGGCATTTATTCTCCACCTTGCTCCATTCCTACTCTCACTGTCGCGTGGCACAGTAATCCTGAGATTGTTATGTTTGCGGTTCTTTTCCTTAACTCCCTTCCTAACTCCCTAAATTCTCCTTTCAGGATCTCTTCTCTTTTTTTACCTATGTCATTGGTACCAATATGTACCACGACCTCAGGCTCCTCTCCCTCCCTTTTCAGGATATCTTGGACACATTCAGACACATCCCGGACCCTGGCACCAGGGAGGCAAACTGCCATCCGGGTCTCCGGACTGCATCCACAGAATCGCCAATCTGACTCATAGAGGGCACTGTAACACCTGCTCCCTTACATCCACCCAGGGACTCCAGCAGTCCTTCCAGGTGAGACAGAGGTTCACGTGCACCTCCTCTAACCTCTTCAACTGCATTCGGTGTTCCTGATGTGGCTTCTTTTACATTGGTGACACCAAGCATAGACTCAGTTATCGTTTCACCGAGCATCCTGCGCCTCCTCCATCACCAGAGTGAGGCCACATGCAAACAGGAGGAACTGCACCTCATATTCCAATAACAAGAAACTGGGGATCCTTGTTTATACCAATCTCATATTTTGCTTACGTCCTAGCTTAGTGAAAATGGTTATCCTTGACTGTGACATCCCTCTCCTCGCCAGTCCACCTTTGTGCCCTGGGGGTGCCTCCCACAGCCCACCTAGAGGGCATGGTGGGCCAGACCCTTTTCCCTGTTGTACCAGCCTTGCAACTCACCCGTCACCTCCATCATCATCATCGTCGGCTTCTTTGTCCCGGTCCCTCTGGTCTTCGGGGACGAACAGATACCGGCTCAGCGACTTCCTGCCTCATCCCCCCCCCCCCCCCCCACCAGGTTTGCCGTTTGGCCGCGGGGAAAGAGCACCAAGATCACTTCCCAATATCAAAATCAAATCATTCTCACAAGACCCTCACTGTGCCACGTCAAAACAAATTGCTCTTCACCAGATCCACACGACTCAAATTGCAAAACCAAACAATGCAGTTTTCAATGTACTGTATATGCAACCTTCACATTGCATTCAATTCCATGCTCTGTGTACAACATAACTTGTGATGCACCCCAATATTTTCTGGAGAAATTGTAAAAATCACTGGAGTCGTGCCCAATTTCCTTAAGAGAGGAGAACCAAGGAATTGCAGATGCTGGTTTACAAAGAGTAAACAAAGTGCTGGAATAACTCCGTAGGTTAGACGGCATCTCTGGAGAACATGGCAAGGTGATGTTTCAGGTCAGGGTCCTTCGTCAGGCTGTTTCCAATTTTGTTAGCCTTCTGAGCAAGTAGTGGCATTGATGTGCTTTCTTCCATAGCTATGTGGATGTGGTAAATTGTTAGTGGTATTTATGCCGGGGAACTTGAAGCTCTAGACCATCTCCATTTCAGCACCATGGATGCAGGCTGGGCCATGTCCTCCACCATGCTTCTTCACTCAATGAACAGCTTCATTATTTTTACTGACCTTGAGGGAGAGGAAGTTGTCTTGACACCATGTTACTAAGCACTACCTCCTCCCTGTGCACCATCTCATCATTGTTAATGATACAGTGCATTGTAGTGACAGCATCTACAAACATGTAAATGTAGTTAAAGCAGAATTTGGCTGCACAGTTGTGAGTATATAGCGAGTATAGCACAGGGCTGAGTACACAAATGGTGTTGAGAATTACTGTGGAGGATGTTTTGTCACCTATCTTTACTGATTGCGGTCTATGTTTCAAGATATCAAGGATCCTGTTGCAGAGGGGAGAGCC
This sequence comes from Okamejei kenojei, assembly GCA_035221665.1. Classification (NCBI taxonomy): domain Eukaryota; kingdom Metazoa; phylum Chordata; class Chondrichthyes; order Rajiformes; family Rajidae; genus Okamejei; species Okamejei kenojei. The sequence continues at coordinate 47,864,770 of CM069153.1, read as the reverse complement.
GAGTCCTAGGTCCAGGAGTTTGGGAATGAGTTTGGCGCACTATTTGTATTTGACTACAAACTGCTAGAAATTGCAAATAAAATTTGAAATTCTGACAATATGTAGAGTTAGCTCTGTTTAAGAATCATAAGCAATGTTAATACTTCTCCCTTGTCAGATTTCTACAACTTAATGAAGCTTGAATAGTGGTAACTAGACACAATATCCTGGAGTAACTCAGCGGATCAGCATCGCTGGAGTGAAAGAATAGGTGACGTTTCGGGTCTCTCCAGAAATGCTGTCTGACCCGCTGAGTTACTCCAGCTTTTTGCATCTATCTTCGGTTTAAACTAGCATCTGCAGTTCCTTCTTACACAAATGGTGGTAAATCATTCTCTAAATAACATTTCACACTTAACAATAAAAAATATAACTATATCAAATTATTGTATATTTTGGACAATCTATTCTCCACCGAGAGATACAGCATGGAAAAGGGTATTTCAGCCCATTGTTTCCTCAACAATCATCTAGCACCTATTTACACAAAATCAATATTGAGTTACCCCACTTCGGAAACTATTCAAAAAGAGTACTTGATTCACATTTAATCATTAGTAGACAGGAACTTTCTTAGAAGTTATAATCTTCCAAGTATATCATTCTGATAAAGACAGCAATGCCCCATTTATAGAAACATGAAAAATAGGTGCAGGAGTAGGCCAGAAGAGAAACTCGAAATAATGGAGTAACTCAGTGGGACAGGCAGCATCCTTCGAGAGAAGTATTGGATGACGTTTCAGGTGGAGACACTTCTTCAATTTTGTTTTAAATGTGTACCTGTGTATAATAGTGTATTGTAAGAGCTGAACAAAATTTGGGGTCGATCGGCCAGCCCCAAATTCTGTCAGGACAGGGTGAGTGAGTGTGGCTGCTACCTCCAACAGGTCAGGTGGGCCGCAGCCATCTCCTCTGCCCACAGGATCAAATGGGAACGAATCAATGTTGGAATGCAACCGAACTCACTCACTCTGTCCTGAGAGTTTGGGGTTGGCTAACCGACCCCAAACTTTGTGAGTGCAGCATAAAACTTCCCAAGCCTATCCGCATGTGTTCAGCTTTTTGCGGCCGAACATAAAACACAGGTACACATTTGAAACAACACTGAAGAAGAGGTCTCGACCCGAAACGTCACCCATTCCTTCTCCCCGGAGATGCTGCTGCTGCCGCCGCCGCCGCCTGTCCCGTTAGTCACTCCAGCATTGGTGTGTCCATCTTCGAATCAATGTCGGAATTTTACCCGGTCTTTCATGCGCCAGCTCTGCGTGACCGCCTTGGAGCCCTCGATTTTCTCCGAGTGCCGCTTCTTGGTGAAAGCCACGAGCAGGTTCCAGTCGGTCATGTCGCCCTGGTCTTCCTCCAGCAGTTCCTCCAGCAGGCTGGCGCCGGCCATGCTGCTGCTGGGGGGGAGAGGAGGAGGAGGAGGAGGGACCGCTCCGGGTGGAGACGGGGCGGGGGGAAACCTCTTGATTTCAGCCGCCAAAGGCAAGGTTAAGGGCAGCCCGCGCTCCCCGGCTCCCGGCCGCTCATCGCACCCTGACGGAGGACGCCATCTTGAGCCGGACCAACAGCCACCGCGACCCGAGGGCAGCGCGCAGGCGCGGGCCGGGCCCGCCTCGCCTCGCCTGTGGCGCCGGCGCCAGAACTCACCCGAGTTAAACCCGGCCGGCCCGGCCCGGCCCGGCCCGGCCCGGGCTCGAGGCAAGGATCACACGCCGGCCCGGCCCGGCCCGGCCCGGCCCGGGCTCGAGGCAAGGATCACACGCCGGCCCGGCCCGGCCCGGGCTCGAGGCAAGGATCACACGCCGGCCCGGCCCGGCCCGGGCTCGAGGCAAGGATCACACGCCGGCCCGGCCCGGCCCGGGCTCGAGGCAAGGATCACACGCCGGGCCGGGTCGGGTCGGGCCGGCTCCCTGCTTCACACTGACAGCCAGAGGAGAGGTATGACAACGGTTCAGAACAAGTCACCCCGACAACCTTGACATCCAGGCCTTGAATGCACTTCAATCGCCCTTCTCTTACCAGTCACATATCTATAATACTATAATATATAAAATACAGCCAGAGAAATACTGATGAATGTGCCAGAATTTCACCAGATGTTTTTTTCTCGTTAATATTATTATTTACAAGTTGTACCTTAGATAATATGCAATGCTTCTAATAATAATACATTTTTTTTTAAATAAAAAAAATGTTATTATTTACAGAGTACTCTATTTTTTCTGTTGTGCTACATGGAAAAGACATTACAGTACTACAGACATATTCTGTTGTGCTGCTGCATGTTTATGAATGTCGTTTTTCTATCTGGGACGTATGACAATAAAACACTCACAGACCACAGTCTGTTCGTATTGGTGGTAATGTGTCAGACTCGATAACAATCAGCACGGGAGCACCTCAAGGCTGCGTGCTCAGCTCCCTGCTGTACTCTATACTCATGACTGCGTAGCCGGTCACAGTGCGAACGCCGTCATCAAGGTCGTGGGGATGAGTCAGAGTATAGAAGAGAGATCGAGCGACTGTCTATATGGTGCCAGCACAATAACCTGGCCCTCAGCAACCAGCAAAACCAAGGAACTGATTGTGGACTTTGGAAGGAGTAGGATGGGGACCCACAGCCTTGTTTATTTCAACGGGTCGATGGATGGAAAGGTCAAGAGCTTCAAATTACTGGTTGTGCACATCTCTGAAGATCTTTCCTGGTCTGAGAACAATGATGCAATTATTAAGAAAACTCATCAGCGCCTCTACTTCCTGAGAAGATTACGGAGAGTCGGTCTGTCAAGGAGGACTCTCTAACTTCTACAAGTGCACAGTAGAGAGCATGCTGACCGGTTGCATCGTGGCTTGCTTCAGCAACTTGAGCGCCCTGGAGAGGAAAAGACTACAAAAAGTAGTAAACACTGCCCAGTCCATCATCGGCTCTGACCTCCCTTCCATCGAGGGGATCTATCGCAAGTCGCTGCCTCAAAAAGGCTGGCAGCATCATCAAGGACCCACACCACCCTGGCCACACACTCATCTCCCTGCTACCTTCAGGCAGAAGGTACAGGAGCCTGAGGACTGCAACGACCAGGTTCAGGAATAGCTACTTCCCCACAGCCATCAGGCTATTAAACTTGGCTCGGTCAAAACTCTGAACATTAATACCCCTTTATCTGTTATTTGTACTTTATCAATTTATTTATTCACGTGTGTATTTACGTATATAATGGTATGTGGACACACTGATCTGTTTTGTAGTCAATGCCTACTATGTTCTGTTGTGCTAAGCAAAGAAATAATTTCATTGTCTAGTCAGGGATACATGACAATAAACACTTTTGACTTGACTTTGACTTTGACTCTTGAATGTCGTGTCTTAAGCACATGTACACATGCTTTATATGAGGTCAATGAAGGTTAGGTGTTGCATCTGACAGAGAACTAATAAAATAAGGAGCATCTTGCGTTTTTGCATCACCCCTCCACAACTGGCAACCTGAACCAATAAAAGGACCCAGGGTGTTGGAGTTTGTTTGAAATGTATTTTTTTTCCAGCATCTTGTCAATAACTAGCACCCATTACAGTATAGAAACAAGGAATTGCAGGTAGACACAAAATGCTGGGTTAACTCAGCTGGTCAGACAACATCTCTCGAGAAAAGGAATTGCTGATGTTTCGGGTCAAAACCTTTCTTCAGATTGAGAGTCAAAGTAGGCATACCTTGATAAGATTTTGCAGTGGAGCAGACACAATGTGTAGGATGCTGGTTTACACAAAAGGAAACAAAGTGCTGGAATAACTCGGGCAGTATCTCTGGAGATCATGGGTAGGTGACGTTTCATGTCGGATCACTTCTTCAGACTTGAACTAGTTTATTTATTTATTGAACCACAGAGTACCATTGATTGGGCTGCCAACATTGGGTGAGAGATGGAAGTGAAAAATTGCGAGAGACCAAGCCCGAGGGAGCGTAGGGACTGAGGGGGGGAGGGGGTGTGTGGGAGGGGGGTGTCCCCCCCTCCTATTGGTATGGAACTTTAGCATTTTTCAGTTTGAAATTGTGAAATCTGGTGCATACTGTAGCGAGTCTTTTAATTTACACTTGAATGCAATATTTATGCTTTAAATTAGATTAGCTATGAATAAGGTTAGGCTAAATTACATTACTAATTACATTCCACGGTAGAGCCAGGCTCTGATCAACAGGTGCAGTACATGAATAATCTTAGTATATTCATGTATGGAAATCAGATTATAATCAAACACTTAGCCCATGTTGACAAACCTGGGTCTCACTGGACATCTGGTACTACTCCTGACCCTGAATCTAGTTGCATACCTTCTCTCATTCCTGACCCTGAGTCCAGCCTTAAGGGCCTGTCCCACCAACATGCGACTGCATGCGGTGAGCGCGACCAAACGTGGTGGCTTGAGACTTACGGCCTCGCAGGGCGAGCCCCACTTCCAACGGCGTCGGGCGGTGACGTCATCGCGCAACGCCATGTGCTAGGCGTACGCCATCAAGACGCTGCGTACGCCCGTCGAGGCGCTGCGTACAGCCTCAATGCGGCTGCGGGTCGGCAGGCCGTTGCCGCGCAGGATTTTTGAACAGTGTCAGTTTTTCGGAGCCCCGCGCGATGTCGGGACCAGCCCTGCACAACTCCATACAGCTCCGGCGATCGAAGTGGGACCTCGCGAGGTCGTACGGCTCAAGCGACCACTTTAGATCGCGCTCGCCACATGCAGTTGCATGCTGGTGGGACAGGCCCTTTACACCTGGCCCCCTATCCTACCCTGATCATAGCTGTTTACCTGCTTTGGTTCCCAGTGCTGAACACTCCCATAGTCCCAGCTTTGACTGCACACCTAGTACTATTCCAGACCTTGACTCTGGATGCACACTTGGCTTTGCTCCTAGCCCCTCTGCACTGACAATATATCTGGCCCACACATAAAGCCCCATATAACCATATAACCATATAACAATTACAGCACGGAAACAGGCCCTCTCGGCCCTTCCAGTCCGTGCCGACCATTTATTTTCCCCTAGTCCCATCTACCTGCACTCAGACCATACCCTTCCATTCCCTTCCCGTCCATATACCTATCCACTTTACTTTTAAATGTTAAAATCGATCCTGCCTTCACCACTTCTGCTGGAAGCTCATTCCACACAACCACCACTCTGTGAGTAAAGAAGTTCCCCCTCATGTTACCCCTAAACTTCGGTCCCTTAATTCTCATGTCATGCCCTCTTGTTTGAATCTTCCCTACCCTCAATGGGAAAAGCTTATCCACGTCAACTCTGTCTATCCCTTTCATCATTTTACAGACCTCAATCAAGTCCCCCCCCTTAAGCTTCTGCGCTCCAAAGAATAAAGACCTAACTTGTTCAACCTTTTTCTGTAACTTAGTTGCTGGAACCCAGGCAACATTCTAGTAAATTTCCTCTGTACTCTCTCTATTTTGTTGACCCACTGGACTATATCTGACCCCCTGGACTTAACCTATTACATTCAAGTTCACAGGTGCTTATCTAATGCGGTAATCTTTTGTGGGGCACTTCACAGACCAAATTTTGTATAACAAAATTTGCTACATCCATTGGCTTCCTTGTTATCTAACATGCTAGTTAATTTGTCAAATAAGTCATCAATTGGTTGAACACAATGTCTCATCCATAAAATTATACTCACTCAGCTGTATGTATTCTGTTACCATTTACTTCATTTTCCTAACAAACTGTCCTGAAGTCATTTTCACCCCCAATATTTTCAGTATTTTGCTGTCTTCCTCTCAGCTGGGACTTTTCCGAAATGCAAAGTCCAATAACTATATATTTTAGCAATATTATTCTATTAAATGTGATCTTGAGAGTACATTATATTTTCTGCGGTATTCATAACACAACAATGATAAAAAGATCTTTGTTTTGATTGCACCTACCAACATGTATACATTATTATATTACATAATATGTACCGAGGGCAAATTTATGTCAAGCTAAAGACAAATGATAACCTCCTCACACATTCCCCTGCAAGTATCTCTGTCGCTCCTTTAAAATATGCCCCTTCTTTGAAAAAGCATCTGAATCAGTTTCTATCTGATTACACTCCTTGAGGATGTTCATCTACGTGTTCAATTAATAAAACAACGAGATTGGGGACATTTCTATTCAACCTGCCAAAGGAATTTGGGGTGGGGAAGGGGTGTTTAGAAATAGTGAGGTAAACAAGCATAATAGTTAAGTGGCAAATGACAATAGTGCTACCTTCCCAATATTTAACTGAAAGAAATCATGGGATATTGGGGCTGTATGTTGTGACAGACAGCCTGACACCTTGCATGTCATTTTGATATTATACTTATCCCATCCCCCTGGATATTCCCGATTAATAAATTAAGGTTTTGTCAACTAATTGCAAATCAGGCTAATTACAAATCAATAACATTAGCCAACTCCGAAACACGAAGCGCTGAGCATTGGGATTGGGACAGCGTGAGAGCGTGAGAATTTGGCAAAATGTGTGATTCTCACACTCAAAGCGTGAGAGTAGGCAGCCCTGCATTGAACTTACAAAAGTGTCTGTGACCATTGAAATACTATTGTGACCAATAGAAATAAATGTCACCATTTGGGCACTATTATTAGACAAATGGCAGACATTTTTTTACAGAGTCAACTATCCACAAACAGGAATGGTCTGTTTGGATGATGCTGATTGCTGGGGAAATGATAATGGAGGCTTACGCTGTTCATCCTTGAAAAACATCACTAGATCCTTAATTTGTACACCTGACATTAGAAAGAACCTTGCTTTAATGTTACATGGAAAAGACACTACAGTGTAACACTCCATCAGTAAGACAATAGAGTATCAACTTGAATTATTTGTTCAAATCTTTGGACGAGACCAAGGCCAACAAAGTTATGGCTCAAGGTGAAAGTTCAACTAAGCCAAATTGGGCAAAATGCCAGTCCAGTTCATATTAAGGCTGTTATGTATTCTCACCTAATTGTATTTAACTTTGATAGGAATCTTTATGATTCTTAGAATAGTGAGCAGGTGAGTAGATTGCAAAGAAGGGATTGTTAAATTGGAATTTCCCTGGATGTCCATAAAGGGCAGAAAGTAGACAACTGTACTCGCCTTAAGCTTTTCATAATAATTGAAGTTTGTTTCCATTTTACCTTGGGACCCGATACTTCCACAAAGGGTCTTAGCTAGTTCCAGGAAATTGGTCAGGTGACAGTAAAAGATTATGGAGGTTGTAAGTGTGACTTGGAAAGGAACTTGGTGCATGTGCTGTTCCTCATAACATTGCTATTGATGTTTTGCTCTGTAGTGGAGGTTGCAGGAGGCCACTGTTAAAGTAGCCTGAATTTTCCTGGGCACCCTTTCAATTGTTCACACTGCAGCCACAGGGAAACTGGCTCCAGTGAAATTTGCAGCTCTGCCTGGCACCCCATTGTCCTTCTTCAGTGTTTCCATTGTTGAAATTTAGTTTAGATTAGTTTAGAGATACAGCACGGAAACAGGCCCTTTGGCCCACCAAGTCCGCGCTGACCATTGATTGCTGTACACCAGTACTATCCTACACACTTGGGACAATTTACAGAAGCCTATTACGCTACAAGCCTGCACTTCGTTGGAGTGCGGGAGGCAACCGGAGCACCCAGAGTAAACCCACGTGGTCACGGGGAGAACATACAAAATCCTTACAGACAGCACCGGTAGTCAGGATCTAACCTGTAAGGCAGCAACTCTACCACTGATCCGCTATGCGCACTCTACTGATCCACTAAATCTCCATATGTGATGTGGTATTCATTCCATCGTACTGTAAACGAGATCTGTCGATGGTTGGTAGTCTTTGAGAACTTAAGAAATGAACTGACGTTGAAGAATGGCATTGTAAAATCCTTTGACATAGGAGTAAACTAATCAGGTGATGCTGCTTTCAGAAATCTTTCAAATTAGTTTTTCCTTCTTACCCTTCAAGTATCGCCTTTGTATTTATCCAGTAGTTGACAGTGAAATCTACTTCCGCCATTCTTGCAGATCACGACAACTCTGCTAGAAAACAGTGCTTGACCCCTGTGATTCCTTTGACAATTATCTTAAATATATATATGCATTCTTCAGTTAATTTGTGCTTGGCCTTTCTACAGCAACAGAGAAGGCCAAGGACAGGTATGTAGGAGTGCGAGTGGGCAGGCAAGTCAAAAGGACAGGGAAGCTCGAGATGGCCTCTGCTTCCCACTTCCCACGCACCGACCTATCTGTCCTCAGCACCCAACTATCCACGATCTATATCAATGACGTGATAGAAAACCAGGGGGGACCATGAATAAGTCGGAGGATGTAATATGTGTCCAGAGGGAAATAGACAAGTGGAATGAGTGGGCAAGAACATGACAGATGCAATGCAGTGTTTAAATAAAACATGCAGCTAACCACTTTGGGGCACAAAACAGAAAAGCAGAGTATTTTTAAAAGGATGAGAAACTGAGTAATGTACTGTAGATACTTGTCCCAAGTATGTAGGATAGTACTAGTGTACAGCGATCGCTGGTCAGCAAAGACTTGGTGGGCCGAAGGGCCTGTTTCCGTGCTGTATCTCTAAACTAAACTAAGTATCAATAATGGAAACACTGAAGAAGGTCAATGGAGTGCCAGACAGAGCTGCTCATTTCACTGGAACCAGTTTCCCTGCGGCTGCAGTGTGTTGAGCAGCAGAATGGCGCACCTCGTAGAGATGCTGCCTCACAGCGTCAGATACCCTGGTGGATCCTGTCCTCGGGTGCTGCCTGTGTGGAGTTTGCACATTCTCCCTGTGACCGCATGGGCTTCCTCCGGCTGCTCCATTTTCACAGAGCTAGACAGCACAGAAATTGGCCCATTGGCTTAACTTCCCCACACCGACTAAGGTGCTCCATCTACCCTCGACCCACCTGCCTGCGTTTGTCCCACATCCCTCTAACCCTTTCCTATCCATGTACCTGTCCAAGTGTCTTTTAAAAGATTCCTCTCACATCCCATAGACATCAAGAATGTGCTATTAAGATGAATGTTCAGTTCTGACTTTATTCAATGGTGAATTGGTCTTGAAAGGTTAAATGGCTTATGTTGCAGCAATTCACATTAAATTCTCCAATTTTAGGTAATACCCTATCCTCCTTGAGCTTCCCCCCCCCTCCCTCTCTTTCCTTTGCCTGCCCATCCACTGGTGTGCACCCAGTTCTCCCACTGTTATCTAATGTTGTCCCACTTTTTAAGAAATGCGGGAGAGCAAAAACGGGGAATTCGCCTGACGACCAGTTCGCCTGACATCGGTGGTGGGGAAGATGCTGGAGTCAATTATAAAAGATGAGATAGCCGCACATTTGGATAGCAGTAACAGGATCGGTCCGAGTCAGCATGCATTTACGAAGGGGAAATCATGCTTGCAGACCTCCCAACTATCCCGCTTTTGGCGGGATATTCCCGCTTTTTAGGTTCCCTTCCCGCCATCCCGATTTGAACCCTAATTATCCCGCTAAATTCTTCCTCCCGTGGTGAACGCCGGCGCCATGTGTCCCCGGTTTGCCGGCCCGCGCGATCAGCGGCACTTTGCCGGGCCCTAGTGGCCGCGCGTGCGCAGTGGGGGAGGGTTGCCGGGCCCCAGTGGCCGCGCGTGCGCAGTGGGTGAGGGTTGCCGGGCCCCAGTGGACGCGCGTGCGCAGTGGGGGAGGGTTGCCGGGCCCCAGTGGCCGCGCGTGCGCAGTGGGGGAGGGTTGCCGGGCCTGGCGCCATTTCGAGCCACGCCACGCTCGGCCCAGAGCCCGGGCGGCGCCGGCCCGCGCGATCAGCGGCACTTTCTTGCCGGCAGCCGGCCGCTCGCGGCAGCCCCATCACCGGGGGTACACAAAAAGCTGGAGAAACTCAGCGGGTGCAGCAGCATCTAAGGAGCGAAGGAGATAGGCGACGTTTCGGGTCGAGACCCTTCTTCAGCTAGAAGAAGGGTCTCGACCCGAAACGTCGCCTATCTCCTTCGCTCCTTAGATGCTGCTGCACCCGCTGAGTTTCTCCAGCTTTTTGTGTACCCTCGATTCTCCAGCATCTGCAGTTCCTTCTTTAAAGCCCCATCACCGGGCCTCCCCCCCCACCCCCACCCCCACCCAGTGCGCAGGCGCAGACCCGCCGGCAACCTGGCCAAGTGCGCATGTGCCGCACCCGCCCGCCGGTCTGCACCAGTGCGCAGGCGCATAGCCGCCGGCAACAACCCCAAGTGAGAGAAATTAAGGTGAGTCTAGTGCCAAGTTTATCAAAGTTTAACAAAGAATTATAAATGTTTCAGCATACATGTACCTTTTTCACATTTTGGCATTTAAAATACTTCTTCACAATTTAGAATTTGTGACATGGGACCCCGAATAGGGCGCCGCGACATATTATGAATTTTCATTTAAAAATATGAATTTTGAGGGGAAATATTATGAATTTTGACAATCAAATGTTGGGAGGTCTGATGCTTGACTAATCTGCTAGAATTTTTTGAAAGTGTAAGTAGGAAAATGGACAAGGGAGAGCCAGTGGATGTAGTGTACCTGGACTTTCAGAAAGCATTTGATAAGGTCCCACATAGGAGATTAGTGGTCTTTGTACATCAGTCTATGAAAGTAATAAGCATGCAGGTACATCAGGCAGTGAAGAAAGCGAATGGCATGTTGACCTTTATAACAAGAGGAAACGAATATAGGAATAAAGAGGTCCTTTTGCAGTTGTACAGAGCACTAGTGAGACCACACCTGGAGTATTGTGTGCAGTTTTGGTCCCCTAATTTGAGGGAGGACATTCTTGCTATTGAGGGAGTGCAGCGTACGTTTACAAGGGGGATGGCGGGACTGTCATATGCTGAGAGAATGGAGCAGCTGGGCTTGTACACTCTGGAGTTTAGAAGGATGAGAGGGGATCTCATTAAAACATATAAGATTGTTAAGGGCTTCGACACGCTAGAGGCAGGAAACATGTTCCCGATGTTGGGGGAGTCCAGAACCAGGGGCCACAGTTTAAGAATAAGGAGTAAACCATTTAGAACAGAGACGAGGAAACAGTTTTTTCTCACAGAGAGTGGCGAGTCCATGGAATTCTCTGCCTCAAAGGGCGGTGGATGCCGGTTCTCTGGATACTTTCAAGGGAGAGCTAGATAGGGCTCTTAAAAATAGCGGAGTCAGGGGATATGTGGAGAAGGCAGGAACGGGGTACTGATTGGGGATGATCAGCCATGATCACATTGAATGGCGGTGCTGGCTTGAAGGGCCAAATGGCCTACTCCTGCATTTATTGTCTATTGACTATACCACCTCCCACCCCAATCCCAGGCATGTAAAGACATAGGTAATATGATACATTTGAAAAAAATGAATACATTTAAGCCCCTATACTGCTGCAGTGAGCCTAAAGTTCGTTGTGTAACCAAAACAGTTCACAGTTCATAGCAGTGTATTCTAGAGTTCAGGAGGCCAATTGTTGTGGGGAAGAAGCTCTTCTAGAACCTCTGTATCTGACACCCTTTTTATTTGATGCAATAATGCAGGAAAATTAGTTACTTTAATTGAATGACTGTACTCACCTGCACTTGTCTTTGTGAAATTCATCTTGTATTAAGAAAGAAAATCGTTGATTAAAGTTTGAAGATGTGACCTACTTTTTTCACTTCAAGAGCTTTCAACATGAGACAGGTTCTAGCTGTGATATTCCCAATCATGAGCTCAGATTCAGCTTAGCTGACAGCTAGCTCCAAGATCGTCTGGATGCACCAAGCTGTGTGCATTACCTCACTCCACAGGAGATAGTGAAATGGGTGGGTTCCTTGTTTCCACCACCTGTGGTTTAGTTGCCATGCACACCTTGCTTTGTATTGAAGAAGCCTGGTGGATGGACAAGAGAACAAGCCCTTCGGCCCACCATTGAAGCTAACCATTACACCCTTCGAAACATTGATCTGCAGTTTTGTTACCCGAATCAATCTGAAGGATCAGTCCCACCTGCCCACGTTTGGCCCATATTCATCTAAATCTGTCCTATCTAAGTATCTGTCCAAATGTATTTTAAATGATATCGTGCCATATAGTATTGTATAGTATTATCTGACTTGATTGGATAGCATACAAAACAAAGCTTTTCACTGTACCTCGGTACGTGACAATAATAAACCTTAACCATAGATTCAATTGGCTAAAATGACGGCCTTCTATATCAAAGATAGACACAAAATGCTGGTCTCAGTGGGACAGGCAGAATCTCTGAAGAGAAAGAATGGACGATGTTTTGGGTCAAGACCCTTCTTCATCCATTCCTTTCCTCCAGAGTTGGTGCCTGTCCTGCTGAGTTACTCCAGCATTTTGTTTCTACCTTTGGTGTAAACCAGCATCTGCAGTTCCTTCATACAGCCTTCTATGTCATAAGGAAATATGGATCCATCTGTTCTGTGGCCTGTGGTTTTTCAGCAATCAAGGGCAAGCCATCATTTCTTTCCACTGAAGAGTCTAATCAATTAACATTCATGTTATTTATATATTATATTTTAAAAGTTTTTAATCTGATTTTGCATTCCATCAAACAGTTTTGAAAGCGCAATGGTCAATCAAGCAGTCTACATACTTATAATTGCCTAAAAGCAAGGTTCACCGTGCTTGCTGTGGATTCTTTAAAGCAAAGACAGAGCCCTGGCACATTTTAATTTATGTGTTTTCAACAGTGAGTAAGGTGTGAGTAATTTGACTTTTCATTTGTGATTACCGATTCTCAAATACACACGAAGACAAAGGATATTCATTTGCCCTTCAATCAAAACAGTGAAGTTGGTGAACATATCAAAAGATTACTTGATAAATTAGAACCATAAAAAAATCCTTTTACCTCTGGTGGTAGGTTGCAATGTGAACTTAATTCAGTCTTGAAATTGTATCCCTACACAAAAATATGCATTGTTTTGAATGTTTTACCAATCATACCCTAATCAAGTTAGGTTATAAATAAAATACACACAAAATTATGGAGTAACTCAGCGGGATAGACAGCATCTCAGGCGAGAAGGAATGGGTGGTGTTTCATAGAAACATAGAAACATAGAAATTAGGTGCAGGAGTAGGCCATTCGGTCCTTCGAGCCTGCACCGCCATTCAATATGATCATGGCTGATCATCCAACTCAGTATCCCGTACCTGCCTTCTCTCCATACCCTCTGATCCCCTTAGCCACAAGGGCCACATCTAACTCCCTCTTAAATATAGCCAATGAACTGGCCTCAACTACCCTCTGTGGCAGAGAGTTCCAGAGACTCACCATTCTCTGTGTGAAAAAAGTCTTTCTCATCTCGGTCTTAAAGGATTTCCTCCTTATCCTTAAGCTGTGACGCCTTGTCCTGGACTTCCCCAACATCGGGAACAATCTTCCTGCATCTAGCCTGTCCAACACCTTAAGAATTTTGTAAGTTTCGTGTCGAGACCCTTCTTCAGAGTCAGGGGAGGGGGAGATACAGAGTTAAGGAAGTTTAAGGTGTGGGCACGAGACATCAAAGGGGGTGGATATTAAGGAACATGTAGAATAGATCTTTGTTAGCTCGGAGAAGGTAACAACAAAGCAAACAGAGACAAAATGTAATCAGGGACAGTTAGACTGTTCAGAGAACTGGGAAGGGGGAGGGATGGAGAGAGAGGGAAACCAAGGGTTACTTGAAGTTAGAGAAGTCAATATTCATACCGCAGGGGTATAAGCTGCCCAAGCGAAATATAAGGTGCTGTTCCTCCAATTTCCACCAGGCCTCACTCTGACAAAGGAGAAGGCCCAGGACAGAAAGATCAGTGTGGGAATGGCAGGGGGAGTTAAAATGTTCAGCTACTAGGAGATATAACTAACATTTACAGCAAAGATCTCACAACTAATGCTACAGATGACCAATTAAAACTATTACCTTAAATCATGATGCATTTTTCATTCTGATTTACCCAATTAATTATTTCCTCCTTACTCAGAGCGCATGTATTTTAATCACGTCTCTTGTGGAATACCTTATCATGTTTTCAAGAGAGAGTTTGATTTAGCCCTTAGCGCTAAAGGAATCAAGGGATATTGGGGAAAAGCAGGAACGGGGTACTGATTTTAGATTATCAGCCATGATCATATTGAATGGGTGCTGGCTCAAGGGGCCGAATGGCCTACTCCTGCACCTATTTTTCTATGTTTCTTTGTTTCTCAGAAAATGGGATATATAAAGTTCAGATTATTGACACATGCGGAAATCCTATTATTTCTTCAACAAATTCCAGTAACTTGTCTGACATGACCTAGCTTTTCAGAATTCATATGGGTTTAAATTATATTGTGCTTGTTAAATTATCTTAAATTGATTATTACTTCTCAACTTAAAAGGCTTATATTTCCAATTAAAATGCCAAATCTCTCAGGATTAGGTTGCTCACTGATTGGAACATTATTTATTTACCAATCTTCCCCTGCAATCACTGTAATACATGGAGTGCATTACCTTGCCCCACCTCACTTTAATTCCACACATCCGACATCTTCGCCTTGTCCCATTTCCTTTACAATTCTCCAGGTTTCTTCAGCTTTCTCCCTATTTATTTCCTTTCAATCATCTCCTTTCAACTGCCAGAGACATAGTCGACATTGATCGGAAAAAATATAAAGCCTTGCATTTTGTTTTTATGTTCTTAGAATGGCCTGAAAGGATTTGCTACATTTGAAATAGAGCCACTACGGTAATGTAGCAAGTATTGCAGCCAATATCGAACTCAGTTTGGGTTCGCAAACAGCAAAGTAATAATGGAACAGGTAATGTTTTTATTTAGTGGTATTGGTGAAGACAGTAATATTAGCCTGATGTGAAGAAACCTCTTTATCCTCTGGGTAATGGATGTTTGGAATTATCTTTCCAAGAGGTCTGTAGTGGCTCAATCACGGAGAATATTGAATATTGAAGTAAAGCTCAATAGATTTTAGAATATTAAGCGAATCAAGGGAAATGGAGTTAGTTCATGAATTGGCACTCAGGTAGAAGTTCAGCCAAAGTGTTATTGGACGGTGGAACAGGCATGAGGAGATAAATGGCCAACTCCTTCACAGGACATAGAACAAGCCCTTCGGCCCACAATGTCTGTGCCAAAAATTATGCCAAGACCATTCCTATTCTCCCTGTACCTAATCCATATCCCTCCATTCCCTGCATGACTATGTGCCTATCTTAAGCTTTCTTAAATGCCACTATCATTTCTGCCTCAACCACAACCCCCAGCAGCACGGTCCAGACACTCACACCACCCTGTGTAAAAAAAGTCGCCCCGCACGTCTCCTTTAAACTTTGCCCCTCTCACCTGAAACGGGACTGTCATACGCTGAGAGAATGGAGCGGCTGGGCTTGTACACTCGGGAGTTTAGAAGGATGAGAGGGGATCTAATTGAAACATATAAGAATGTTAAGGGGATTGGACACGCTAGAGGCAGGAAACATGTTCCCGATGTTGGGGGAGTCCAGAACCAGGGGCCACAGTTTAAGAATAAGGAGTAGGCCATTTAGAACGGAGACGAGGAAACACTTTTTCTCACAGAGAGTGGTGAGTCTGTGGAATTCTCTGCCTCAGAGGGCGGTGGAGGCCAGTTCTCTGGATGCTTTCAAGAGAGAGCTAGATAGGGCTCTTAAAAATAGCGGAGTCAGAGGGTATGGGGAGAAGGCAGGAACGGGGTACCGATTGGGGATGATCAGCCATGATCACATTGAATGGCGGTGCTGGCCCGAAGGGCCGAGTGGCCTACTCCTGCACCTATTGTCTATTGTCTATTGAAGCCCTCTAGTATTTGACTTTTCTATCCTGGGAAAAAGGTTCTGACTGTCTACCCTATCCACACCTCTCATAATTGTAGATACTTCTCTATATATCAGTTCTCTCATTAGCCTCTGGCGTTCCTATATTTTAAGTTCGTTTTTGAAAAGTGTTGTGGGCTATTTTACCTCCATGGATCCTCCCTTTAACATGCAAAAGTGCACTAAGTGCTGGAGTAACTCAGCAGGTCAGACAGCATCTCTGGGGAACAAGGATGGGTGACGTTTTGCATTGAGACCCTTCTTCAGACTATTTAAATTTTAAACTTCACACAGATGCTGGTGCATACATATATATAGATAGCAAAGGTTTGGAGAGATATGGGCCAGGCGTGGGCAAATGGGACTAGTTCAGTTAGGCTGTCTGTATGGAGTTTGTATGCTCTCCCCATGACTGTGTGGGTTTTCCCCAGGTGTTTCGGTTTCCTCCCTCACTCCAAAGACGTACAGGTTTGTAGGTGTGAGATACGCTTTGTGCTCACAATCACTGCTCAAAGACTAAATCTTGGAAGCAAGAGTTTCTTTATTTTTCACGAATCTGCAGACCCGGGTGCCTCTCCAGGTCGAGACACACCAAGTCAGAGAAGTCATCCCCCTTTATACACAGAATTTTACATTCAACCTCCCCTCCGGACCCTTCTCCAATCAGGGTCTGAGGTGCACAATCTGTAGGTACATCCCCCCAGTACCTCCCATATCATACATCGCATGTCCGGACATGTTCATGGTAATGAGCAGTTTCTTGACCAGGAGTGTGTTGTAATATTCATTTATTCTATTAAGCATGCTCAGTTGCTCATGACCTACCTTAGTTTTACTCACCTCCTAGTGAACCCTCTCAGTTCCCCTATATCAGTACTAAAGCTAAGCTATAGTGACAAGGGTCCCATCTATCACTCCATTCCACTGATAGGGATCTCTCTACATCACTCCCTTCTACCGCTATACAATGCTATTACTTCTTACTCAAGGACTCAAGGATGGGTCTGGTAACCTTTAGACACAGCTGTGTCAGAACCCTCTCTCCGGCCCCTATCAGTTCGAATTCTCTTTAAAGCTCCTTACTATAATGGGGTTTAATCACTTTATCCCTCACAGTAGGTTAATTAGCTTTGGTAAAAATTGTAAATTGTCTCTAGTGTATAGGATCGTGTTAGTGTACGGGGATCGCTGGTCGGTGTGGTCTCAGTGGGCCGAAGGGCCTGTTTCCGCGCTGTATCTCCAAACTAAATTTAACTAAACCTGGGCAGCATGTTAAAGTTGGGTCGGAGGACCTGTTTCCGTAGCTCTGTCTGTAAAGGGCCTGTCCCACTTGGACGTCATGTGTGCGTCACGCAGATGGCGCGTGAAGATTTTGTACATCCCAAAATGCTGGGGGGCCGCGCGCGACTGCGCGTCACTGCCTATGTCACCATGCATCATCCATGCGTAATATGCACCATGCGCGCATCCTGCGTCGTGATACGTAAATGATGTCACGTAAATTAGGCGCGAATGACGCCCAAGTGGGACAGGCCCTTAACACTTTGTCTATCATAGTGAGTGTATTCAGACCCGACTCCTGTGGGCAAATCCTGTTCACATGTGATGAATGCAGGCGCAAAAAACTGGAGTAACTCAGCGGGTCAGACAACATTCTGGAGATAAGGAATAGGTGATGTTTCGGGTCGACACCCTACTTCAGTCTCGACCCGAAACATCACGTATTCCTTTTTTCCAGAGTTGCTGTCTGACCCGCTCCAGTTTTTTGTGTCTATCTTCGGTTTAAACCAGCATCCGCAGTTCTTTCCTGCACATGGTGAATGCAAGCAGCAGGCTGGATCCCAAGGGACCTGGTCGGTTGTTTCCTGCAATATCTCATCAGCCTGAGATTTCTGAGTTCAGTTGGATCACTGCCAAACCCTGCAGTGCACCTTCCCAATGAGAATTAAGGACAAATTCACAACCAAATTCACAATTTGTTCCTCCTTCCCATTCAGTCTTTTGGTTTTCAACACTCATTGATTCAATTCTGGTGCATTAACTCAATAATCGGTCTCATTGTGTCATAATATCAATGCTAATTATTAGCACCAATATTCCAAAATCTTAGTCGGGAATTTATCCAATGCTAAGTCAAGCATTCTTTTACGAGGATGTTGCCAAGACTCGAGGTCCTGAGCTATGGTGAGAGATTGAGGAAGCTAGGACTTTATTCCTTGGAGCACAGGAGGCTGAGGGGTGATCTTACAGATGTGTATAAAATCATGAGGGGAATTGAAAAGGTGAACGCACAGTCTTTTAGCCACAGAATTGAAAATGAGAGGACGTACAGTAGGTTTATGGTGAGAGGGGAAAGATTCGATAGGAAACTGAGGGACGACTTTTTCACACAGAGGGTGGTGGGTATATGGAAAAGCTGGCAAAGGAGTTATTTGGGGCAGGTACCATGACAATATTGAAAAGACATTTGGACGGGTACATGGATAGGAAATGTTTGGAGAGGTATGGGCCAAATGGAATTAGCTTAGATTGGGCATCTTGGCCAGCATGGGCAAGTTGTTCTGAAGGGCGTGTTACCATACTGTATGACTTTAAATGGGACTAGCGTAAGTGGAGCATTGTGGTCGGCAAGGATGAGTTGGGTCGCAGGGTCTACGTCCGTGGTGTATGACTGTACGAAAATAAATCCTGCTCCACCGTTCCTCTTTACCAGGCACAGTGTGTCTTAGCCCTTTACTCCATTTAGAGAGAGAGTCTTACTACTTCTCTCTCTGGACGCCAAGCAGCCTACCACGCGGAACCATATGAAAGGCCTTAACCATGCATGTGTTGCTGTGGCATCTCAACGCGCTAGCACAGGCTGAAATTATCGCTAACAAGAACAGCAATATGTGGTGCGATGGGTAGACAAAAATGCTGGAGAAACTCAGCGGGTGAGACAGCATCAATGGAGCGAAGGAACAGGTGACGTTACCTATCCCTTCGCTCCATAGATTCTGTCTTACCCGTTTCTCAGAAGGGTCTCGACCCGAAACGTCACCTATTCCTTCGCTCCATAGATGCTGCCTCATCCGCTGAGTTGCTCCAGCATTTTTGTCTACCTTCGATTTTTCCAGCATCTGCAGTTCTTTCTTAAACATATAATAGATGTGATGCAGTTAAGATTTCAGCTGCATGCAAGAGCAAACAACTGGAGAATCACTGTAGCGATGCACACAAAAATATAGATATTTTGTAAGACAGCAGGATTATCTCTTTAGTTCCCAATATTGCGATCACTGAATTGTGCCAAAGACACATCTAAGTGAGCTGTTGTTGCCCATTTAGTTTCACAAGACTGCTCATCTTATTGTCAAATTGCATTGATTTTGTTTGCAGAGGCATAATGGGCTGCAGAGTCGCTAATGCATGGCACTCAGAGGGATGTTATCCGGAGAGTGCTGGTTGGTACTATGATCCCGAACACAATATTTTGCCCTCAAGGACCTTGGTCAAGACATGAGCCAGGTTGGCAAGTGTAAACTCGATAACAAAATGAGTCGGGGGCAGAGATGGAGTCTGCTGCCTCGGTGGTTGTGGGTGTTGATATCCTGCATTATGCGTGGCACGCCAGATTGATTCCCGGGTTGGTGATGTGGGGGTTGCTGACTTGTTAATGGAGATTGAGTAGAATTGGCCGCTATTCATTCAGGTTCAAAAAAACGAGAAGTGAACAGTGAGACATATAAGATTCTGAGAGGAATTGACAAGAGAGTCAAAAGTATTTATTTGTCATATAAGTACTGACAAAGGAACAATGACGTTCTTATTTACAGCACCATTACAGGCCTGTATACGCAGTACACATACATGATATATGATAAATTTAAAAATCTATATATTTACATGGTACTACTACAAAAAAGCCCAAAGTCTTTTGTGAAACCAAAGATAGACCATTGTTACTAGTTGGTGTTGGAGTTGTGCAGTTCATTTATTCAGGAACAATGTTGGTCCAGAGGATTCAAATTTCCAGTTGGGTGGGTTGTAAACTGAAAGGGTGGTCATTTCCATGATGTTAGGGTTGGCATAACTCAGCGAGTCAGGCAGCATCGCTGGAGAACGTGGGTGGGCGACAATTCAGCTTGGGACCCTTCTTCAGCATGAAGTGACCCGAAACGTCACCTATCCATGTACTCCAGAGTTACTCAAGTCAAGTCAAGTCACTTTTATTTCTATTGCACATTTAAAAAACAACTCTTGTTGGCCAAGGTGCTTTATATTGGTGGAGGTACTAACGTTATACAACAGTGGTTCATAGATTAAGTGCATACATAAATACACACATATAGCCCTCCCTCAGAGGACGTCAAGAAAGGCTTGAGAGTAAAGATGAGTTTTTAGTCTCGACTTAAAGGAGTCGATGGAGGGGGCAGTTCTGATGGGAAGAGGGATGCTGTTCCACAGTCTAGGAGCTGCAACCGCAAAGGCACGGTCGCCCCTGAGTTTATGCCTAGACCGCGGGATGTTCAG
This sequence comes from Okamejei kenojei, assembly GCA_035221665.1. Classification (NCBI taxonomy): domain Eukaryota; kingdom Metazoa; phylum Chordata; class Chondrichthyes; order Rajiformes; family Rajidae; genus Okamejei; species Okamejei kenojei. The sequence goes on along the minus strand of CM069153.1, from coordinate 47,844,357 downwards.
TAACCCCAAGTCGGCCGATCTGAGGGACCTGGCGGTGGTGTGGTGGGTAAGCAGACTTTTGATGTAGACTTTTGAAGTTACAGCCTGACCCGTTCAGTCACTCCAGCATTTGTGTCTTTTTCAGCTGGACACATGATTGGACAGAAGGCTATTAGTTTAGTTTAGTTTAGAGATACAGTGTGGAAACAGGCCGTTCAGCTCACCGAGTCCACACCGACCAACGATCCCTGCACGCCAATGCTACCCTACACACACTAGGGACAATTTACATTTATGCCAAGCCTATTAGCCTGTACGTTTTTGGAGTGTGGGAGGAAACTGAAGATCTTGGAGAAAACCCATGAAGATCATAGGGAGGGTACACAAAGGGCTGGAGAAACTCAGCGGGTGCAGCAGCATCTAAGGAGTGAAGGAGATAGGCGACGTTTCGGGTCGAGACCCTTCTTCAGACTGGTCAGGGATCAGGGAAACGAGAGATATAGACGGTGATGTGGAGAGATAAAGAACAATGAATGAAAGATATGCAAAAAAGTATCGATGATAAAGGGAACAAGCCATTGTAAGCTGTTTGTGGTGTGAAAATGAGAAGCTAGTGCGACTAGGGTGGGGGAGAGATAGAGAGAGAGGGAATGCCAGGGCTCGAGGGCTGAGGGAGAGGTGGGACGGGGAGGAGACAGCAAGGGTTAACAGAATTGAGAAAATTCAATGTTCAAGCCCAGAGGATGCAGACTCCCAAAGCGGAATATGAGGTGCTGTTCCTCCAACTTGCGGTGTTGCTCACTTTGGCCGTGAAGGAGGCCCAGGACCGAGAGGTCGGATATGGAATGGGAGGGGGAGTTGAAGTGCTGAGCCACCGGGAGGTCGGGTTGGTTAATGCGGACCGAGCGGAGGTGTTCGGTGAAACGATCGCCAAGCCTCCGCTTGGTCTCACCGATATAGATCATCTGGCATCTGGAGCAGCGGATGCAGTAGATGAGGTTGGAGGAGGTGCAGGTGAACCTCTGTCGGACCTGGAAGGACTGCTTGGATCCCTGAAAGGAGTGGAGGGGGGAGGTGAAGGGACAAGTGTTGCATTTCTTGCGGTTGCAACGGAAAGTGCCCGGGGAAGGGGTGGAGAGGGAGGGAAGGGAAGAATTGACAAGGGAGTTGCGGGGGGAGCGGTCTTTGCGGAAGGCAGACGGGGGGGGGGGGGGGGGATGAGAAGATGTGGCGAGTGGAGGGGTCACATTGGAGGTGGTGAAACTGGCGACGGACTATATGTTGTATTTGCCGGCTGGTGGGGTGAAAGGTGAGGACCAGGGGGACTCTGCCCTGTTTGCAAGTGGGAGAATGGGGAGAGAGGGCAGTGTTGCGGGGTATGGAGGAGACCCTGGTGCGAGCCTCATCAATAGTGGGGGAGGGGAATCCCCGTTCTCTGAAGAATGAGGCCATTTGTGATGACCTGATGTGGAACACCTCATCCTGGGAGCAGATGCGGCGTAGACGGAGGAATTGGGAACATGGGATGGAGTCCTTACAGGAAGCAGGGTGGGAGGAAGAGTAGTCCAGGTAGCTGTGGGAGTCAGTTGCTTTGTAGTGGATGTCGGTCAGGAGTGTATCACCTGCAATAGAGATGGTGAGGTCAAGGAATGGTAGGGAAATGTCGGAAATGGTCCAAGTGTATTTGAGTGCCGGATGGAAGTTGGTGGTGAAATGAATGAAGTCAGTCAGTTGTGTGTGGGTGCAGGAGGTGACACCAAAGCAGTCGTCGATGTAATGGAGGTAGAGGTCGGGGATGGGCCCTGGTACGCCGAGAACAAGGATTGTTCGACGTACCCAACAAAGAGGCAAGTGTAGCTGGGGCCCATGCGTGTGCCCATAGATACGCCTCTCATGGGGAGAACGTACAAACTCCGTACTGACAAGCACCCGTAGCCAGGATCGAACCCGGGTCTCTGGCAGTCTAAGGCAGTAACTCCACTGCTGCGCCACCGTGTCGCTTTTCGGTGAAGGTGCTCATGAAACTACCAAATTGTCCTCAAAAACACTCTGGTGCGATCTTTCCCTTTATCTGTGTCATCTGCGATCCTTTCTCAGTTTGGCACATGTGTGATTCTAAACTCCCGGCTGATTCTTAACAGCAAATCACTCAAATCAAGGTCATATAGGGATGGACTGGCCTTGTCAATTATGCTCAGATTGCATGAATGAATATGAAGAGGTTTTTCTGGGACTGATATCTTCAACTCAAGTGACACCGAAATCTTCAGAACTAAGTGAACAAATTAAAGTCTCGAATGTCAATGCATCAATTTTCAGTAAGATCATAGATTTGTATTTCACGTTCCGTTGGTTGGTACTGCGGTTACATTCCTTACATCGCTACAATGCTACGCTTTGGGGCGGCACGGTGGCTCAACGCTAGAGTTGCTGCCTTACAGCGCTAGAGACCCGGGTTCAATCCTGACTACGGATGCTGCCTGTACGCAGTGACTAAGTGGGCTTTCTCCAGTTTCTCCGGTTTCATTCCACACTCCAAAGTAGTACGAGTTTGCAGGTTATTGTAAATTATCCCTAGTGTGTAGGATAGTGTTAGTGAACGGGGATCGCTGGTCGGCATGGACCCGTTGGGCCAAAAGGCCTGTTTCCATGCTGTATCTCCTAAACTAAACTAGACTGTTCACTGCCACAGCTGATTTCATTACGTGATGGCAGTATCCAATGTTAAATGGTGGTAGTGTTCAATGGACAACCAAGCTGGATTTTACATGTCAAAGCTCCATGTGCAGAGCAATATAGTCTGGGAATGCAACAGTTTTTTCAACTATCAGTACAAGGCAGAATTGCCAGTGTGGTTTAACGTGAACTTCAGGGATGAAACTCTGATTAACACAGTCCGCCCAATGCGGTACACATTTTTGCTTGAATAACATCATCATTATATCTACAAAATGGAAAAGAAAGTCATGTTTAATCGTTAAAGATAGAATTAGATAATGACACAAACCAGACTCCCCATCATTGACTCCATCCTCAAAGAAGACAGAAAGTGCATGAATAGCTCAACGGGTCAGGCACGATCTCTGGAGAACATGGATAAGTGACGTTTTTGAGTCAGGATCCTTCATGCTGGGGAAGGGTCTCGAGCCAAAATGTTACCCATCCATGTTCTCCAGAGATGCTGCCTGACCCGCTGAATTACTCCAACACTTTGTGTTTTCTTTTTAAACCAGCATTCAACATGTTCAACGACCTTTCTCACACCAGTTATTCCTTCTTCTGCCCACTCCCATTGGGCAGAAGATACAGAAGCTTGAAAGCGCCCACCAAGAAACTCAGGAACAGCTTCCTCCCCTCTGTTGACAAACTTATGAATGGTCTTTCCATAAGCTGGGGTGCTGTCTGATTCATCTCTAACCCATTGGACGTTGTCTTTGGAGCTATTGTGCTGCAATGCTGAGAACTATAGTCTGCACTCTGTATCTTTTCCTTCTTTCTACCTGTTGATCTTGAATTTGGTTTGATTATATGTAAAGTATATAGTACATATAACATACATATTATCTATAATATTTCATATTATTCAGACATTATAATACATATAATCTATACAGACTGCTTATTACACACATTATCCATAACGTTTCATATTATACACACATATTATACATATTATCTGTGCAAACTACATATTACATACGTATGTATAGTATTATCTGATTTGATCGGATAGCATGAAAAACAAAGCTTTTCACTGTACCTCAGTATACGTGACTATAATAAACCTAAACATGCATCAGCAATGTTGGATGATAAATGAAAGATGATAGATAATGCTGGCTCTAATGGAACACATTCCTTGTCGGTATGAGAACATGAGATATTTTAGTCGAACTTTAAAGATTAATGTTTGTTCCGTCGGCTTCCGCCTTCAGGTCCAGAGGGGGTTCCGATCTACTCTGGGCTACAGACCTCTTCACAGCTGCTGTCAATAGTATTCTAATCTTTGCTGACAGGAGGTGTACTGTTAAGGTTAGCGTTGCCAATTATTTACAATGGCACGGATTACCCACTTCCGCACAGCTCTCCATCTGTTCATCTGGATGGAGATGAGTGAAACTCACCCAAAAAGGACAGGTGCCTTTGCATGTCAGGTCAAAACTGAGATTCAAACCGACTGCGATTAGTTGAATCATCTTACTTGTTTTTGCCCCCATTTCGTTCTTGTGTCAGTCATTGTCTCTATTTAACATGGCACCAAACACACCAGCAATGCAGTCGAGATTTACAGGTATGGTATTGCTAAAGGACAAATACTTGACATGTTTGCATGTGCATTCCTCCGATCCCTTCTTCAGCTGAGACAATAATCAATTTAAATTCAAAGTGTTCACAGATAAATGACGTGGTGTTAAATGAAAATATAAAGTGCTTCTTTTGCAATTAACAAATCCCTGGATTATCTGGTCTCTCTACATATATTTATTCAATGGAATACATAAGTAGTTGGCTGTAAATTGTAGAAAACAATATAAAATAGGCTGCTGCTTCAAAGATCCTAGTTTCTTTCTTCCAACTGGTATGAGAACCAAGGGCGATGTATTTCCATAATTCTATTCTTATTCCCTTGCCAATATTGGGTGTTCCTGTTCTCCCCATCTGTTTTTAGGTTTGCTTCATTTGCTGCAAGCTCTCGGGGTGTTTTTGGACTGTTCTCTTCCGGTTGGGGAGCGGGTGGGAGAGACGAGAGGAGGCAGGCAAGCTGTTCCAAGATTTCTTCATCGACTAACCTGGGCTTCAGCTGCTGGAAGAAATGCGACGGCCAGGCATTTGATTTCATACGTCCTAGGAGCATAATTAGGCCCTTCGGCCCATCAAGACAAGTTGGCGTGGCACAGTGGTGCAGCAATAGAGTTGGTGCCTGACAGCGGCAGGGTTTGATTCTGACTACGGGTGCTTGTTTGTACGTTCTCCCTGTGACCTGCGTGGGTTTTCTCCAGTTTCCTCCCACATTCCAAAGACATGCGGGTTTGTAGGTTAATTGGCTTGGTATAAAATGTAAATTGTCCCTAGTGTAGGATAGTGTTAATAGTGATCGCTGGTCAGTGCGGACTCGGTGGGCCGAAGGGCCTGCTTCTAAGCTGTATCTCTAAACTAAAATTCAATCACGGCTGATCTATCTTTCCCTCTCAACAGCGTGCTTCAGCCTTGGGAATGTTTGAGAAAGTGGGATAACGTAGAACTAGTGTGAACGGGTGATCGCTGGTCTGCATGGCCATGGTGGACCAAAGGGCCTGTGTCCATTTCGTAACACTACAAAAATATATCTTCACTCTTGTACTCAGATCGTCTTCTTGTCGAGTCCACACACAAGATTAGAAGTCAGAGCTGAACACACTTCTCGGCATCTGCATGCAACGGTGTCTGTCTTGCGCTTCTTGCGCGTGGTGGTGGAAAGATTGGTGGAAACAGGGCCGCAACATGAACGCTCTCTCCCTGACCCCTGTACTCAGATGCTCTCAGTAGAAAGACCTTCCTAATTGTTTGCTGCATTTTGCACGTCAGCTTTCATTGACTTGAGTACAAGGACACCTAGATCGCTTTGAACATGAAAACAGTCGCCAAATAGTCACCATTTTTAAATCATGCTGCTTTTCTGTTTTATGCACCAAAATGCGCAACCTCAGAATTTTCCACATTACAGCCCATGTGTCTTGTTCTTATTCACTCCCTCATTCACATCCATTCTTGCTATTGAGGGAGTGCAGCGTAGGTTTACAAGGTTAATTCCTGGGATGGCGGGACTGTCATATGCTGAGAGAATGGAGCGGCTGGGCTTTACACTCTGGAGTTTAGAAGGATGAGAGGTGATCTAATTGAAATATAAGATTGTTAAGGGCTTCGACACGCTAGAGGCAGGAAACATGTTCCCGATGTTGGGGGAGTCCAGAACCAGGGGCCACAGCTTAAGAATAAGGAGTAAGCCATTTAGAATGGAGACAAGGACACACTTTTTCTCACAGAGAGTGGTGAGTCTGTGGAATTCTCTGCCTCAGAGGGCGGTGGAGGCTGGTTCTCTGGATGCTTTTCAGAGAGAGCTAGATAGGGCTCTTAAAAATAGCGGAGTGAGGGGATATGGGGAGAAGGCAGGAACGTGGTACTGATTGGGGATGATCAGCCATGATCACCTTGAATGGCGGTGCTAGCTCGAAGGGCCAAATGGCCTACTCCTGCACCTATTGCCTATTGTCTCAACTTGACTACATCCATTTGAAACCTCTTTATATCCTCTTACCTGCTCAAAATGCTCACTTATTAATCCTGAGAGGAACAGATTGGGTAAAGACAAGAGTCTCTTGCCCAGAGTAGGGGAATCGGGAACCAGAGAACATAGGTTTAAGGTGAAGGGGAGAAGATTTAATGGCAACCTAAGGGGTAAATTTTTTACACAAAGGGTGGTGGGTGTAATGGAATGAGCTGCCGGAGGAGGTAGTTGAAGCAGGTACTCTTGCAGTGGTTAAGAAACATTTAGACAGGTACATGGATAGGATAGGTTTAGAGGCTAATGGTCCAAAAGCAGGCAGGTGGGTCTAGTGTAGATGGGGTATGTTGACCGGCGTGGGCAAGTTGGGCCGAAGGGCCTGTTTCCACACTGTATGACTCTATGCCTCTATCTTATAACCAACAAACTATTTATTTTGTCAAATCAGCTCAAATTGTTGATATGGATTGTGAATAGTTGGCATTAATAGCTATTATTAATAGCTCGGTAGTAATGGTTATAGCTTGTTGTGATTTCTTAGTGGAGATGTTTTTTCAGAACTGCAAGGGCGTTTTGAAATCACCTTGAAGGTTTCACAACATAAACCACAATTAGTCACGAGAATAAGCAAACCAAGCAAAGCCCAATGGCATGGATCATATTAAGATGTACTGTTGGTGGGATGTGGACCACTATATTGAAAAACACCTTCACTAACTGAAGATGCACACTGTAGGAGATAATGGCACAACAGCAAAGATTCATGAATAAGTGTGATATAACTCTATGCTATTTAAAACATTTTCACACTCTCTTACTTCCTTCTCCTGCTAAACACTTTATATTTAACTTCACTGAATTGCACCTGACTATCTTTAATGGGACTTTATCTTGCACTAAACATTATTCCCTTTATCCTGTATCCGTACAGTGTGGATGGCTCGATTGTAATCATGTATAGTCTTTCCGTTGACTGGTTAGCATGCAACGAGAAAGCTTTTCGCTGTACCTCGATACACGTGACAATAAACAAAACTAAACTTCAATACATGCTCCTATTCTGTTTAATTACCTCCTCCTTCACAAAGGCCTTCTGAATGTCCAAGTACGTTACCTTCGCCTGTTCACCTTTATTCTGTAATTACAAAACTCAAAAACAATTCTAACAATTCTAACAGATTTGTCAAACATGATTTCCCTTTCATCAATCCATGCTGGCAATGCCCAATCCTATTGTGGTTTTCTAAGTGTTCTGTTATCATCTTTTTAACAAACGGTGACAGCATTTCCCTTCAAACTGATGTCAGGTTAACTGGTCGGTAGAAAGCTGTAACGTGCCCAGTCAGAAGATGAAGTGCGGCTTCATGAGTGCACATTGCTCAGCTCGGGAGCAGTAGAGAGGACCCATGACAGACAGGACCGAGTGAGAGTGCAATGGAGAATTAAATGTTTTCTTACCAAACAAAGTTGCACTGCAATGCAGTCACCCATCCTGCCGCTGAAATATTCTCCAGCACAGTCATTGTCATACAGCACAGAAACATGTCCTTCACCCAAATTGTTCATGCTCACCAGTCCGATGCCCCATACACACTAGTCCCACTTGCCTGTGTTTGGCCTATATCCCTCTACATCGTTCATTTCTATGTACCCATCCAAATATATTTGCTCATGTTTACTTATGACGTAGGAGGAGGCCATTTCCCCCCTTCAGTCACTGCCATCTTTGAATAGTGGCATCCAACACAAGGGACTGGATAGCATCATCATGCTTTTATGTTTTATGTCTCAAAAGGACACAAAGTGCTGGAGTTATGCCACTGTCCCACTTAGGAAACCTGAACAGAAACCTCTGGAGACTTTGCGCCCCACCCGTGCTGTTCCCGGAGGTTCCCGAAGGTTTTTGTCAAGTTCCCGGAGGTTTTTTCAATTTTTTGAAATAATCGCCAGAACATAGAAGAAGCAGAAACCACTATCGACCATTAGGTAGACTGACAAAAACCTCCGGGAACCGCACGGAAACCTTGGGTGGGGTGCAAAGTCTCCAGAGGTTTCCGTTCAGGTTTCCTAAGTGGGACAGGGGCATAGCTCAGCAGTTCAGGCAGTATCTCTGGTGAACATTTGGATAGGTGATGTTTCTTCAGTCTAAGAAGAGTCCCAACCCTAAACATTGCCTATCCATGTTCTCCAGAGATGCTGCCTGACCTGATGACCAGCACTTTGTACCCTTCCTTCATAAACAGGCATCTGCAGTTCCTAGTATCTATGTTTTATGTTCTTGATTCCTGCACCAAAGAGACTGAAAGATTGTTTATTTCTCATTGTCTGCATCCATGTCCATGCAGACAAAGCAACACATGTGTGGCACAGTGGCACAGCGATAGAGTTGCTGCCTTACAGCGCCAGAGACCCGGGTACGATCCTGACAACAGGGCGCTGCCTGAACGGAGTTTGTACGTTCTCCCCATGACCGCGTGGATTTTCTCCAGGTGCTCCAGTTTCCTCCCACACTCCAAAGACCTACGCGTTTGCAGGTTAATTGGCTTTGGTAAGAATTGTAAATTGTCTCTGGTACGTAAAATAGTGTTAATGTACGGGGATCGCTGGTCGGCGCGGACTCGGTGGGCCGAAGGGCCAATCTCTACAAAAAAAAACTGAAAATTAGAAAAATGAGATTTAATATTTTGAATCTTGGAAACTATTTGGACATTTCCCATGACAGGGTGAGTACAATGTCCCTGGGTTGGACCGATCCCTTCACTATTGTGATGGAGAGACGAGAACATGGTCATAGAAACATAGAAACATAGAAAATAGGTGCAGGAGCAGGCCATTCGGCCCTTCGAGCCAGCACCGCCATTCAATATGATCATGGCTGATCATCCAACTCAATATCCTGTACCGGCTTCCCTCCATACCCCCTGATCCCTCTAGCCACAAGAACCACATCTAACTCCCTCTTAAATATAGCCAATGAACTGGCCTCAACTACCTTCTGTGGCAGAGAATTCCACAGATTCACCACTCCCTGCGTGAATTTTTTTTTTCTCATCTTGGTCCTAAAAGACTTCCCCCTTACCCTTAAACTGTGACCCCTTGTTCTGGACTTCCCCAACATCGGGAACAATCTTCTTGCATCTAGCCTGCCCTTATGAATTTTGAATGTTTCCATTTCCCTGTGACCAAACTCTATCCAACGTTGCCTTCCTGGAACGTCTGTACGTGGGCGGTGGGCTGGGATGTAGTTCTGCCTCCACCTTTACTGTTCCCCTGTTGTTACACTTCCTCTGGTCAGCCCCCACTCATTCTGGCTCACACAGCAGGAGTACCTGGTGTCGCCGAGGAATTGGGCTTCAGTGTGAGTCATTACCTGCATAGGGGAGAATCAAGTTGGAAGAAGCAACAGTGTAGTTAGAATCATATCCTCATATGGTGCTTCGCCTATTTACAAGGCAGATTGAAGGCAATGTCCATATGGTCAGCACCACACTAGCTCCCACTCTGTTCTCAGGAAGCCTGAAGTGATTTCAAAAAGATTTATTTTTTTAACTTTCCTTTCTTTGTGTTATGCTATTTGTTTTTTCATTGTTGAGACGGATGCAGGTCAGGTCGGGGGGGGGGGGGGTTGTTCCCTCCTGCCGTGGGTACCATGTAATCCCGTGCTACCTGCTCCATGGTCGGATAGTCGGCGACTAAACCGTCTCCCCCACCTGGTTTGCCGGGTGAGGAGGGGGCTGTGGACCCCCAGCAGGACCAAAAAACAAGACCTGGCAAAGGGCGGATGAGCTCCTCACGAGCCAACGGCCATCCACACTTCAGCAGAAGTTGCGATCACTGTCGTACATGGCATTGTTAGGAATGATGATAAAACACACACACCAAAATCGTAGACTTCCAGCGGCGGAGGTCCGCAGGAACTGGAGGGCAGAGATGTGTGGAGCGTCCGTCACCGTTCCCGTCGGAAACCAGCACCACTGCGTCGCTAATGTTTTCAACGAAGATGAATGAATGAATGAGACGGATGCAAACAATGAAGGGTGGGGGGGGGGGGGGTGGGGGGGTGCACAGTGATGCATCTGGTAGTGCTGCTGCCTCAGAGTCCCAGAGAACCAGGATCGATCCTGACCTCAGCTATTGCCTGCATGGAGTTTGCCCGTTCTCCTGGTGCGCTGGTTTCCTCTCACATCCCAAAGATGTGTGGGGTTGGTAGGTTAATCGGCCTCTGTAAGGACAGACCGGCGCCAGAGACCCGGGTTCGAACCTGACCATAGGTGCTGTTTGCATGGAGTTTGCACATTCTCCCTGTGACCGCCTGCGTTTCCTCCATGTGCTTTGGTCCCCTCCCACATCCCAAAGACTTGCAGTTTTGTAGGTTAATTGGCCTCTGTAAAATTGTTTCTATTGTGTGGGGAGTGGTTTAGAACCAGTGTGAATGGGTGATCGATGGACTGGATGGGCTGAATTCCATGCTATATCTTTCAACCAATTCAATGAGACTCTAGAGAGTTTGAAGAAGGGTCCCGACCCGAAACATTACCCATCCTTTTTCTCCAGAGATGTTGCCTGTCCCGCTGAGTTACTCCAGCACTTTGTGACTATCTTCAGTATAAACCAGCATATGCAGTTCCTCCTTATAAACACAATTCAATTTACAATTATTTTGGATTGTGAGCTTTGACTCCATAACTGACCCAGTTTATTTTAGTTTAGTTTAGAGAAACAGCGCAGAAACAGGCCCTTCGGCCCACCGAGTCCACACCGACCCCTGCACATTAACGTTGCCCTACACACACTGGGGACAATTTACAATTTACGTTGCCCTACACACACTGGGGACAATTTACAATTATACCAAGCCAATTAGCCTACCTGTACATCTTTGCTGTGTGCGAGGAAACGAGCATCCGGAGAAAAACCCACGCGGTTACGGGGAGAACGTACAAACTCCGTACAGACAGCACCCGTAATCAGCATCAACCCCGTGTCTCTGGCGCTGTGAGGCAGCAACTCTTCCGCTGCGCCACCGTGCCGCGCATTTGTAGCCCTCTTATCTGTGTGTGACTTGTGTGGGCACCAAGCTCCCAGGCAAACACTTCAGTGTGATACTAAACGCTGCATTTCACAAGCCCGTTTGCTATTCAGATGTCATGCTGCTACATGGAGAAAAGAAGAGGGTTCTGCTGATGTACTGTTCAACATTACTCTACAAAAGTAATTCACTGTTTGAAGTGCCATGACATATTTTGATTATGTGATAAGCTGCAATATAAAAAGCCCAGGTGTAGACATGCAAAGAAACATAGAGATTACAACACAAATTTTTAAATGTCAGCCCTGCATATATAAATAATTCAACTTTTCTATAAAATGTAATTTTGTCTTAAACGATACTTCAATCCATGTTATCAGCAGATAAAGGTGTCGTCATAATATTTTTTATATCATTGAGGACCATTGATAACTGTTGCCAATGGACTCCTAGAGGTAAAGAAACAAGGAACTGCAGATGCTGGTTTATTTTTAAAAAATCACAAAGAGCTGGAGTAACTCAGTGGGTCAGGCAGCATCTCTGGAGAACATGGATAGGGGACGTTTCGAGTTGGGACACTTCTGTCGACAAGGGTCCCGACCGGAAACGTCACCTATCCCTGTTCTCCAGAGATGCTGCCTGACCCACTGAGTTACTCCAGCACTTTGTGTTCTAAGACAGGGGGTTGATATTTATTTTTCCGTCAAACGTTTCATATCGTTCTCTTCTGCTTTGAGACACCATGGTCGCATCTGACCATCAACCCCAGGAACATCTTTCTTCACCGCTGCCTGCCCCAGTACCTGTGAAGTTGTAACCTGGATAGACACAAAATGCTGGAGTAACTCAGCGGGTCAGGCAGCATCTCTGGAGAAATGGAACTGGTGGCGTATCGGGTCAAGACCCTTCTTCAGACTGAGAGTCAGGGGAAAGGGAAACAAGAGATATAGACGGTTATATAGAGAGATATAGAACAAATGAATGAAAGATATGCAAAAATTAATGATGATCAAGGAAAGGTGAAGCCCGCAATGGTCCATTGTTGGCTGTGGACTAGGTGATAATGAGCTCAACAGACAGTGAAACTCAACAGGACAACTTTGAAACAAGTACTATGACCAGGGTGGGGGAGGGACAAAGAGAGAGGGGGTGCAAGGGTTACTTGAAGTTAGAGAAATCAATGTTCATACCGGTGGGGTGTAATCTCCCCAAGTGAAATATAAGGTGCTGTTCCTCCAATTTATGTTGGGCCTCACTCTGACAATGGAGGAGGCCCAGGACAGAAAGGTCAGTGTGAGAATGGGCAGGGGAGTTAAAGTGTTTGGCAACCCGGAGATCAGATAGGCCAAGGGGGACCGAGCGCAGGTTGTACAGCGATTACATGCAGGGTGTTTGATTCCACCCACAACCAAAACCACAAAAGTCATTCCGATAAATCCCGTGACGTTCACCTAATTCGTGTTAGAATATGAAAAGAAATCGAATGCTCAATAATCAGTCGTTTTCTGCATTTAATACCCTCGGGATCCCAATCTAGCTCCTGGCTTCAGCAAATATAAAGGCTTGAACGAGTGTCATTCAAAATTCACAAATGTTTTAATTTTAATTGGTTAAACCTGTCAGTAGGGAGGGGTTAGAGAGAGAGATCCTAATACAAATATTATTCCACTATTATTGTTTGTTTATTGTCTGTAGGTAAATGTGTGTGCGTGTTTATAACAGTGTGTGTGTGTGTGTGTGTGTGTGTATATACACACACTGAAGTTTTGTTTCTCTCTCGTTTATTATATAGTTTACAGTGTACTATGTTTACATATTCTGCTGTGCTGCTGCAAGTAAGAATGTCATTGTTGTATCCGGGACACATGACAATAAAACACTCTTGACAGGAGAGTGTTGTGAATGACAGGTCGTTAATTGGATCCTGATAAATTTAATTCGGTGTGGCATCAACATTTTTTTAATAGAGCTTGCTGATTGATTCGGCTTTTCAAATGACTCGTGGATTTGCAAAGATGCCTCGAGGATGTCAACTATGTGAATGCAGTCGCTGTGAATGGGAAATCCAGCTCGACAAGGCGTGGGGGGGAAATTGAGAGGCTGTCACAGCCGGATTCCCTCTCGTCTCTTGAGCTGTTGAAATGCCGCTGCGGAACTCTTAAACTTGGTGGAACCATGATGAATCCCCGCTAGACCCGAAAGATAAGACACAACATGCTGGAGAAACTGTCTCCGCGGGACAGGCAGATGCTGCCTGGAGAGAATCGGGTCAACCATACCTTTATTTCCAGAGATGCCGCCTGACCCGCTGAGTTACTCTAGCATTTTTGTGCACATCTTCGGTTTAAACCAGCATCTGCAGTTCCTTCCTGTACCTTGAATCCCCGTTGATAGATCGAGAGATAGAAAGATAGATAGATAGTTAAAGAAGGAACTGCAGATGCTGGAAACTCGAGGGTCCATCGATGCTACTGCACCCGCTGAGTTTCTCCAGCATTTTGTGTACCCTAGAAAGATAGATAGATAGATAGACAGACAGACAGACAGACAGACAGACAGACAGACAGACAGACAGACAGACAGACAGGTAGACAGACAGACAGACAGACAGACAGACAGACAGACAGACAGACAGACAGACACCCGCCTGACCCTTCACGTCTACACCTTTATTGCGTTGGTATCTTTAACAAAAACCGACTGGACGTAATGAATGGGCGCAGGTACTAATGTATTAACGAGCTCTGTGCATCTTTGGGTGGAGCTCTGCTGCCTCACGTGATTCACTGCGTTCTCTGTTGCCTTATAGATTCCGCCAGGTCCTAATGCCCGCCGGACCACTAGCACAAACCCACGCAACACACCGGAACAAAACCACCGAGGCAAAATTAGTCACTTTATCGACGGTAAAAAATATATTCAGACGCCTGGAATCATTGGTCCGGCGCCCACGCCTCCTTGGGATCATTAGAGACGAAACAGGAAAAAAAATTAAAGTTAGGAGTTTTTAGGGGGTGATATTTTTTGTGATGTTCACATGTCCCTTTCACCCCCCCCCCCCGCCTTTTATTTTACTAGTAGTCATCTTTATAATTCCCCAAGAACAGAAATGTTATGGTAGATAGATATATTTTTAATATCTATTTTTATTAATATATTTAGAAATATTGTCTGGTGGCTAAATACCAGCCAGGGCATCGACGAGAATTCTCTCGCTCTCTGTAATTCGCACCCCTGAGATATTTTCCGAGCATTTTAGTGGAAATACGACTATGATTTCATATTCACTACTCATATCATGACCTCCAGTTCACCTGGGTCTTTTATTTATACCCACCTCAGCTCCCATTGATCTGAGATAAAGCTTCAGATTAATACAGGATCTACTAAGACTATACCCACAACTCTTTTAGGAGATTGAGGGGGGATCTTTTAGAGGCTTACAAAATTCTTCAGGGGTTGGACAGGCTGGATGCAGGAAGATTGTTCCCGATGTTGGGGAAGTCCATCCAGAACAAGGGGTCTGGACTTGGTCTTTTAGGACCGAGATGAGAAGATCTTTTTTCACACAGGGAGTGGTGAATCTGTGGAATTCTCTGCCACAGAAGGTAGTTCAGGCCAGTTCATTGGCTATATTTAAGAGGGAGTTGGATGTGGCCCTTGTGGCTGAAGGGATCAGGGGGTATGGAGAGAAGGCAGGTACAGGATACTGAGTTGGATGATCAGCCATGATCATATTGAATGGCGGTGCAGGCTCGAAGGGCCGAATGGCCTACTCCTGCACCTATTTTCTATGATTCCATGATTCTCCGTTTAATGTATGGGAAGGAACTGCAGACGCTGGTTTAAACCGGAGAAAGACACAAAATGCTGGAGTAACTCAGCGGGACAGACGGCATCTCCGGAGAGAAGGAATGGGTGAAGTTTCGGGTCGAGGCCCTTCTTCAGCCTGAGAGTCAGGGGAAAGGGAAACGAGAGAAATAGACGGCGATGTAGAGAGATATGGAACACAGGAATGAAAGATAGGCAAAAAAAAAAGTAACGGTGAAAAAGGAAACAGGCCATTGTTAGCTGTTTGCTGGGTGAGAACGGGAACCTGGTGCGACTTGGGTGGGGGAGGGGATGTAGAGAGAGGTCTTGATCGCTTGTCCCACAAGAATTAGGAAGATTTCTCTCTGACCAGACCCACGGGTTGTGCGGCCGCCCGTTGTAAGCTCACCAGTTATTTCCGCACACACTGACTAGAACCGCCCACAAACATTACGCTGCCGCGCAGTCATTCATTCCCAAGCCACAAGCCCAATCACGACTATTCCCAAGATAGACACGAATAAGTTGGAGTAACTCAACGCGTCAGGCAGTATCTCTAGAGAAAATGAATGGGTGACGCTTCAGGTCCAGACCCGTCTTCAACCCCTTCTCTCCTGAGATGCTGCCTGACCCGTTGAGTTACTCCAGCTTTGTATCTATCCATCTACGGTTTAAACCAGCATCTGTAGTTCGTTCCCACACAACGAGTACTCCTAGACCAGTTCCCCCCAACATTGTAAGGGGCCAACCTTAGACTCCAGATAATTACTCTGGGAAAAGGAGAGAGGTAGCA